>CM076576.1:607085603-607321621 GCA_034641835.2 Pinus albicaulis
TCATTACCCAATACAATGGGTCAATACGATAGGAGCAGCGGAAGCTGTTTCTAATTTTTGTTTTTTCCTATTAATACCGCGATTGAAAGACAGATTTTGTATCACGCAGGCATACGCGACTTCCCCTAGAAAGATCCACGTATGCCTTGAGACATACTCTTTTCACCATAGATTTAGCACATGCTGAATTCCTTTCTTCATTGCCTTCTGTACTCACTGTAGATACATCAGATTTTCATCTTTAAACAGGTTCATCAAGATATATTCTATCAAGCACAACTTCATCAAGTAAGTTGCCATCATCTTCATCAGGTGGGTTGCCATTCAAGAACAACTCTCTACATCATATTTTCAACAAACATCATATCACATCAGATTTACATCATTTACCAAGTCCATCAAGTCAAGAATAACTTCATCAGGTGTATTGCCATCAAGGACAACACATGCCAACAATCTCATGTCTTCATCTTCATTCAGTGGGTTGCCATCAAGGACAACACTCTGCATCATATTGCCAACAATCTTCCCCTTTGGACTTGATGGCAACCACGATGGTGTTTGGTTACCACAACAGATAGGTACATTAAGAATACAATGACACCATGTCACTCTCCCCATTTTTGACACCATTCTTTCTCTTCATGCAAACACCATGTCACTCTCCCCCTTTGACATCAAGGGCAAAGGGTGGATCAAAACCAACATACTTTCCCCCTTTTCTCCGCATGTGGAAGAAGCGTTCTGCAGATCTGATATATATACTGACGTAACCAAGCTCCCCCTGAGTTCATGCTGAATCTTCAAACATATTTTTCAATGAAGTACATGACTCTATGAATTTCCTATCACCAATGACTCATACTTACATCAAAGATCCATCCAAGTGGATTTACATATGAGACTCAACTACCCAACCAAGTGGGTTTACAAATTTGACTCAGCTACCCAACCAAGTGGGTTTACAATATTTGACTCAGCTAGCTAACCAAGTGGGTTTACAACTTTTGACAAGTCCTTACATGACTAAAATTTACAATCTACATCATGGGTCTCAACATGACCTTTTCATCAAATACAAATATGACTTTTCATAACCAACACCAGAAAGTCCTCAAGAAAGAGAACATATTTCAGAACCATCATAATGCCAACAATGCATTATACTCAGCAGCGCTAATGCTCCCCCTAAATCTGTGCATCCAAGCGTCCTCTAAGGCTCCCCCTTAGTTTGTGCATCCTGAACACTTTTACCAACAAATCATCAAGGCATCTTTATAAAAACATTAGAAATAGATTTATGAGAACTAGAACACCACCAGAGATACCAAACAGTATTAGAGATACCAAACAACACTGCAACTGTGATGAATAAAGCTGACTCCAAACAGAAAATTGTCAGCAATCAGACATACGCGGTTTTCTGTGCATGAACTCGCGTATATACGCGACTGTGTTTCAGGAAACCCGCGTATCCAATTCCATCTTCTAAATTTTAACTAGATCTGATTCTCTGTGAGAAAAAGACAGTCTTCAGCTTCTTTCTGAGATTTTTGAATGCTTCCCTGGAGTGCAGATAGATAGATCAGTGTAGTTGTGTCTTCAAGCGTCATCCAACGGTTGTAGCATAAGCACATTAGTAACCAAGCCTTCAGATTCTTTGCAGCATCAATACAATATTTCTAAGAGAAATTATCATACCGGAACAACATCTTCAAATATGTGTCGAGCAATCATCCATGTTGTCCAATATCATCAAGATCTTCAAGATTTAACATGAAGTAACATATGTAGGCAACAGATCTCAACCATAGTAACAAAATCTGCATGATCTATTCTTATTTCTGAATCAAACGACATCCAACTCATCCATGTGTGAGCACAAAAGATACTTATCAGCAACCAGGGCTCAAAATCTCATCATAATAAACCATGTACCAAGTCATCATCATTTGAGCATGAGCATCAAAAAAACCAAAGAATAAGCAGTCATATTGCCAACAATGCAATCATTAGTATTCAACCTGCTGCTCCCCCTGGACCAGTGCTCCTTCTTAACTTGTGCAACCTGAAAACGTTCATCAGCAAGTCATCAGCAACAATCTCTACATGGGCTGCCCTTATCTCCGAATTATAGGACTTTCATCTCAACAATGAATACTCTTCATCAACAAGCAAACAGGACTCATCTACAATCTTCAACACAAGAAACCATGTATCGTATCCTCATTATTTCGAACTGAGAAACTAAGCTGAAATAATACAGTTATTAACAGTCAGACTGATGCTCCCCCTGAACCTCTACTCCAGATCTTCAACTATCATATAAATTCTCTTACCATCAATGCATACGCGACTGTGTCTACTGGAACTCGCTTGTATACGCGACTTTTGTTAATAGAACCCGCGTATGGAAAGTGAAGCATAGAAATTTTTCACATTCCTTCATCTCCCCCTGAACTTGTACTTCTTGTACCTGTCTTCTTCATATCAGATGCTCTGTCAGAAATACATATAACCAGAATAATCAAATCAATCATGAGATTCATCATACATTGCTCCCCCTGTGACGATACATTACTCAATCTCATAATGTATCCCACATCATTCCTGCAGTCAATAAGAAAATTTAGCTTCAGAAGCGGATGACTGCAGTTGGGTCAGAATTCCCTACGTTTCTGATCGGTCCTCCATCTTTTTCCAGATTTGTTTGAACTTTCTATTTGTGTGTTGGAAGTTATCCAATTTCTCATATCTGTTCAATCTGCATTCCTTTTCTACATGTCCATACTTGTTACAAGAATAACATCTCATATGCCCAGAGAAATAAGCATAAGAATCATAATGAGTATTTCTAATCTTCCTCCTTTTACAATCAGCTACTTTATGTCCATACTTGTTACATGAAAAACAATATCCCTTGAAGCTACCATAGTACCTTTCTGAGTAGAATCTGTTTGTTTGTGGCTGAATTGTTCTGCTTCTGCAATTTGCTGCAACATGCCCATAATTATGACATTTAAAACATTCAACGTTCTTGAATGAATTCCTTTGAGAATTCATGATTGTTGGTTGATCTTTTGTCTCTTCAGGTTTAGTATTGACATCCTCTGAATTTTTAGCACTTCCTTGTGAGCTAGATTCTCCTTTAACAGTTTCATGGAAACCAAGACCAAGTTTGATAGCAGGAGACCTTTGATTACTTAGAATATTGTCCAAAATATTAGTACTATCTTGAAACCTCAAAAGTTTAACCTTTTCTTCTAATTTACCTTTTGAGAATGTTTACCTCAACCTCCAAGGCTTGACATTGCTTTGTCATGCTTTCTTCTTTCCTTCTTCCATCTTCTACTTGATCCTTCAGATTTAGAATTTCTTCTTTCAACCAATTTTCGTTTTCTTCACATGTTTGTTGTAGCTCTTCATTCTTCTTATTTGATTTTTCCAGATCTTCTTTGAGAGAGATGATTTCTGCTTCAAGGCCTTCCTTTTCAAATGTTTGTAGAGGTTCCTCATTCTTCTTATTTGATGCTTCAAGATCTGTTTGTAGAAAGATGATTGCAGCTTCAAGTCCTTCATTCTTCTTGCTTGATTTTTCAAGATCTGCATTTAGATCGTTGATTTATGCTTCTAGTTCTTTATTTCAATTGGATGCATAAGTATGAAACCTTTGATACTTGTCCACCTGTCCATTCAGCATTTCTATTTGATCTTTCATTTGAGAGATCATCTCTTTGTTGATAGAATCTTTCTTATCAATTTCCTTTTGTTGTTCTTCAACTTTGATCTTGATAGCTTGTTCTAGATCCACAACTTTACTTTCACTTTCTACACCATTGCTTGCACAAAGAAGATTACAAGGGCCCAAATCACTATCAGATTCATCTTCTTCAATTTTCTGAGACATCTCCTTGCTTCGAGTAGCCTTCTTCTTTTTCCTCTTTGCCATGAGCACTTGTAGAGCTTCGTCAGAATCTATTTCATCTTCTTCAATTTTTTCTATACATGATTTCTGAGGTATCTCCTTTCCTCGAGTAACCTTCTTCTTTTGCTTCTTTGCCATGAGCACTTGTAGAGCTTGGTTAGAATCTTCTTCATCTTCACTGGACACTTCATCATCATCTTCATTTGCATAATAACTCTTCCTCTTTTCAAATTGTTTTCCTTTACCATGTTTTTCTCTATAAGGACATTTAGCAGCATAGTGACCAACTTTTCCACACTCAAAACATTTGAAGGGAAGCTTACCTTTGAATCTTCCAGTACCTAGTTGGAGTTTTCTCACGAAATTTTCTTCTTCTTCTTCGGATATATAGCTGGATTCTTTGACAACTTCCTTTTCTTTTCCTTTTGCAGATGCCTTAAAAGCAGCTTCTTTGATTTGAGAAGGACCTCCTTGTCTCATTTCAAAAGCAGTCATAATACCATGTAATTGAACAATAGTAAGAGTTTGCAGATCTTGCCTTTCTTCAATAGCTGAAACTTTAGAGTCAAATTTTGAAGTCAAGGATCTTAAGACTTTTTCCACCAGAGTAGTAACGGTTATGGTTTCACCCAAATTTCTCATCCGATTTACAATATCATCTAGACGAAGAAAGAAACTGGCAACACTTTCATCACTATGCATCTTCAAATTTTCATATTTAATTCTAAGAGTTTGGAGTTTTGCACTTTTTACCTTTGTATCTCCTTCATAGCTCAGAATGATTTTGTCCCATATTTCTTTTGCTGAATGTAGCTGCATCACTTTAGCAAATTCTGATTCAGACATGCTTCCTAACAAGACATTCACTACTTTGGCATTGATTTCATACTTCTTCCTTTCTGCTGCATCAGTAGGAATACTTGCCGGGTATTAATAACCTTCTTCCATGATTGCCCATACATCTGCACCAAGACTTTGCAGATATGCTTTTGTTCGTACCTTCCAGAATATCAGATTGCTTCCATTGAATAGAGGTGGCTTTATAGACATCACTCCTTCTTGACTTCCCATTGCGACGGATCTCCTTCAAGCGATCAAGTTTCTGCAGAAGAACCCGCTTCCGATACCAATCGTTGGGAAAAATACTGAGAGGGGGGGTGAATCAGTATTTACTGCATATTCAAAACTTTTTACTTTTTCACTCTCTAAAACCCATACGCTACTTTCCTTTAGTGAACTCGCGTATACACGCGGATATCCTTCATACAACTCGCGTATTAGCAGAGATCTAATTATGCCATTAGTTCTTCACTTATATCATTCCATCATTCATTCATTAGATGTTCTATAAACAGTAAACATGTGCAGTAAGAACAGAATAAAACCATCACACAAAGCATCACACATGAACACCAGGATTTTTAGGTGGAAACCCAAGTCGGGAGAAAACCACCGCTGCAGTTGCTCAGCCTTCAATATTTTATTATGCAGAAAACATCTTACAACATATGTGCTGGTGCAGACTCCTACCAGCACGCAGGCACCCACCTACGCTCGTTTACCAGCCTCTCCTGGAAGGGAGCTCCAACCCCCTGACTCGTTTACCAGCCTCTCCTGGAAGGGAGCTACGACCCCCTGATCTCGTTTACCAGCCTCTCCTGGAAGGGAGCTACAACCCTCAGCACCTCTATGGACCACGTTTCATCAATTTTCACACTGGATCCAAAGCTTCCTTTAGGACACCACTTGCAGGCCACGTTTCATCATACTTTCAAACTGGACCCACTCCATACTATTAAACACAGTCAACCATGAAATAGATACATATAATTCACTGACAGATATCAGTAAACCAGCAGAACAGATCAGACATTTCTTACCACAGTCTTCAGCAAACCCTAGTTTGCATACGCGCTTTCCTTTCACTGATGTCGCGTATATACGCGCTTCCGTTCACATAAACCAGCGTATACCTCTGTACATATTTCATTGCGCATACGCTCTTTCTCTTCAGCGAAGCTGCGTATATACGCGCTTCCTCTGCGGTGAACTAGCGTATAGATCTTCAATTATTATAGAGCAACATACTTCTTCAGATCAGATATTCAATTCAGATTTACCCTTTTACTTCAGACAGATGTTCACCTCATCTTAGATCTAAGCCTTCCATAAACAGATCTAGCAGATACAAATACATTCCAGATCTAGATATTCTGCTTCATCATTTCTTCATAGGTGCATCATAGATTCAGATCTATTATCAAACCTTTACCCTTTCCATACAGATATACTTCATAGAGAAGTATTCATTCAAGCTCAGACATCTTGCTCCTACACTCATGATTTGCACAATGAATTTCTTCTCTTTATATAGGTTTACCCTTTTTCAATACCATGAGCCCCTTTTTCAATACCATGAGCCAAAAACTACATTACTTCCGATGGTATTCCTGGACGGGGTCATTTAGATGAATCATTACCCAATACAATGGGTCAATACCATGGTGGTTACCCCCGGTTTTTCACTTTTTGAGCACGTTTTCCCATACTCGACTTGGAACGTACTTTACCGCGTGCATACGTGACTTCTCCTAGACAGATCCGCGTATGCCTTGAGACATACTCTTTTCACCATAGATTTAGCACATGTTGAATTCCTTTCTTCATTGCCTTCTATACTCACTGTAGATACATCATATTTAGTTCATCGAGACATATTCTATCAAGCACAACTTCATCAAGTAAGTTGTCATCATCTTCATCAAATGGGTTGCCATTCACGGACAACACTCTATAAACACCCATCATCATATTTTCAACAAACATCATATCACATCAGATTTACATCATTTACCAAGTCCATCAAGTCAAGAATAACTTCATTAGGTGGATTGCCATCAAGGACAACACATGTCAACTGTCTCATGTCTTCATCTTCATTCAGTGGGTTGCCATCAAGGACAACACTCTACATCATATTGCCAACAACTTTTTCCTCAATTCATGTGCTTCGAGCACCCAATGTCCACATACCATTACCCTTCTTGATTATGGATATATGGTACAAATACACACTCCTCAAATTTCTTTGACGTCTATTACAAACTCGTAGAGCTTCCTTTTTAAAGAATGCTTATGAATATGGTATTTGGGGGGATTAATGAGTATACCTATACATTCACTAAAACATTCAATATCATTCATGAGAGGAGAAAATGTATTGTTCCTTCTAGAATAGGAATTCCTATATCTAGAATTTGGGAAATGACTAGACCTAACATACTCATATTTTTTTAGATTATTGGATCTATAATTAGTAGCCTTATTCCCAAATTTATGACATGAAGAACAATCGTTATGAGAATTTTGAGGTAAAAAATGGGCCTAAAATAAAAAAATGTAGTAACAAAATTAACTTTAAAAGAACCAATAGAATTAAATAGTATCATGTCATTCCCGAGGGAAAATATTTTGTAGGGAAAAGAAGAAAACTAATTTTTTTAATTGTATTTTTGGCTTATATCCTTATAGGTTTAGTCAAATGTGAAGTGTAGAAAATCATTATATGTGGAATTAAATTTCACATCCAACAATTACCCGCAATGAATACTTTTGAGAAGACCCACATCGAAAAATTGTAAAGATATATTTAGTAAGTTTGTTCAACATGTATTTCTAATGTATCTTCACTTTTTTCCATGCAGGTCGTCTCAGAAGTATGCAGAGTGGGCACTATTTGATGTGAAATTTAATTCCACATCAAACGAGTCTACACTTAAAATTTCAGTAAACCTATAAGGAGAAAATCCAAAAATACAATAAAAAACATGTTTGATTTATTTTCCTTTTAAAAATTCATAACTCTTATTTTATTATTTTAGCTATTATTTTATTATTTTCCTCAGGAGGCCCATTTTAGACCTCAAATTTCCCATGATGTTCCATCAATAATATTTGGCTACCTAAAGTTGCACTATCATTGCATAGGGTTGGATCTATTGTATCTTTGCTCCATTTCTCGTTCAATCTCTGACCTGCATTTAGGATATTTTGTGGATCTAATAGGGTCAACACAGTTCTAGTTCTTTCTTTTGTCAACGCTTCCTTCTTTTTCATTTGAAATTCCTTTGAGCACATCTTCATAACTTAATGGTGCTTCAATTCCTAAGGACCTTGTGCTTTCCTCAAGATTTGAGATTTACTAAGGATCTTCATAACCCAAACCTGTTTTGATTTTTCGTGATATTTGGATGTTGAATATGTCATTTAGATTCGTTGGTCCTTTGAAAAAATTTAGACTCGTTTCCATATTATCTATTGGCTTTTCTAGATATATCCTTAAATTAACAACCCCTTCTTCTAGATTTTGACAGTTCTTTTTCGATTCTGTTAGATGATGTGTGAGACTTTCCTCTTTTATCTTTGCTTCTTCAAGCTTATTTTTCAAAGAGATACTATCTTCTTCAGATGAATATGAGTCTCACTTTTCCTACTTCTTGGATAACTCATATTTAAGAGACACATTCTCATCTTCCAACTTCTCATAACTCCTTTTTATTTGTTTGTCAATTTTTGTAGTTCATGAGGCACAACCTTAGCAAGTATTGTGCCTTTCTCATAACGTAGTTGAATCTCAAAAATGATATCTAATATAATGCACTGTGGAAACCCCTCATACTTAATATTATTTCTCTAATTCTCTCTCTTCTGGTTTTTCTAAGATATAATTCTATTATTTTCCTTTTTTTCTTTCTCTTGCATATCAACTTTAGTGTAAGTAAATGTTGAAGAAAAGTGACCAAGTCTACCACAATAAAAGCATTTGATGTGAAACTTACCTTTATACTTTCCAGATCCTCTCTTCAAATCCCTGCAAATTGATCCATCTCCTGATATGACTCGTAATTGGCGAAATATTGAGGTTATTTAGACTTATTTAAAGCTTTTCACAAATCCTCCTTTGGTTCTAAATTACCTTTTCCAATTCTCATTTTGTAAGTTATGACAATTCCATGAAGTTTCTCCATCCAGAGAGTATTTAGATCATGCATCTCTTCAATGGTATATATATTGGCATTGAATCTCATAGGAAGAGATATGAATACTTTCTAAACCAGTACATATTATTCAAGTTTCTCATTATGTCCTATAATCATGTTAGCTACCTCATCAAATTTGATAAAGTATTCTTCTATACTTTCCTCCTCATTCACATTTAAACTTCCAAAACTCATTTTATGAGTTTGAAGTTTGGATTTCTTAACATTGGAATCTCCTTTATAGATGTTCTTAATTTTACCCAAAACTTTCTTAGGATATTTTCACTACATTACTTTCACTAGTTTAGAGTGGCCCAAGAGCAAACACGATTGCATTTCTAGCCTTTTAATTATTTGAATAGACTCTACCTTCATCTAGATATGTTGGAGGAATTTTTGGAACTGTGTATCCAACATCAAAAAATTCCCAAACATAAAAACCAATAAAAATTATGTAGGCTTCCATTCTTACATTCAAAAATACACCGTTGGCTCTATAAAAGAGTGGTGTTATGTTTGAAAATCATCCATCATGTCTGGCCATGCTTCCTTGTAGATCTACCTTCCAATGGTTAATTTTTTCTTGAAGGAACCTAATATGATACCATTTTTTTGGAATCAAGGAATACTAAGGGGGGCATGAATTAGTTTATACAAATTTTAACTTATTTACTCAATTACCCAATCAAATGTAGTTAACAACACAACAAAACACCATTCACATAAAATTTTGAAAACTAGAAATAACGTGGAAATACATATGTGATAAAATCACAAAGTTTGTTTTGATTATGATGTAATTCTAAGATCCATGTTCTTATTATATCAAATTTTTATGAGAACCAACTCATAAGAGACACCAACCCCCTGAAATATGAAAGCCTCAATTTGGAATATGTAGATAACTATGATCCTTATAGGTAACAACTTGATAAAACAAATCATATATATATATATATATATATGTATGTATATTTCATTCACTTTTATACTAAGATCCATGGCCTTTGAAGTATTCTTGAAATATTTATTAATTCATTGCACCCTTCAATATATGCTGCAAAAATGATTTCTTCTCTATAATTATCTCCTAAAAAAATATTAATCTATTGGCCATCTCTTTTCCCCTCTTTCTCCTTGTATTGATGAGAACTTGTTAGCTTTCTATTCATTAACAACAAATCACATGCATTGTTTCACATCAGTAGCTAACACCACATTTGTGCATGGGAACATATATCTTAAGTTAATGTTTTCATATTATATGGAACTTTCATTTTATTCATCTTGTGATATTTATTTTTCTTAACTAACTTTTGGTGCTTGAATGTCGAAATTCAGCCTCAACCCTTGTTGGATAGGTCCAAATTACATGTAACCATGGCCCAAACCCATAATTTGAGGCTTTTATGAATTTAAATCCAAACAAATTATCCACCCACATGTGTGGAGGATGTTGCAAAACTTGTATTGAACATGAATTGAATCGATGTCTAAGATTCATTTTGATACCCCTCGTATTTTTGTTTGTTAACTATAGGAGGGGTGGAATTATTTTACTTCTTGTGTTTTCATTGATGTCACTTGATGTATGCCTTGTAATTATGAGCTTTATGCCTTGTACTAAGTCTTGTGTATGTTATCATAAGGTTGTCATGGTATCTATTTTCTTTTAGAAGTTTGTCACGATGCTTCAAGTATACTTCTAAAGTTAAGCTACAAATGCATTTGAGGAAGGACTCCTTATATGGAGTAACATAGGTGATATATTGAAGATTCAGAATTATAATGTAGGAGAACAATATTCTAAGGTGTTTTATAATGCACTTGATGAGAGAAGGGGGTGTGTTATACCTTCTAAGTGAACCTTTTCCCTATGGCTTTTGCTCTTGTGTTTTTATAAAAAAAGTTTGAGGTTTTTCTCTCTTCTAGAAGATGATTAAAGTAGAAAAATCTCTCCAATTAAATGAATATAGTGGAAAATAAAGTCAAGGATAAAATTTCTATGATCAAGACCAACTCCGTTATATGAACAAAGTTATTGAGCGATCCATCACTTTGATTGCATTTACTAGTTCAATCAATCAAAAAAATTACTAATGAGAGAAGGTTATTAGGAGTGTTGGTTGTCTCTTCTATGAGTGTGAGAGATGATATGCATTGTGTGCTAAGAGGGGAATACTTTGTTTTCAGTGGCTGCAGTAGGCTAGTGCAAAAATCTAGAATTTTTTTAATAATTAGATAACAATTGTTATTCATAATTTTGTGCAAGAATGGAAGACTTGATTGTAAGAAATATTGTGTAGAATTGATTTGTATTTCAAATAAGTGTTTTAGTGGAAATTTAAGGGTTATCCATAGAATTCATATTTTGTGTTTGCATTTGTTGTATTAGCTTAGGATTTTATTGAAAAATTCAGAACAATTTTTTATTGAGGTTGTGGCCTCACTAAAGTGGATGCTTTCAATTTTGTTGTAGAATTTGTGGCTCCTAGTTGGTTGTGGCCAACCAAATTCATTTTTAAGGAGTCGGAGATCCTTGCTAGTGCATTCTAGCTTAATATTGTAATTTAGAATATTTTTAAACAATAAATAAGAATAAGCAGCAAACATTTAAGTCATTTTTTTACTCCAAAAATTATTTCCACCTAAAACATTAGTGTCTTGATGTGGCGTTATTTGTGCATGATTCTATGCTTGTGTTCCTTAAGTTCAAATTCTCATAAAGTTTTTATTTTGCAGAAAATTTGTAATATTTATGAAGAACTAATTCATCCCACATATTAGTATTGATAGATTCTAATAAGTGGTATCAACTCCAGGTCCTTTTAATTAAGCTTAACTATTGAAAGGAGAAATCAAAAGGGGGTCATTGCTAGTCAAGAGATGTCATATTCCCAATTAGCCATGAGCTAGTTGGAATATTAATTTTTGTTTTCACTTCCTTGTTTGATGAATAAGAGGGTATGGAGACCCATAAATCTCCTTAATATGAATAAAATCACTCCTAATGTAAAAGGAGGACATCTTAGCAACTTAAATAAGCACACTTATGTGTGAAAAGGGGCTGGAGCATGAAGCCTCGGTCAACTTTGACCAAATCAATAGCGTTCTCATGGAGTAGTGGCATTCATTGAGGGGTAGCATAGTTTTAGTTGGAGACTCTTTGCACGGAAGTAGTATCATAAATGAGTGGGGCAAAGGGTGAGGAAGATCACAACTTATATAAGGAAAAGGATGGAAGCCATATTCATTCAGGTTTATGTTATGATATTTTGATTATATGGTCTATTTAGACATGTAGCTTTCTTTAGTTGTTTAGCTAAGATTATATTGTTATTTAGCACAGGGTGTTCCCAAGAGGGAATCCCACCTCTATCCTTCAGAGTCCTCAAAGGAAGACTATTTGCATTATAATTCCACATTCAAGAATTAGGCCAGGCCCCATCTTTCATCTACAGTACAGATCCTGTTGAGGGTTGTGTTGAGTTGCAGGTTGTAGCAGTGGAGAAGACATTTGGGAGTTTTTTGGTCTGTTTTCCAGTGGAGGAAGGTTTCCTTCCATTAGGAAGCTAGTGAGGAAGGCCTTTGAGCCTTATTGCAGCATTTGGCATTAGGCCACTTACTCATTTTCCCCTACAACAAAGTTTCTATCTTGGACTGCGTTATTTTCAGGGAGGAGTTGCAGGGTGGTTTCAGTACACCATTTGGAGAGGAGGTTTTCTAGTGAAGGGATCATCCTTTCATCTAGAGGATCTATTGGAGGATGCTAAGTTCTTTGTCATATCATATCAACCACATATTTCTAGCTGTATTGTTGCAATCAATCTTCAACCCTAGGGCTTTGATTCATATCTTGTATATTGGTGTATTTCTGAAAACCATCTTGGGTTTCTTGTTGGAGGTTGTACAGAGCCCAGATCTTAATATTTTATATCTATTTGAGGCATATATCAGCCCTTTCATATTTTTATTTTCATTTTCTGTAGATTTTCTCTTTAAAATAGTGTTGTAGCAGCTGCTCTTGCATTTCGATATAGTAGCAACACCTCTTTCTTGAAGGTTTTATCTATTAGAGGCATGTTGTATCTTGTTATATGCTTTTTGGCCCATTATTTTAGACATTTTTGTTGTTTTTATAATGAATAATAAGGCTCCATATTGGCCTCTTATATTTACACATTGATCTTCACTACTATTTCAATGATTTGCACTATATTCCTGCTTTTCCCGTTTGGGAATATTATAGTGGTATCATAGCATAATATTGTCTCAGCTTGTGCATATTAAGCCAATATGTCATCAGAAGAAGGATATCCTCTCACAGGTAGAGAGAAGAGGTATATCAAAATAAGAAACCAGAGATTTGATTATACAAATGATAAAAAAGACAATCGTAAAACCCCTTTATCAGGAGAAGATGAGGAGAGGGAGTTCCCTAAGATTATTCTTCGAACTATGCAATAAATTTATAGAGAAACAAAGGAGATAAGGATAGATAGATACAAGGAATCCCCTAAAGGGTTTCTACATATTGAAGGCCCCAACATTTCTCGTCATTGGAATGATCAACCAGTGAAGCACCAACAAGTTTCCCAATGCTCTACAATGCCTACATTCTTAGCAGTGGGAAATGACGGGTTTCAAGAAAAAGAAACTCTTGAAAACTATTTCATGGAGTATGAGTCTCAATCTCAAAGATTCAAGGTTCATTTTATTTTTCAAGAATTTTTTCAGATCAACGACAATAGGAGACCCTAACATTACAATAGAGGTGGAGGATTCATTCAGAATCATAATCTACACTGAAATATGGGCAGATTTTTCTTACCCAAATTTTATCGGTCATCTAAATGCTTTGCCCAATCATGGGTAGAGAAGATAAACATCCACTTCCAGTTGAACAAAGTACCAAAGGTGGAGCTCATCAAGATAACAACGCTACACCTTGAGGGTGACTGACATGATTGGTGGTTTCATGGCTTGTCTACATTGGTTCATGCCAATTTGACTACATATTCAGAGTTAAAAAGGAGGCTGGTCAATAGGTTTGCTCAGAGAGACCCAGAAGCACCTTTCATGGGTCTATAAAATCTAAAACAATTAGGTAATCCAGAAACTTACATTTCTGAATTTCTAAAACTTTATATTATGGTTCTTGATTTATCTACAACAAGAAGGGTCTATATGTTTATTGATGGGTTAGTAGAACCTCTTCATGGGTTGGTTAAGTCTACCAAACCCACTACCCTTCAATATGCCACTGAAAGGGCTAGATATCTTCAAGATGCCTTGCCAAAAGCGAAGGAAACATTTCAGCAAAAGCCCACTTTTCCATCAAAGGGAAAAGATGAGAAGGCTCCTTTTTCAAAAGAGAGCCAAAGTAAAGCACCTCTTAGTGATGATGTCCGAAGAGACTTGAGGAGAAGGAAGATTTTCTTCACATGCCAAGAATCATGGGCACCCAGACATAGATGTGCAACAAGAAAGGCACACTATATAGAGGTATTCTCTGATGATGAGTAGGAAGAAGAAGAGGACCCAAAAAGAGGTCACAACACTGGAATAGAGGGAGATGATCCACCACCACCAGGAGGTGTGGCTGGGGAAATTTCTCCCATTAGAGGGACTCTTGCATCATTGATAGTGGTACCCAAATATCAAGAAACTTCCACATAGAAGATATAGTTGGATTTGTGTAGTGGAAGTAGGGACATGGTAGTCCCATATATTATGCACATGACTTTGGCCCATGAGACATTATTGTTTTGTGGCAAACCACCTGGGAGGTCACCTGATCAGGAGATGGTGGGAAATATCTCAAAACATGTTGCACCACTCATAGATCTAGGAGTAGTGGGAACATTGGGAGGTCATGGTACAACACAAATATTCTTGGGTAGACTCAAGGAGGAGGGAGACATTCTCCCACTATGATGATTACCCACTCTCACACCACATCTTGCATTGAGAAAGGATGCTACAGGGATGGAGGATGGCACCATCATGGCGCAAGGAGACTATTCCTTGACTTTGGAGGCTCAGAAGATGTTTTCACTTGGGGAGAAATCTTCCACACATGGTAGAGGATGGTGGCCACTCATGCATGCTTTGGAAAAAATCAAGAAGTTTTGGATAGGTGATAACATCCCATGGAAGACTAACCTCCAAAAGTTTCAACCTTTACTTGAGCATGAGAAGCAGAGAGGGGATAATAGCATCCCAGTATTTGACTTTGGCATCGGAAATGTCAAATAGGATGATAGATACATGATATATTCTTTCTATGATATATCATCAACGTTGTCACTTTGGAGGATAGATCCTTATTGGAAATCCCAACTGTTGATGGATTATTCCAAGGATCTTTTCACTTGCATGATACTTGATGACAAGCTTCAGGAGGAGGGATATTCAGTCAAATATGAGGTCATCTACTATCATGGTAGGATATTCTTATCTAGAGCTTCCAAGCTCAAGGAGAAGTTACTACATGCAGCACATCAAGATTTTCTCTTCAGCCATACTTATTCTATGAGAGCATACCACACCATCATGGAGGGGTACACTTGGGAAGGCTTTAAAGATGAGATATATCAGCATTTGAAGAGATGCATGGATCATGTGGAGATGGAGGATATACGTAACTCTTTGAAGAAGTTATCACAACCACCTCTTTCCTCTTTGGGAATGAGAGGGGATCTATTTATGGACCACTCCATTTGTATGAGCAGAGTTTATGGTAAGGATCATGTCTGTATGCATAATGATTTACTTGATGACTATTTTCATTCCTTTACCATATATGTGCAGGCCATTGCTCCAATAATGAGAATTATTCCATATAAACTTCATGGCCAACTTTGGGCCATAAAAATTTATGAGCATGGCCAGTCTTGTGGACGATATAGGGAGATGATTTACCATTCTGGGTGCACTCCAAAGGCACCAAACATTTTTCACCTTCTCAAATGATGTGAGAAGACTATGGAAGCAAGTAAGTGGAGGGGAAACCACTTACCATATCATTATATGATGCATTCAGGAGATATAATACATTGGTTCCACATATGGGACTATGACCCACCTCCATTTTTTCATATTTATGTTTATATGAACTTGGTTTTGATCCCATAATTTGATGATTTATTTATTCTTATTATGGGAGTGAATGGAGGAAGGAGGGGAGGATTGATCATTCCCTTTGGGAGAGATATTATCCATGTTTCTTATGCTACATTTGTCAGGGAGAACATTGGGCAAACCATGATTACCTCATTGGATCTCTTATTTCCTTGTGGGATGAGTCATTTTCATCTCATGAGAACTTGGAATGAGCATGTCATGGAGGGTTTGATTGGGAGACACTTGGTATATGAGGAGACATTATCACAAGGACGTGTCACCAATGGAGGAGGAGGACATTTGCAGCACTCACTTTTACAGTTGCTTGCGGACAAGCAACATTTTTAAGGGGGGACTGTAATGTTCCCAATTAGCCATGAGCTAGTTGGAATATTATTTTTTTGTTTTTTCTTCCTTGTTTAATGAATAAGAGGGTATGGAGACCCATAATTCTCCATAATATGAATAAAATAACAGCTAATGTGAAAGGAGGACATATTAGCAGCTTAAATAAGCACCCTTATGTGTGAAAAGGGGCTTGAGCATGAAGACTAGGTCAACTTTGACTAAATCAACAGTGTCGTCATGGAGTAGTGGCATTCCTTGAGGGACGACGCAGTTTTAGTTGGAGACTATTTTCATGGAAGTAGTATCTTAAATCAGTGGGGCCGAGGGTGAGGAAGCTCACAACTTATATAAGGAAGAGGATGTTAGCCATATTCATTCATATTTATGTTATGATATTTTGATTATATGGTATGTTTAGACATATAGCTTTCTTCAGTTGTTTAGCTAAGATTGCAGTGTTGTTTAGCACAGGGTGTTCCTGAGCGGGAATCCCACCTCTATCCTTGAGATGACTCAAAGGAAGAGTATTTTCACTATACTTCCACATTCAGGCATTATTCCAAGCTCCATATCTCATTTACAGTGCAGATCCTGCTGACGGTTGTGTTGAGTTGCAGGTTGCAGTACTGGAGAAGACATTTGGGTGTTTTTTGGTATGTTTTTCAATGGAGGAAGTTTTACTTCCATTGGGAGGCTAGTGAGGAAGGCCCATGAGCCTTATTGCAACATTTGGAACTAGGCCACTTATTGATTTTCCTCTATAGTGCAATTTCTGTCTTGGACAACATTATTTTCAGGGAGGAGTTGCAGGTTCGTTTTAGTACACCATTTGGAGAGGAGGTTTTCTAGTGAAGGGATAATCCTTTCATCTAGAGGATCTATTGGAGGAGGCTACCTTATTTTTCATATCAGATCATCCACATCTTTCTAGTTGTATTGTTGCAGTGAATATTCAGCCCTAGGGCTTTGATTCATATCTTGTATTTTGGTGTATTTCTGAAAACCCTTTTGGGTTTCTTGCTGGAGGTTTTATAGAGCCTAGATCTTCATTTTTTATATCTATTGAGGCATATATCATCCCTTTAATATTTTTATTTTCATTTTCTGTAGCTGTTCTCTTTAAAACAATGTTGTAGTAACTTCTTCGGCATTTTGATATAGTGGCAGCACCTCTTTCTTGAGGGTTTTATCTATTGGAGGCTTGTTGTATCTTGTTATATAATTCTTGGCCCATTATTTTATAAATTTTTGCTGCTGTTATAATGAATAAGAAGGCTCCATATTTTCCTCTTATATTTATGCATTGATATTCAGTGCTATTTCAATGATTTTGCACTATATTCCTTCTTTTCCCATTTGGGAATACTACAAGAGATCAAAATTCCTTTTTTTACGAACATAACTATATTTTGTGGAAGATAATGATGTAAGGGAATTTTACGAGCCTAGGTTTTTATGTTTATGACACTCTGCTGTCATGATACATAGTCCATGATACTCTTCCTATAGATATGGATGGGAAGATAGTTTACCAAAACAATGCCAAGGCCCAAAATTCAATTTTGGCTAAAATCAGTGAGATTGAAATTATTAAGGTGACGTATTGTAAATAATCGAAGGAGGTAAGTGAAAATATATAGAAAAAATATGAAGGAAATGACAAGATGAATAAGTAAAAGTGAGAAACCTACATAATGAGGTTCAAGAGCTTAAAGATGTAGGAAGAGGAAGAATTTGGTAAATACTTTCACAAGGTTCATGAACTAACTATTTTGATGAAGGGTATATATGAGATGTTTGAATATGAGATTGTTATTTAGGAAATTTTTAGGTCCTTTCCATTAATTTTTAATCTAAAGGTGATTGTAACTGAGGAAATGGATGATATGAACATTTTCTCTATTTAACAACCTCTTAAGACCCTTACAACATATGACATGAAAATTAGAGAGGAAAAATTAAAGCCTATTGGAGTAGCATTCCAAGTTTCCGAGAAGGTCGAGGAAGAGGAAGAATACTCCAATAGTGAATCAAGTCCAAAATTTTCTGAGTTTTCAAAGAATTTAGAAACGGATTCTAGAAAATAAAAAGGAAAAAAACCCTTCAAATGTTATGATTGTAGAAGTTTTAGACATTTCATAGAAAATTTTCCATTTATAAGAGGAGGAAAATAGGAGAAGGAAAGGAGATGAAGAGGAAGAATAAAATTCAAAGGTATCAGATAAATCTCAATAGAGGAAAGTGACTCACATGAAGATAGTAGTGAGCCATAATCATCCAAAGAGGAGCACAATAAATCTATTACTATGGTTGTTGAATCTAAAGATGAATATTTTCTTGAAGAAGAAAAGATATATCATGAAGGGGATCTTATTAGTGCATTATATTAGCTAAAAAATGAAATATATAAGAAAAAATTGTTGAATGAGGAAATGCAAAGAATGAAAGAGGATAATACTCATATATTTTATCATTAATACAATACACAATTAGGGATCCTGAAGATTTAAAATAATATTTACTTCAATAGATAATGAATCAGAAAAATAACTTGGCCAAGTTGGATGTATAGAATTAAAAAGAAAGATATGTAGGGTTCAGAGTTGAAGATTTTAACCAACCTAAGGGATATGGTTTTGGATGATTGTATGTTTTCTAACCCAAATTCTTAACCAATGATTTAGATATCAAATTTTCCTGTGACCCACTGTGAAACAATGTATCTATTTTTGTGTGCTTCAAAGTTACCCTTATATGAAACAACTCAACTATTTTATCTTCATCTAGATATTTAATGTTTGAAGAAGCAAAAGTACTAGCATCATAATTTTTACCTATCATAACCATTGCAGCTATTCTTCGTCACCTGAATCAAGCCCAAGCCCTATTGAATGGCTATTGAAGCCTTTTTTTCGCCTTTCTTCTTTTGGAACTTCTTTGGCTTGAGTTCCACGTGAAGTTTCCAAAATCTAGCTTCATCATTCCCGATCCTTTGGAAATGAGTACAGGTAGTTATTTCATCTTGCTCATGAGTTGTAGCTATCTTCTTTCCCTTTGATTTGTCCTTATTTTTACTGTCTTTGGTTTCCAACGGTTTGGATGTCTTCGCTGTAAACTTGAATGGCCTCCCACCTGATTCGACATGTATGGCTTGAGAACATACTTCATCAAAGTCATTAGGATTGAAAATCAATAACGTGTGTTGTAAATATGAATGTAAACTGCCAATGTACATTAACAAATATTCTCGTGTATCGAAAGGAATACCATCCGAAAAAGCTTTATTCCTGAATTCCAGAGTGAATTCTTGAACATTATGTCCCTCACCTTGTCGCAAACGCTTGCATTCAATAATAGCTTATTGTGTGTAACCCAATGGATAGATTTTTTTCTTTAGAGCTTTCAAAAACTTTGACCATGAGAAGATAACTTTACCTTTACACTTTAAATCTATCTCTGTTTTACTTTCCCACCAAATTAAAGAAGTCCCCCCCATTCTAAGAGTAGCTAGCTAGATCTTTGTCATATCATCAGTAATGTTTTGGATCTAAAAATACACTTAGAACTATTTTATCAAATTATCTAGTTTCTCTGGGTTCATTTCACCATCACAAACAGGTAACTCAAACTTTACATCAAGTTTTACAAGATAATTCTGAGGTTTCTTTTCTTTTTCAGATTTTGAACTAGAAGAAGAAGAAGATGATGCAAGAAAAGGAGGTTTATCTACCTTTCCTTTACCCTTGTCCTTATTTTATTCATTCGACGGAGAATCTACATCTCTCACCTTCTTATTTTCGTATAGTTCTCCCAACATCTATTGCATGTTCAAAAACATTTGTTAAATTTGATTCTCGTCCATGTGCTTCGCTTAAGTAGTTTCACTGGTTTCAACGTTTTCAGTCCCTTTCATCGTCGATTGATGAATGAATTTCTTCTTTCCAATCTCTAGATCGAACCCCTCAAGCTTTCCTTCTCCACGTTGCAATCCCAACCTGGTTAACATCAAATGGAATAATTAATACAAAGCACAACCTGCTCTGATACCAAAATATATGATCTGAATGTGATTGATTAAGTGTTGAGGTAATTTTGTTTAGTTTTCCATTAAATGAATTGATCGTTAACTGATGAAATATTTAATGTGGAATATTGAAGGAAATTGTTTACGACGTAAACCAACAAAAAATTAATAATGAAAACACAACAAATATCAGAGAGAAGTAACAACAAACATTATTGGTGTTCAATCCTAATGACTTTGATGAAGTATGTGTTCAAGCCATACATGTCAAATTAGGTGGCATGCCATTCAAGTTTACACCGAAGACATCCAAACTGTTGGAAATCAAAGAAAGCAAAAATAAGGGAAAACTGAAGGGAAAGAAGACAAAAACAAATAATAAGGAAGATAAAAGACCTACTTGTACTCATTTCCAAAGGATCAGGCATGATGAAGCTAGATGCTGGAAACTTCACTCGGAACGTAAGCCAAACAAGTTACAAAATAAGAAAGGTGAAAAGAAGACTTGGAAAATAGTTCAACCAGACATGGGCTCTAATTCAGGTGATGAAGGAAAAATAACATCAATGGTTACGACATGTCAAAATTATGATGCTATTACTTTTGCTTCTTCAAACATTAAACATCTAGATGAAGATAAAAGAGTCGAGTAATTTGATAAAAGGGTAAGTTTTAAGAACACAAAAATAGATACATTGTTTGATAGTGGGTCAGAGGAAAGTTTGATATCTAAATCATTGGTTAAGAAATTGGGTTTGAAAACATATAATCATGCAAAACCATATCCCTTAGGTTGGTTAAAGGAACAAACTCAGATTAATGTTACCAAGCAGTGTCGATTAAAATTTTCCATCACAGCTAATTACATTGATGAAGTGGATCTAGATGTGATACCGTTAGAAATATGTGGAATAATGCTAGGGAGTCCTTATCTCTATGATCATGATGCAGTATTTTATAGGAAAGAGCATAAGTACCATCTCAAGAAATATGGAATTTAATACATAGTAGGGGCACACAAAATCAAAACTCACTTGGAATTAGTTAATGCTAATCAGATGAAGCACTTAATAATTTCAAGTAAGAGATATATACTTATGGTTGTAAAATAACAACATAAGGATCTTCATGATGCTTTTTCAGGTTTTGAGTCTCAGTTTAAATATACTTTCGTTAAACTGGTAGAATCATTTCAAAGTCTATATAAAGAACCAAAACATATTCCTCCTAAATAAGAAATACAACATGAGATTTAGTTGATGTCTGATGCCCCTCTTCCTAATGTCGGAATGTATCGCATGTTAGTAATATAGAATGAAGAAATAAAGAAAAAAATCTGGGAACTGGTAGAAAAAGGTTTAACCGGCCAAGTTCATCTCCATGTGGTTCACCCATCATTTTATTTCCTAAGAAAGACATGACATGGAGAATGTGTGTCGATTTTAGGGCCTTAAATAAAATCACAATCAAGAACATGTATCCTCTTTGTAGGATTGATGATTTACTCGACCAATTGAAAAATATTGTCTATTTCACTAAGTTGGATTTGCATAGTGGGTATCCTCAAATACGGATAGCAGAAAATGACATATGAAAAAATGCATTCAAAACTATGCAAGGACTATTTGAGTGGTTAGTAATGCCTTTTGGTTTGTGTAATGTGCCAACAACTTTCATGCGTGTTATGAATGATTTATTTCATCCATACATTGATAATTTTTTCATAATATATTTAGATGATATCCTAATATTCAGTTCCAGTAAGGAAGAACATGTTAAGAATGTTAAACAGGTTTTTGAAGTGTTGCACAGGGAAACACTATACATTAAACTGTCAAAATGTGAATTCAGGAAAACTTAATTGGTTTATCTTGGTTACATAGTTAGAGGTAGTCATTTAAAGTTAGATCCAGCTAAGATATATGTGATTTTTAAGTGACCAAGACCACAAAATGTGATTGAAGTTATAAGTTTTCTAGGAGAAGTTCCGTATTCGAGAAAATATATTTCTAAGTTTTCTTTGATTGCATCACCATTAAATGCTTTAACAAGATCTAAAGTTTCCTTTCAGTGGGGAGGGAAACAACAAAAAGATTTTTATACACCTAAGCAAAAATTATTCACAACACCAATATTAGCTCTACCTGATCTTCAATAGCCATTCGAAATAGAAACAGATGCAAGTGGTTATGAAATGGGTGCAGCCTTACCTCAAAATGGGAAGCCAATTTGTTTTCATTCTGAAACTTTTTCTAAGGCAGTAATAAATTATCCAACAGATGATAAACAACTATTTTCTTTGGTTTAAAGTGTAAAGAAATGGAAACATTACATAATGGGTAAGGAAACAATGATTCATACGGATCATCAGTTGCTTCAATACCTTCAATCACAGACTAAGCTGCAAGAATCTCGCCACTACAGATGGATGGGATTTCTGTAGCAATTTCACTTAGTAATTAAGTATAACAAAGGTGTAATAAAAAAAATAGCTTATATGTTGTCTAGACCGTCTTTGAATGCTTCAGTAGTACTGTAGAACAACTCATTGAAACATGAAAGTTATGTAGAACAATATAACACTGATGAAGATTTCAAAGATATTTATGAATCACTATCTCATGGTACTCAGATAGAAGAAATAAATTATTATATTCATGACAGGTTGTTATATCATCTGGGTAAGTTGTGCATACCACAGACAGAAATAGGGCAAGTTATTCATGAAGCTCACTCTTCTCAGATAGTAGGACATTTTGGCATAAGAAAAATTATGGCAAGAATTCAAAGGTATAGTTATTGGCCTCGTATGCATGAAAAAAATTCAAAGTACATTAAAGGATGTGTAATGTGTTTGAAAATCAAGCCAGGCAATGGAAATATTGGTTTGTACATGCCACTTCCAGTTCCTTTGCAACCATGGGATAGCATTTCCATGGATTTTGTTGGGGGACTGCCTATGTCTAGGAAAGGACATGATTACATGTATGTTGTGGATGCTCGATTTAGCAAAATGTGCATTTTTGTTCTATGCAAAGAGCAAGTAACTGCAGAATAGATGACACAAATGTTCTTTTAGCAGGTATGGGTTCACTTTGGGTTACCTACTTCTATTATTTCTGACCAAGATACTTGCTTTGTAGGGGAATTTTGGCATAATTTGTGGGGACTCATGGACACAAAGCTGAAGAAGAGTGCAAATTTTCATCCACGGACCAAAGGACAGATAGAGGTGTTGAACAAGTTCGTGATACCTATTCTTTTAGGTTATTACAATACAAATCCTAAGTTGTGGGATGAATATTTACCTTATGTGCAACATGCTTACAATCAATCCTTACACTCTTTGACTCATCGATCACCATTTGAAACATGTTTCAGGTATCTACAAAAGTCATTAATGGAATTTATATTGGGTGAGGAAGATAAAGTGGATGAACGCGACGCTTCAAACAAAGCAATTAAGTTCATTGAACAGATACGATAGATACACGAGGCAGTATGGGATCTGTTGGAGAAAAGTCAGGCCAAATACAAATTTCACCATGACAAGCATTGAGTCAATCATCAATTTTAGGTCGGTGATTAGGTATGGTTGTAAATCAACAAAGACAATTTGAAAGGAGAAGGTAAGAAACTGAAATCTATCAGGTATGGTCCTTTAAATATTGTTGAGAAGATTTGCAATAGTGCATTCTGATTAGATTTACAACCTTACATGCATATTTATTCAGTCGTGAATGTTGAAAATATGAAGTTGTATGAACCTCCGATGATCATTGATCCCGGGAAAGATACGCAGATTCCTACTATTGATGATTTAACACCTGAGTATATGAATGAGTTACAGGAAGATACCATCTTGGATAGGAGAGTTTGTACTTCCAGATGAGGAGATGTGGAATATCTTCGAGTGGGACTCAAGGGCATGAATCTGACCAAGGTGATATGCATAGAGATCATAAAAGTGAGGGAGATGTACCCTCACCTGATGTCTATTTAAAATCAAACATTTGTGGTCCAAAAGCTTTCAAGTGGAGAGGATTGATCCAGGAGGATCGTGTTTAGTACAGATCGACAGAGCTCCAGTTGGTTCGATGTCTGGTTCAGTCTTCAGTTTCACCAGCATTTTCTGAAGAATAATCCTTGAAGATGTCACGTGGTTTGAACTTCGTGATGTGATGGTGTAATTTGGTGTATAAAGGTTCATGGTGATAATTGTCCTAGGTCCTCTATGGCGAAATACCTTACAAATGTAATAAAAAAATACCTAACACCTAAACCTATGTCAAAAGCCTAGTGCAATAAAAATTATGTCACAAAACCCACTTGTGGACTATATATTAAAACAAAAATGAAAAACAGTCCTAAAACGTGCATGTTAACTATGTTGAATCTCTCTAACCAGGTGAGTAGGCATAACGGTTAACTACAAATAGTTGGAGTTGGAACCGTCGGGTTTTTAAAATGTGACTGCCACTGTCGGAGATTGTTGTCACATGTAGCTGTCACAACAAATGTCAGAATAGACCGCGACCACCGGATCCAACCACATCGATAACCGCCAAAAGAGCTTGGTAACATACCAATCGCTTTCAATTCCACACGGTTTGGTTGACTGTCAGGGATAACTTATATCCCATGGTATTATTTTTGGTTTTTTAATAAACTGTGCTAAGGTTCTATTGAAAACCGCTTATCCCTAGTCACTAGGTGTCATTATGAGATAGAATCGAGACCCAAATCACCAAAGTTGCTAAAAAAGTTGCCAAATTTGACCTTGATAAGTTTGATGATGAACTTCTTTAAACCATGGCATTTTCGTCATGAAAAACAATGAGTGTTTTTGAGTTAAGCTTTAGAGGGATATGGCATTTTTTTTTCAGCATTGCTTGACCATCCAGAGGTGAAATTGAGTGCAGAGATAGGCATTGAAAGCTAGGAGAGAGAGATTTCTGTTTTCGGTGACCAGAAGTGCCTACGAGCACAATCAATCTAGTGTTTTTGATGTGTAAATACTTCCTCATATAAATACTAATAAATCGGATGCCCATCTTGAAAGTAGGCCTGAAGATGTAGTCCACTAGGGATGAACTCCATAATCAATTTTTGATGTTTATTCTCTCTAATATTTGTTGTGTTTTCATTATTAATTTTTTTGTGGTTTATGTCGTAGATAATTTCCTTCAGTCTTCCACATTAAAGATTTCATTAGTTAACGATTAATTCATTTAATGGAAAACTAAACAAAACTATCTCAGCACTTAATCGATCACATTTAGATTAGATATTGGGAGAAACATTGCCACAAACATGAACAGTAAATTGTTTCCTTGAGATATAATCTAACAAAGGAAAAATCTCAAACATATCTAAATCAAATTTTGTGAAGAAATCTAAAACCTTAAAGGAAATTATCAATGTGAGAAGGTCTCCACAGGAAAAAATTAACCTAGGGTATGAACCTCATCAAGAAGATTCCAAAATTCAAACAAGCTCCAATTATGCAGATGTTATAAAAGGAAAATATGGTCAAGCAAATACTTCAGCTAACAACAAGAGAAAACAAGTCAATAGTTCTCCAATAAAATCAGTAGAAAATTATCATGGAAACTTCAAAAATTAGCAGGTAAATCAACAAAGGTCTTCCAAATCTACATTCACGAGGTGGAAACACAATGTTAGGTATGAATTTTCTTTATGTTTATTTATATGCATGTCAAAAAATTGGAAGCAAGGCCATCAATTTTAGAATTTTAAATTTTTTCCAAAATAAATGCTAGTACATCAAGAGATATTGATGGATCTAATAGATTGGATGTTAATGGTAGAAATAATTTTGTTCCACTAATGAAGGAGATTGAGTGTTTCAGATGTAACAACTTTAGTCATAAGGAAAGTGAATGAATATCTATCTTCTCAATTTCTTCCATGCAACAGACTAAAGAGAAGCCAAGACAATAGGAAGTGGTGAGGATATGGGAAGATAAATATTAAAAATATGGAAAATATGACTTATAATTGGCAACCCATGATCGATATGGATAGTGGCTTTGATAGTGGATGCTCTGAGCACATGACATATGATAAGAGAACATTTCTACATCTAAATGAGTATGAGAAAGGAAATGTTAGTTTTGGAAATGATGTTGCAGTCCCCATAAAAGCCAAAGGGACTGTGAGGATGGATAAAAAAAAGTCCAAAAATGTGTTCTCCATTGATGAAATGAAACAAAAACTTATCAACATGAGTTAGATGTGTGATAATGGGCATGATTTGATCTCTAGATTCAAATAATGTAAAAATAGAAATTCAAAATTAGGAAGGTTAGTGACAAAAGAAATCAGAAATGATAGAAACATGTATATATTTGATGACACTAGATAGAAGTGTTGCATGATAAATATATATGAGTCATGGCTATGCCATATAAAAATGGGTCATGTTAATTTTGACAATATGGTCAAGATCAATAAGATAGGAGATGTTAGAAACTTGCCGAAATTGTCAAAAATGGATAACACTCTATGCGAGTCATGTCAACCTGGGAAGCAAACAAGATTTCAGTTTAAAAAAAGGAATATTTGACCTCTATACCATTGGAGTTAGTGCATACTGAAATTTTTGGACCTACAAGGAAATAGATCCCAAGAAGGGAAAGGTATTTCATCTTGTTTATTGATGACTTCACAAGGGACACCTAGATCAAGGTGGGTCCTACAATGTATCTACAATTTTTATCAAGGTGGGTCCTCTCAAAAGTATGCATAATGGGTACTCATTGGATGTGGAATTTAATTCTGCATGTAATGAATGTCTAAAATTGAAATTTAAGTAAACTTATAAGGACATAAGCCTAAAATACAATTGAAAATTTGTTTTTTGTTTTCCCTCCAAAATTCATAACTCTTATTTTATTATCACAACTATTATTTTATTATTGTTCCTTAGGAGGCCACTTTTAGGCTGAAATTTCCTCTAATGTGAATGTTCATAAACCTCTTCATATTTTAAGTGTTTATACATAATAATAATTAGATTGGTTTGTTGTGTTAATCAATTTTTAATTGTTTATTTATATGGTTATGTAAGTTATTGTTTAATCTGACATTAGATTTTTTTTTTTTAAGTTTTTTTTACTTTTTTTATTTTATTTTACTTAGGTCGACATTAGTGTTTTTTTTTTTTTTTTTGGGGGGGGGGGGGGGGGGGGGGGGCGCGTGGGGGAGTGTGGCACATTACTGAAATTTCATCTCGAATCAAAAAATTACAGATCTCTGCCACACTGGATGTAGAATGCCCCTATCAACCCAATGAATTTTTTATAAAACTATCCAACTTATTTCCTAATTAAATAT
Organism: Pinus albicaulis; assembly: GCA_034641835.2. Classification (NCBI taxonomy): domain Eukaryota; kingdom Viridiplantae; phylum Streptophyta; class Pinopsida; order Pinales; family Pinaceae; genus Pinus; species Pinus albicaulis. Next base: position 607,113,424 of record CM076576.1, read on the forward strand.
ATAGGTTAGATGTGAATGCAACATTCAATAATTTTCTATTGTATTTGAAAGGTTATTTTGGTTTTCAAAGAAGCAAAGGGTCCCTGTCTCTAATTTTAACCAATAGCATATTTACTTTAGCTAGTCATGTAAATACAAAATTTCTTTGTAAGATGAGATTTAGTTCCATTGAAAGTTTTATTTCAAATTAATAAAATAATATCCAAATTTATATTAATAAATATTTTCGTTTTAAAAATAAAACTAACCTAGTGTAACACCCTCTTTCCACATCTACCCAAGTAACTGGCGAACTGGGTAAACATGTGACGAGAGGCTAATAATATGAGATTCAACCTCCTAGATGACTTTGAATAAGTGGAACAACTGGAAACATGACAAACATACCTTACACTACATCATTCAGATCCCTAGGAGGTAACCCAATCGTCCAGGGTCTTATTCTCTAGGGGGAACTAATTTATAACCTATTTGAGGCTTATTTACACGAATGTAAGGGAAAGGGAGTTGTTATAGACCGTTTGCTGTGGGATTTTCTTGTTATGGTAGTGGTTATGGCCCCAAAGGTTAGTTCTAGGCCTGCAGCTCTGAGATTTGTGCCACATTTTTAACCCCTAAGCCCAGGTCACTACCAAAAACTTCAAGTAACTTCAAGAGAGGATAAAAACCTTAAAAAAAATACATGGAAGTAATAACATCATTGAGAACTCATGCGACCCCACCCAACCATTACAGGCATTTTGTCAAACATTACAGAAACATTGCATCTACAACTGTAAAAAACATATTTAAACATGAGGGTCTCTTACAAATATGAGAATGGCTAAGAAGAATTTCTCCCATATATAATAAGATATAATACATTTTTTTTTACCATAGATACATTATGCATTCATTTACAGGTAAAACATACATAGATCCATACATCATCGCTGATCAAATACATGCTTATAACCAGGATAATAAGAGCATAAATACAATGGATATAATAAAACATAAATCAATACAATAACCAACACTTTTGCATAATTAATACTAGAGGAATGATCTCTTCATAACTAAATGCAAAACCCAACCAAAGATGGGACTTCCATATTCCACCTGACCATAAGTTGGCTAAGACAAGTCTCACTTCAGCCAATTACCCTTGTGCCATATTCCAAGCAACAATGTGGGACTTTATCAAATACATTAATCAACACCAAACCAGGTCTCTAGAGACCAAACCATCTCAACCCCAAAACTAGTGATTCCACCTTATAGTCGAACATCACTAACCATCACGGATTGATCTATATCCAAGTTGCTCCAGGGTTATAGAGTTTTTTTTCCAACCAAGGATCCAGGACTAGTAACTCAACCACAGCTATTCCAAGGCTCCAGAGTGTCTGTACAACCAAGGCTCCAAGACTGGTAACTCAGACCACCTAGGGCTCTAGAGCATTTTTCCAACCAAGGCTCTAGGACTAGTAACTCAACCCAAGAGTTATCCACTGAGGTTTAGAGTGTTTTTCCAATCAAGGCTCCCAGAACTAATAACTCAACCCAACAATTAAAGGAATCATGAAACCAACCAAAAAACAATCAATGAAAATAAACACAAAATCACCATGGCTATCTAGGAAATGGCAAGGCTAGGAAAATAAACTATCAATCTCGATCATCCTCCATGAAAATGATATATAATAATCAAGAAACCACATGTAATATGATGCATGCCAAAAATATTGAGGAAATCATACATGAAACCTGATACCTACACTCATAATTTGTTGTAGATGTTGATCCTGATGTCCTCCTGCACTTCCCTACTCTTCCTTTGCTTTCTTGATCCAAGTCTCCACAAATTCCACACTATCCAAGGGTGCTACAAAAATATTCCAAGTTTTGAAGAGTATGAGAGAGAGAGAGATTATAATGATAGCTCCCAAACTGAACTGAAAAAGGCTTATCCACTCATCCTCATTAGCATTTTTATTAATGAGCCCTCCATTTTCTTAATTTTCCATTGTTTTTCTTCATTTTCCTCCTCACATGTAGCGTGTGACCCTTCACCTTCCTTTTCTTCTATTTTCCATTATTTTCATAAATAAAATTAAAATTAATGCCTCATGCATTTCCAAAGCCTTTTCCATTATCTTTTCCAGTTTCTTTTAGCCATAATAACCAAAGTGAACACCTGCTAGGATTTTTTTTCCCAACATTTATCTTGCAACACGTGATTATATATATTTTTACATGAATTTTTACCATGGATGTTACACCTACATACATCTTAAATTCCAACCTACCAAATATCGATAGGGATCAAATATCTTGAGGTGTGAAAACCTCATTTAGAGTGAAAAGATAGTTGATCCCTCTCAGTGCACAATATATCCAAAATTAAGATGAACCTAGACTCGTTTATTTTTAAAATGAAAATATTTATTAATATAAATTTAAATATTATTTTATTAATTTAAAATTTAAATTTAAATAAAGTAAATATTAGTTCTTAATATTTTTTTAACAATTATGTGATATAAAATTAACTATGATTAATTTCAAAGGAATTTAAAACCATTCTCAATATGAAAAGATGTGTTTTTATTTTTATTTTTTTGCAGTTTTGTAATATGAAATAATACAATTTTTTTTACTTCTCTCTCTTTTTTTTAAAGGATAATGAGAATTCGGGATTTATATGCAAGTCTGAGCCTAGGCCATAGAAATTACGTCGGGTAGTACATAGCTATATCATCAAAATTTCTCACTCAACCCTCTTATCCAATGAAACTATGAATTCTTCTAGAGAGGTTCCAAATTCGACACCATAAAATGGAGTTTTGTCTCTATATAAGTTAGGAATATGACACACCAAAAAAAATGACTACATGTCATACTATTACTTATTGACAATGAAATCCTTGATATTCATCCAATGTGAATTCACTTAACTCTAAGAAATAATAGAGGTCATAGTTTGGTCAATGATTTTCAATCTCCAAATATTAATTCACACCCTTCACAATTTTTAAATCTCCCAATCTTAATTCACACTATTCATGAGCACATAAGCCTGCATCTTTATTGATATTCCAAATAACATGGAAATATGCTATTAGATATAACTCTTCAACTACTTTGTAATTTTTTCATATGCATTTCTAATATCTTTTCCCTTGGAGAGGATCCCTTCCATAAATGAAAAATAAGGAGGTAGTCTCCTAAAACTTAGAGAGAGGCTACCTAATTTTCTGCGACTAAATAAATACACTAATAGAGAGACTATTGATCTGGGAAATTTACTTCAATGAATTTTAAAAAATTGCATTAAGATCTTGAAATAACCATATGTGCAACATACGTGAAGAATCAAATACACGAAGACATAAAAGTCTAGAAAAGTGCACCAAATTTGTATAACAGAGCTCACCCACAACGTCTGAGCTATGTCTTCAGGATCCACTCAAATGTATAGCCGCTTCATTAATTGTTATTCAATGAGGCTATTCCTTGTCAATACAAGAAATGAACTATCACTCATTTTGCAATGTTTATCCTACAAAGAGACATTCTCCTTCGACAATAAAAAAGGAGTGAAGTCTCACAAAGAAGTGGCGTAAATTTTTCTCCCTTTCTTGGAGTCTCAAGTAAAGTTGCAAAAGTCCTCTTTGAATCTACTACTCAGAACCAAGCATATGTGAAAATACATGTTCCCCTTTCTACAAATCGTGAAAGAGGAAAATAAAAAATAAATGAGACTTACATTTGTTTCCATGCTAAAATGTTCAATCATATACTTAAAACTCAGCAAACACAACACCAACATGTGACAGTTCAATCTCATCATTCTGCAGCTTTTGACTATAAACATGAACATCTTTTTAAAAGTGCACCTTTGTCTCAAAATTCATCCCAACCATTAATGACACATGTGGGATTTCAACATAATCCCTCAGATCCACTGCTGAGATATAAATTTTGTTTGCACTAGTGGATTCATCTCGGAAAATCATGAAGAATGACTATAAACACCCTATGGCTTTGTCATCATCATTGTAGGATCCCTCTTGGATCCACTTCTTTAGGTTATGTTGAGGCCCTGAAAATAGTTGCAACAACATTGGGGAAAGCCACCCGGTTGGGGACTTATAGACTATCCCTTATCCATTTGATATGGTGGATCTAACTGGATTTATGGGACCAATTGCCCAATGAAATAAAATTTGTTGGATGGGTGGTATTTTAACTAATTGTAACTTGATAGATGGGAGTGATTACAAGCTTGAAGAAAATAAATAACCCTATATATATCTATCTTGGGATGAATTACCCTTTTATGTGATTTAAAGAGATGATATTTCAATGAATGAAAATAAAGATTATACAAGCACATAAAGAGATAAAAAAAAAATTAAAATAATTGATTTAATTAAACAGTTAATTAAATCAGTTGAATAAGCACATATCACATCTATTTAATGCATGTATTGAATATGTATAAAGAAATGCCAACCAAACATGTTCAAAAGTGAATTAATGCTATATTGTGTTAAAAAGATACATATAAAAAAAAACCATAAGAAAAATTAACTCTTTATAATTTGAAACAGAAAATTAACATAAAGATAAGAGTACCATATATATGATAACTCTGCTCATTTGAAAAACAATATCTAGTCCAACCTTTTCTATTAAGAAAACTTTCCAAATACAAGTCGGTGACTTCTGTAAAGTTTTCTTTTCAAAATTTCAGGACCCCTTCTTACAATACAAGAAGGGGTTTATATAATAAAATAAATATTTCAAAAATAGTAATTACACAAAGAGTTAGGGAGGTTTAAACAACCCTCCTTAAATTAAGTGAAATTAAAAACAAAAAAATTATTTAGTGGGGTGACTCATTTTAGGATTGCACTGCTTTCTCATTGGAAATTAGTTCCTTTGTTGAAGGATGTTAAGCATAGGCTGAACCTCAGGAGGTTGGCCTGGCCTCATGCACAATTGTGATGTAAAAACCACATCATAAAGTGGAGGAATAATGTAGGAAGAAGTATATGTTAGAAAACACAACATTAGCCATTGGCTATGTGGCTTAACCAAATACTTCCAATACTTTTCTGAGTCCATATTTTCCAATTTTCTCATGCTTTCCTCTTTTACCTTGGATATTTACTGCCATTATATTATTAAATCTTTGACAATAGGTAGAGAACAAGGAGGGACTATATCAATAAGATTAGCATCAATGAGATTTTGGCTAACAGTTTCGGTAATGTTGTTTGAAACATCTCTAGCTTTGGAAATTTTCATTTCAACTTTTTTTAATTATATGTCTCAGTGAGTAAATAAAATTTCCTTTTTGGAATCTTCAATCTTGGAAAGATTAGCCCTTCGGCCTTCAATAGTATCTTTCTAGGCGACATACTGTAACACTTTGTCATCGATCTCATCAAAGCTGATTCTTTGGTTTGCTACTCGATTCATTAGTGAATCACTTTTTTCACATAATTCAATAATACTAGACAACAATTGACAGAAAAAAACTTGTTGTTGGGCCAACAGGGCATTCAATTCCAATGCTTCCTTCCTGAATTAATCTATTTTGGGATTGTCTTTTAATTTCTCAATAGTGAATTGAAATTGATGTATCTGAGTATCCTTACTACCAGTTTTTTATTGATGTTGTGGCTTTAATTGATCTAGGCTCTCTTGGAGTTGTGATACTTGTACCTGTAATGGTTGATTGATGCTCTTCTTATCTGCTTGTAATTCTTGTTCCAATTGAAGGATTATTTCATCTTTTTCCTTAACTAACTATTTAACTTCAGTGGCCTTGTCTATAGTAGTGGATGCATGGCCTTCTGCAAACTGACCTAAACAAGTTAGATCCTGAGAAGGATCTACTTGTGAATATTTTGAAACTAATTCCATAGAGACATCTTCGGCAACAAGGATTACAGACTGTTTTGTTCTCCTCCTCTTCATCTGCCTTCTCATGATAAATTTATCTCTAGGACTATAAAATATATATAAGGGTGGAGTTTATTCAATTTTTAATACAATATCTGAGGTAGGGTGGGCCGAGATGAATTCCACTTGTTCTTTGTTAATTGATTTGTCAGTTGATCCAAGAGTGAATGAATTATGAATTTTTCTTTGAGATGTTTCCATTTCTTGCTGATGATCAATGATCACCATTTCTCGGTCTCCTTGAAGTTCTCAATTAAACTCCTTCTAAAATTCATTTAAATCACTTGGAAATTGTAGATATTTGGCTTGCACTTCAGGAGACTTATCTTCTTCTGTTTTGATAAGGACTTCAGTATCCTTAGGTGGTTGCTCCTTTTCCTACTCTTTTTGTTGTTGTTCCTTCTGTGAGATGGGTTGGGATACCTCTAATATATTTAAAGGAATCCCTTCAAATATTTTATTTATGTAATGCTTGAAATTTGAAAGTTGATGTGGATTAAGGCGTGATACTTCTAGTTTTTCAACTGCAAAATAAGTGTCGAATGACTCAAACAAGTCATAAAAATCATCATATTCATGCACAAATGGTCTGATTTTCAATTGATTTTCAAAATCATTGGCAACTTGGTTTGGGATGTATTGTCTGTTTGAAATTGTAAGAAATTTCAAGCATTGAATTTGATTGACCTCTAACCCTACATGCTTGTAATTGTATAATGCATACAAACCATAGTGAATAGGAAAAAAGGGCCACAAAGCTTTCTTTGCTTCCTTCAAAAACTTAGTCAATCCATTACCAGCAGTGTGATAAGAAATTTCTTTTGCGAGAAGCTTATTTATCACATACAATGGTAAGAAATGTGGTCGAGCCAAGTTTTCCAAGAATGTGACATAACTAAACAATTATTCACTGAAGCATTTTCCAATGGAGGAGAAATATGCTTGAGCTTTCTTGGATAATCTGGGGGTGTTTTCATTAAATACAACCTGAAATAATGGGAGCATAACTAAATGAAAATTTTGTAGAAATGGGTTTCATATTTTGATTCCCATAAATTATTATGATAGACATGAATTGGAATAGGGCCTTGGGTAGTCCATTACCTACCCATGGTTGGAAAATCTGAGGTAAAACATACAACATCCATATTATATGTATTCATGTAAAATACGGGAACTATTTTGGATGAAATGGAGCAATTCTCTTTATATTCAAGAATCTGGGTGACGATATTATTGGAAAAAATGGTTCCCCAGTCCATGATATAAGAGTCTGTAATTGATTCCATGAGGGGAACCCATTCAACTGAGAATTTTTATGTATCAGGCTGGCCGAAGAGTCTAGACATCATTGCACCAAAATAACAAAAGGGCCTAGAAAGGGAGCTAGTGGAATACATACCCTGATCATCATTCTTATGCTTTTTTGGGTTATTCATCCATTGTTTGATGGGATTTGACGTTAGTTCATTCTCCTCGGTGAGTTGTGCTAGAAATTATTTATCGTAGACCTTCTCCGGGTCTATAATGTGATACATTCTCTTCAAATATTCAACTTTGAAAGATCCTATCCTTTTTCCTCTACTTTCAAAGAAATGTTTGTCTCCAACATTGAGATTGTCAATTATCCATTTTACCATATCAGTATATGGTAAAATTTTTGGTGTGAAACAATCCAGTGTAGAAAAGAGTTCGCGACCTCTTCTATGGTAGTTGTTGAAGAATCAGAAGCATCTATAGTAGCTTCTCTTTCGACCCTGTGGGGTTTATCATGTTGAAAGAACATGTACATTTCTTCCCAGGAGGAAGAACCACTCTCCGACATACATGTCGTGTCTGTGAATAAGTGGAGCATATTTTTTACTTCATTAGTAGCAGATGTAAGATTTGTGGGTGCCACAGGTTTTTTGGATTTCTTTGCAGCCTTTTACATTTTTGAAGATATTTTCTTATTTGGAATTTCTTGTGAACAATCAAGAATGATTAGTATAAAAATGGAAATATTTTTTAAAATGGGAAAGTACTTTACTAATGGACATAATCAACAAATGAAACCTGGCACGCGGATAATACAAAAATTCAATACCCTTGTGGTCAAATCATTTTCGGAGGCATGATATTTTAAAACCATTTGAGTTATCACATTAATGGAAAGCATGGATTGATGTTCCCATGCAATCACTCAAGAATTTAAACGAGATATTTCTGCATTGCAGAAATTATTCGTGTGTGAACCTTTTTAGAAATTCCAATTAGCTACCTTTCGTCGACTGTGATATCGTAGTCGCAATTTCAGCGGAAATGGACAATGGGCAGAAGTGGTCATGTAACGAAAGTACGATGTGATGGAATATATCGCATTGGGGAAATTTGAAGGATGGTTTAAGGATTGTCATGATAAAAACACGATATGAGATTTGCGATTTCTTATGTGGCAGCATTGGGTCCAAAAGTTTTTTTCTTATGGAATATCATTCGGGTAAAGGAATTTTTCCTTTATTAATGTGTTTTATTGTCTTTCGCATCACAAATCATTTATAGTGGATTTTTAGAAGCCATATGCCTTTCATGCGACCTTGCGATTTTGTGATTGTGATTTAATTGCATGTTTGCTTTGCATTATTTACTTAAGTGTCCTTTAAACAAAAACTCAACATTTTTAACCCTTTCCATTCATATTTCTATTTGAATTAATCACTTAAGGGTTTTATTCATTCTAGTCTAAAAATTTTAAACGGGTCCCCATTGTTTTCTAAGGTAACTATTCTAAAATAATTATCTCAGGTTCTTGAATAGCACAACAGGTTCATGCCACACAAAAAAGTAACATAGTAGAGAATACACTCCACCGTGGAAATTATTCCCATGTTGGGAAACCTCAAGTTGCCACTGTGTTACCTATCGTCAATGCTTGTATGTGGCCCATGTGTGGGTGCCCTCCATGACTCCTAATATTTCCATCTATGCCACTTTGTGATTTGGGTCATGGGCTATCCTCTACCACTACCACCTTCTGGCTCCATGCATGGGTCGTACATGGGTCCCATTCCTGAAGCACTTCCTCATACAAAAGTCTCTTGGATCCGTTGTTGGTTTTCCTGCCCCTCTTGTACAAGAATAAAAAAGGCTTCATATAAGATGTGGATGGCGAAGTACCAAATGAATCCCTTTTGTCATGTTGGTTGGCATGACTATATTGAGACTTTTTTTATTCAGGAAGGCTCAGTGTCAAACCTCACAGGCCCCCCCAATTTTATTTTTTTTGTTCTAATATATACATAAATACATATGTTTTTGTTATGGTTCAAAAAAATCCCACAAAACATGTTTAACACAAACCCAATGAACCATAGTGGACCTGTTGCATTTTCCAACCCAAGATTTTTCGCATGCCCAAATTACCTGTCTAATCGAGTGTTGTCACGTGGCTACCATGGCTTGGGCCACTTTACATCCAATTTTTCCCTCACATGTCACCTTGGTCCCAAGCCACATCGATGTGTTGTTCATTTTTCTAGTGCAATTAACACCAGTACAATTTTTCAAATTGATAACTAATTCTGATGATACAATTAGTCTTCTTATAAAATTTCAATCATTAAACAATTATACATGAAAATTTTCAACGAAAATTTTTCTAAATATAGAAATAGATATCATAGTAAAAAATAAGATAAGAGACAAGATACACCAATATTTAGGTTAGCAGCTAGAGAAAAACCCACAAGGGGAAACCCAATAATATTTCCCTCTGAGAGAGAATTCAGTTCATCAATTTGTATATAAGAATATTCAAAAAAATATTCCAAGTTTTTGACCTCAATATTCTAAGTCAAACTAATCAAAGGAGAGAGAGAATATTCAATGTTGGTCAATGTCCTAGTTTGGAACAAAAGGAACGAATTTCGGCCCGAGGTAGCTAAACAAAAGGGTGAAATTTTTCAAATTCTCAGTCTATGAACACCTGTAATTCTCGTTCAAATATGAGAATTGACTTGCGGTCAACGATATCAGAACTTAGATATAAATGTAATGAAATAGAGTCAATGAACCATAGTTGAACACGACATCCTAGATCAGTAAAATTCTTAGTCAAGTAAAAGAAAATTCTGCCAAGTAAACGCTGGTCAAAACATATGTCAAAAGGTTGGTCAATGAAGAGGTCAAATATCCTTCCTCTTTCTTTCCCACATGTGACCCTCTCCTTCTTTTTTTAGATAAAATAATGATATGGATGAAATCCAAAGTGAGGTCAACTAACTTCTATTTATATGTGATCTGGGAGGAGGGTTTTTACCTTGCGTTCACACCCATTTAAAGTGTGGGGCTCACTTGACATAAGTGAGGTCTACTTTGTCAACATGCCAAATATAATTTTTCTCCTTCAATTTTCAAATGAAAATACCCACCATAGCTACCAATTTTCAATACTTCCTATTAGCTACAGAGGTACTTTTTATTCTATCTCTCAATATCAATCTCCCTGACCAAATCATAGGTCTCTCAACAATAACCAAAGGGAGAGATTATATGTACAAGTATATCTCTATATTTCAAGATCAATCTCCCCAACTAATCCATAGGTCTCCAAACAACTACCCAAAGGAGAGATCGTATGTAAAATTCTGTTCATAAGGAAAGATACATATTATCAAAACACATCCCATAAACCAAAAAAAATGGAATCAAGCTTAGTGCCCAAGTAACCATGGGATCAATCAATGAGGAAAAACTCTCCAACTATATGAAATGGAGACACAGGGTCCATCTTCCTAGCCATAAACAAGGTCTCTAAGTCCACGACCCAAGGGAGGTATCCATATCTCAATTTCTAATTATATAGTCTCTATATTAAATGAACTAAGGGAGAGGACTAAAAAAAAATGTCCCCAACCAAACTGGTCTCTCTATCTTCATAATCTAAGTGATCACTTCATGCCTTAGAACCAAGCTCCCTGACTCGACTCACTAGCCTCTTAGTCAAATTACCTAAGGGAGTGATAATCTCCCTATGGCCTCTCAGCTACACTCCATGGAATAATTTCAATCACATGATTTTATACAATAATTTCTCCCTCTCTCCCAGATATGGTTTCTCCACAACTCAAAGGTATTATCTGAAATAAGAAAAATTCATCAGGGACAATGGCTATGTTAAAACATCAACAAAATTCTCATCAGTAGGGACATATTTGAGCCTTACATCTCCCCTTTGAAAAATATTCCATTTGTAATGATACTTGATCTCAATGTGCTTCGACATGTCATGAAATAATAGGTTATTAGGAAGCTTCACAAAACATTGATTGTCACAATATACGATGGTTCATTCCAACACATGATCAAACAAACCAAAAAACATATTTACCGGCCACAAAACTTCACAACGGACCAAAAATGCAGATATAACATTAGATTCAAATTTCTTAAGTGTAACAAAATTTTTCTTCTTACTAAACCATGAAATCATAGTAGATCCCAATCTAAAATAGAATTAAGAAGTGTGATTTCTACCATGAGAGCATACTTCCCAATCAACATTAGAAAACCAACACAACTTCCATTTTCCATTAGAAACATATCTCAAACCATAATAAATGGTTCCGCATAGATATATCAATATGTGTTTCTCTACATCATAGTGAACATATCGAGGTTGAACGATGAATTTTCTCAATTTGTTTACTACATATAAAATATGAGTTCTAATGTTCACAAGATAGTTCAATAAGCCAATTAATTTGTGATAGATAGAGGGATAAATTAAATTAGAATCACAATCATGTATCTTCTTAAAAAATTTCAATATGAGAGACTTCATGGACTTGGAGTCAATCATGCCAAAATTATGAAGGCTCTTAATAGTTTACTTTCCTTGTCTAACAAAGATTCTATCCGGTTTCTTCCAAATTTCTAATCCCAAATAGTAATGCATAAAAATAAGATCCTTCATCTCCAATTAATAAATCATATATGTCTTACATTTGACACTGAGAACTTCAAGCTCTATCAGAAACAAATCATATACAAACAATGGAAAAATCAAGGGCTCGACTTCAACAACTTTGAAGTACAAATTCGAATCAACATCACTCTTTTTGAAACCAAGGCTCAACAAATAGATATCAATGCTAGATTACCATGCAAGAGGATATTTCTTAAGCCTATATGAGGATTTCTTCAATTTGTAAACATGTGTCTCTTTATCACGAATATATAATCAATGAGACTGTTAATATAAACTTCTTCTTCAATGACTCCATTTAGAAATGCAGTCTTGACATCCATTAATTCCAATTTCAAACCTATAATGGAAGAAAGAGAAACGATAAATATAAAAGAAGCATTCCTGACAATGGCATAAAATGTTCCTTCATAATCCTCTCCCTATTTGTATGAGAATCCCTCGGTCACAAAACTTTCCTTTTACTTTTTAATACTTCTATCATTTTCATGCATGATTTTCTAGATCCATTTGAAAGACATGACATATTTCTCGTCAGGAATTCAAATGATTTCCCAAACATCATTCTTAAATATAGATTGGTACTCTTCAGTCACAATATCTTTCCAAACTTGAAGTTCAACAACTTCTTCATAGGTAGATGGATCAAATTCAATGATCTTATAGGTCATTGTTGCAACACCTAAATACTTATTTTACCTCTTTCTTTCCCTGAAGGTCCCAAGAGGTGTAGCATGTCCCTCAATTTCCTTCAATGTTCTTTCAAACTAGGAAGTCTTCTTTCTAGTCTTCGGTACAATTACTGTTAGAGAGTCAACGAATTCATGTGTATCATCCGACTCTTCATGAGGATAGTTTTCCATAGGTTCAAGTTATTTAGATTTCTATTACACATTATTTTGTTACACTTGAAACTATTCATTAGAGTCCAGCTGTGATCCCTTGGGATTCCAAAAAGTAGTATCCTCATCAAAAGTAACATCTCAAGTATCAATAGAACATTTTCTTGGTGGATAGACTCCGTAGGCATTTTAATTTTTATTGTGACCAACAAGATTTCCTTTCTTCCCAGAAGGTTCCCACTTCATCCTTTTCTCCTTGGGCACATGAGCTTAAAAATGACAACCAAAAACTCTCAAGTGTTCAAGATTGTGTCTCTCACTTGTCAAGACTTCTTTAGGAGTCCTGTATTCCAATATCTCATGAGGGCATCCATTTTGAACATAAAAAATTGTCCTCAAAGCTTCTCCCCATAGAAACATCGACAACTCTTGATCATGGAGCATGGATTTGGTACCTTCCATAATATTCCTATTATTCCTTTTGGAAACTCAATTTTTTTAGGATATTAAGGACCTATCAACTCCCTCTTAATTCAAGCATACCTACAAAAAGAAATCAGTTCCTTTGATACACACTCTCCTCCATTTTGGGACCTTCAATTTTTAATCCTTCTTCTTGTAGAATTTTCAATCTATTCCTTAAATTCTCTAAACTTATCAAATACTTCATCCTTGGATTTCAAGAAGTAAATACATGTATTATGAGATTTGTAATTAATGAAATATACATAGTACAAATGACCACAGAATTATTTATCAAACATAAGTCTACAAGCATGATAATCCACAAGATAAATGATTCCTTTGGATCTACTATCATTGATAGTACATATTTCTTTGAAATTTTTCCCAAGGGCACATCCCTTGCAAACTCCATCCTATTTAATTTTGATTTCTGGTACAACTTTAACAAAATATTCCATTATAGAAAATTCTTTATAATGAGAATAAGCATACCTTCGATGCCATAGCTCACAAAGATCATATTTTTTATGTATTAGCACCTAAATTGAGCCACCATGGAGACGATATAGGCCTCCAATTCATATACTAATCAATTTAGAAAATTAAAGGGAGGCATCCTTCTTCAACACTAGAACTTATCCATCAATGAAATCAACTCCATATCCTTTGTCTTCAAGAGACGAAATAGACAATAAATTATTCTTCAAACCACGTGCATATAAAATATTTTTAATAGTTACATTAACTCTTGATTCCAATTGGAAATATGACGAACTAATTTAGTTCGCTTGATATTTTCCATGATCTCCATCTTCAACCCTTTGAAATATCTTCTTTTCAACCAATTCAGAGAGATGTTCTGGACTTCTAGTAATGTGCCTAGAGGAACCACTCTCCACCAACAAAATCTCATCATGACGTCCATTGGAATCTATAAATCATATTAAAATTAGTTTTCAGCATCAAAATCATTCTTTCTAGGCATATTATTATGAGATGGGTAATTTATATAAGCAAAAGAAGCATGATGCTTCCCTATATTTTATTATCAACATTCCTTTAATAATCATTCCTTCGAGGATTATTCATTTTAGAATAGTTATTTCTATAGTGACCATATGATTGGCAACGATAGTAATGAACATTTTCCATATCTCTTCTTTCCTGAAATGGAGGAAGAGGCTTTCTTTGTGGAGTAGGTCCCGTTCTTAAAAAAATTCTTGGAGAAGATCCTGAATTAGGTCTTCTACCTGAACTTATTTTAAATATTCCAGAGCTTCTTCTTCCCTTGATATTCTTTGAGTGGGTTGTATAAGCTTTAAAATCTTCACCTGGATTTGAAATAGTTCGTAAGGATAAGAGCCTGGATTATTATTCATTAGAAAGAACCCATAGATTATCAAAAGAAGGAACATTTTCTCTTCCACTAATATTTGCTGCAAAACGATCCCAAGATTCAGGTAAACCATCCATTGTGACAACTACTAATTCTTTATCATATACCTTGTATTAAATAATTGTTATTTTATCTCTTATTTGACATATTCATATGAATTATTATGCCACAATATTATTCTTTTTCATCTTTACTTGAAAAAGTTCACCCCTTAGACTTATAAATTGATTGATGTTGTCGATGTGGTATAATCCATTGAGGGAATCATACATCTCCTTGGAATATTTTATATTATCAATACAAGGAATCAAATAAACCCTTAGAAATTCCATAATGAAGCTCATAGCCAATATTCCATCATCTTTAAATTATTCTTTCCTTGGTTGATCAACTGGTTCAATAAATTTTCTTGTAACAATGTCCAAAACCTTATTCCTTGAAAGGATAATATTAACTCTAGTCATCCATGCTTGTAATTTGTAGCTCCTCCAAGCTTGTTCTTGGTCTTCGTGAAGGAGTTCGTGATTAAGTTAATCAATTAGAAAATATCAACATTCTTCAATGCTCTCTAATTCTCTTCAAGGTGATCTCAATGCTCTTTTTTATTCACCAAATCTTTGATACCATGTTGAATTTTCTAGTGAGATCAAGCCTAGTAAATTTTTTTCAAATTGATAATTATTTCTAATGATCCAAATAGTTTTCTTATAGAATTTCAACCATTAGGAAATGATACATGAAAAATCTAAACATTCACTTTCTTTAATAGAGAAATAGATATCATAGCAAAAAATAAGATAAGGGATAAGAGATTCCAATATTTAGGCTGGAATCCAAGGAAAAACCCACAACAGTAAAACCCAAAAATATTTCCTTATTAGAGAGAATTTAGTTCATCAAAATGTACATCAAAATATATCAAACAAAACTCCAAATTTTTCCCCTCAATACTCCAAGTCAAACTAGTGAGAGAGAGAACATAATGAACATTGGTCAATGTCATAGTCTGTAACAGAAGGGTTGAATTTCAACCTGAGGCTTCCAAATAGAAGTGTTGAACTGTCAATTTCTCAGTTAACAAACCACTATAATTCTTGGTCAAATATTCAAGTTGACTTGTGATGAATGAGTCGAGAACAAAGATATAAATGTTGTCAAATACAGTTAAAGAACCATATATGAACTCACCGTCCCAGATCATTCAAAGTCTCAATGAAACAGAAGAAGGAGGGCCTCGGTAATGGCCACTGCAATCTTCGCCCACTCTAATATGGGTCATACACCATCACTAAGGTTTTATGTGACAATTCCTTATAGCTTGAATTTCCATGGTTCCTTGTCCTGCACCTAATATTCAATGTGTATCGGTTGTGGCCATACTTTCCCCCAATCTTCGACACATCCAACGTTGCGGGGAAACTGACACCAATATAACTCA
Source organism: Pinus albicaulis (assembly GCA_034641835.2). NCBI lineage: Eukaryota > Viridiplantae > Streptophyta > Pinopsida > Pinales > Pinaceae > Pinus > Pinus albicaulis. The sequence continues at coordinate 607,129,488 of CM076576.1, forward strand.
ACCAAAGGTTTATTGAAGAGGCTGCGACTCACATCATGGAAACATAGTTCAAGAAAACTCACTAGCGAAGGATCCAACTATATCAGTTTTTCAAAGCAGGCCAACTCTGCCACCAGGGCAGGTGGCTCACGAGGAACGAGGTTGAACATAAATTTCCTCACCTCATGAAGGCTCTGCATGAAATGGGGACCATTTCTTCCTAAGGGGGGGAGAATAATCCAGGTGGATATTGGTGTCCACCCACCTATTCCACCTAGACCTCAATTTGGTTTCATCAATTTCCTTGACTATCGCAGCATTTACTTGGTTTATCATTTTTTTGGGTCCTACACTTCTAGAGTTGTTTCGACCTCTTAACTGACATTTTTTTCAGGTCTGCGATAAATCCATATTCATAGTCAAGTTCCTATTGCAAATCATGTAGTACTCATAGAGACCTTTCTAACGAGGTAGCATACACGTCAAACAGATATCACATGACCAAGTTACAACCATGGGAAGCTAGTTGCCCAACTAACCCCAACGAGGCTGACAAACTCTTTGTGTCCCATCTCCTAGGATTAGACTTTTGGTTTTCTAGGGTTTCCATTTATTGTTCAATAATAAAAAGGCCCTTGAGCCTCATTGTAACACAGTTCAAAGGCATGTAGCTGCCACATCTCTTCTTAGAGATAAGCTTCCAATGCCAAACTAGTTTATTTCCATTCTATATGTAATCATTTTCTAGTTCTTTGACGTTAATGAAATGAAGATTTATTTATTTTTAAATCTTTTTGTTTATGTTTATATCTCTATGTTGTTGCGTTCCTACATAATTCTGGATCATCCAACTATAAAATGCTAGAATACACACACTGCGCCAAAAAAGGCATTCCCATACTTCATTTTTTCGACCATCATTGGAGGAGGAGGACATATCTTCACCTCCTCACTCGAACAATCTAAAACCGTGTCCTCCCATCTCAGTAACCCTAGAGATTAATACACCTCGAAGTACACAAGCTGAGGTAGTGAAATTAACTTCCTTCTGAAACTCGCCCCTGGGAATGTGATGCAGGTGGATACCAGTGGCCACCCACCTATTCCATTTGGACCCGCAGCATCAATTCTTTCAGTTTTTCAGCTTCAACATAGCTTACTATTTTTAGCAGGTTTTCGGGTCTTGCACTCCCAGAGCCGTTTTAGGGCATTAATAATCCAGGTGGATTGGTGGCCACCCACCAAGTCCATTTGAACCCCCACCATCATTTATTTCAATTTATAAGTTTCAGCACAACTTACTATTTGTAGTAGTTTTTCGGGTCCTGAACTTTCGGAGCCGCTTTGAGGTCCTAAACGATGTTTTTTGGGAAAAAAGGGAGCAACATGGGTCGTAGGCTAATTTTCTCTCTCAAAAGTTGTAGTCATCGAATATATCTTTCTAACGAGCTATTGAGCACATCAAACGGAGATCGGATGCCAAAGTTACGTCCCCGGGAAGTTGAAATACCAACTTACCCAAACGAGGCCCACAATTTTGGTGTTTCATCTTCTAGGGTTAGGCTTTTGGATGTTTCAGGTTTTACATTGTTTCTCAACAATCAACAGGCCTTCGAGCCTCATTGTAACACAGTTCAGGGGCTGGTAGCCGACACATCTCTTCTTAGAGATAAGCGTTGCCAGTACCTTAGCTCATCTATTTTCATTATGTCTGTAATAGGCCTGCGAGCCTCAATGTAACACAATTCAGAGGCCTGCATACGCCACATCTCTTCTCAGAGATACGCTACCAACGCCCTAGCTTGTTTCCATTATTTTTGTAAGCTTATTTCAGTCATTCTTTTATTAATAAAATGAAGCATTATTTCTGCTGCATCTCTATATCTGTGGCTATATGTGTATTATGTTGCATTCCTACATAAATCCGGATCAAAATGAGCCAAGAGTTCATTTGGGGATACTTTCAAGGCATCCAATGAAACCATAGTAGCACCCCCATAAAGGATACACAAGATCAAATTAGTATCTATGCTATATAAATTTATTTCTAGATACTTCGTCTTTTAAATTCTAAATCAATAAATTGATAACATATGAATTATATTTTAGAGAAAAAGCTACATATCATTGTGGGAATAATGTGAATATTTATGATTTATTTCAATTTTCCATAATTATATTTTCTTATATGTTTCTCAAGTTTATTCCATAGATAATAATTAGTACATGTACCTCTCATAATTACTCCTAATCAAGATAATGTTTTTTTTTCCAAAATTGTAATTGCAACTAAAATGTCATTAGATGGAGAAAATAAGTTTGATTATTAAAATTAAAAAATAACTATCACAACATTTTGATATAAAGGATAAATCATTGTAACGAGAATTTGACATGAAGGATATTTGACATATACATTACTCTATGGGCAGTGAGATAAAGAGGGAAAGGAAGATGACAAGACATTGATTAATCAAAATAAACATGCAATTGCAACTTATTAAAAGGTTCAACATACATGAGTGGAAATGGTTATCTAATTCAATAAAACAACATGATAAGTTTTACATTGAAGATATTAAACAAAAAAGAAGTGAACGACACCCTATATAGATATCTTGTGAGAGTTTTAAACTAAATCAATATAAGATCTAGTATTTCCTAAGTATAGTAAGTCAATTAATCATTAAGAAACATTAAAGAAATTAAAATGTTGCTAGAGATATTTATATCTAAAAGAAATATAAATTTAGCTACTGAAATTAAAAGAAATATAAATTTAACTATTTTAATAAACTAATAATTTAATAATTGAAATGTTAGATTTGTAAAAAAATTAATATTCTAATTTGAAATATTTAAATAATTATCATGGAATGAAATTACTAAGAAATCAAATTTATCACATAATATGAAAACAAATTAAATGTAAAAATTATTATCATATATCATGAAAACACCTTAAATATTATTAAGATTTTTTTAAATATTACTAACATTGTTTTGTAGGAGAAAAAAAATCTTATTATATTATAATGCATATGAAAACATGATTAATATATTTATTAAGTTCTAAGAAAAATTATAATAATTAAAAATGTGTAGGATATTATACACTAGATTTCTCCATTGAAATAGAATTAAAATTAATAGATAAATATATAACAATTATTCAGTAAATGTCATTATTAACTTATCTTATCTTAATCCATTTTTCGAAAAAGTTCCATCATTAATTTCAAAGTTATTTCTATTCTTATTGTATAAACATTTAAAAGGGATCCACGCAAATCAGCCCAACAATATTTAAAAGAGATCAAGGCAAATCAGACTTCAGCCATACACAACTAATCCAAACCAGAGTCTGTTTTTTTTTTTAATCCATAAGTCACCACTTCATCGTAATGTCAAAAAGAAAGCTACCGAATCCATGAATACCAAACTACAAAACAAACATGTCCAAACGTGATAATCTTCGAGTCTCCACGGCATTTTGACATCACAAAGAAAGTTCCTCGAAATAGCACGTTATATTGCACCTGCCAAGCAAAAACAACATTTCAAAACACAACAAAAGTACATGGAAACAACCCGGTTTAATTATTTGCAAGTAAAGCATGGTACCAGCTAGCAAGAACCCAACAAAACAATGCTCAATTCTCCTTTGATAATGCTAACTACAAGGAATAAGAGCGAGGATATTGCCATAGAAAAGCTTTCTCGTAACGTCTCATATGGTTTCGCAAGACAAGAATTTTGGCAGTCGATATTATATATTGTCAATGGTTTGGAAGCAAACAGTCTGCGGTCAGATTCAAGTTATTTTTGTTTTGTTCTGGTTTTGTTCCTATGGGTTGATTCGTATGCGGGACGCACTTCTTCTAAGTTTGGTTTGAACGTAATAGACAGTGGCAAAGCCACCATTTTTTGCATCGAACGGGTCGCCTCTCATATATTGATAGGAGCATGACTGCTATGGCAAAGGCCGAGTGTTGCATTTAGAATGAGTAATTCCTACTTGTCCAGTTGTGACTCTCTATGAATAGAGTCTGTTCCTATTGAATAGGTTAGCTAAAACTAGTTTCCTTATTTGGTGTGAGGTTGAGATATTCCCTCAACCAACTTATTGTATGTCCAAGATAGATTTCCTATCTTGAGACTAATTCATGTATAAATGTGTGTAATCTATTTTGATTAATATATAGTTTTGCAGATCAAGATTTTATTTTGGTATCAGAGCCATATGGCCTGCACCTCGGCCCCTCCTGGGCTGAGGGAAATAGAAGAGAGAGATTTCTTGCGAGGTGGCCTTGGTGGCAACTGCCAGTCCTAGGCCCACCGGAGACATTGGTCGGCTCTGTTTTGGGTTCGATTTTGAACGCCGTTGCTAAAATCCAGCAATTCATTTGTTTTAGTTTTGTTTTTGTACGTGCGTGCGTATGAAATGATGCTACGCCGGGAATTTGCCAGTGCTGTAGGATATCTGAATCAGATTCTTTCAGAAGAAAATCGTCTCAAGTTTATCCACTGGGACTTTCACAAGTTTGCAAAAAGTAAATCTGCAAATGTCCTTGCAGTTTTGGGTGGTGTGGCCAGCGAAGCACTTGATTTGACTGGATTCTGTTACAGCGGGAGGCCGCCTTCTAATAAAAGACGAGTTGTGAATCAGCTTAGTCGAACTAATATTACAAGAGATGCTTCTGTAGGCGATTTTAGATGCAATTCATCGGGGATAGATCCTGGAAAGGTTGGAAATAGAAATGATTTTGGAAGCTTTTCGTCTACACGAGATGGAGATTGTGATGTTGAACAATGCCAAAAAAAAAAAAAAAAAAGGGATGCAGACAATGCAACAGAACCCAGATTTCAGTGCGTGGAGTGCTAATACTCAGATCTGTTTGGTGCTAAAGCTTGATAGATTATTGGACTCGTGAAACAGTTTAGTGAATTTTTTTGTATAGTTATCGCTGGTTTTATATTGTATTTTCATCTGTAAGAGCATGAAGCAGTGGATGTATTTTCTTAAGAAGAAGGGCAAGATATATTTCTGTTCCTGGCAGAAAAATCGTGATCTGTACCATGAGTTTCTGTTCTATTACAATCTGTCTTTCTGAAACTTTCTGCTTGCTTCAAAGGAATAGAGAATTTCACATTTTCTAAAAGCAATGTCCAAAGTTGAACAGAAATGGTGTGTGCAGATTCTTCACAGAATCAACTAAGAGCAATCTCTTGTTGTCCTTCACATCAGTCGTCATCTCCAGGAATGGCAAAACGATTGCCTGCATGCAATCCAGCAAATGTGGCTTCTATTTAAGCTACACTATTGGCAGTCTTTGAGGAGGAGGAGTGTGTGCATTTGGCTATGAAGCTATGTGCTGATATCCAAACACTGAGAGGTGTATGTGGATCGTATTTGGGTTGGAGTCTTTTGGGTAATCGTATGCCACGGTAAAATGTCGTATTTGTGAAAATTTCGTATTTATAAATGTTTTGAAATTTGAAGCATTGAGCCTAGCTAACTCAATGGTGTGGTTTTGTTAGAATTAGCTACTCTAACAAATCGCGCAGGTGAATTCAAGACACCAATTAGACGAGAAAAAGAAAGCTGATGCGAAGATACTCTGTAGTAGATAGTAAGACAGAAGTGTAACAAATATTATTTTTGTGCAACAGCCCAACAACGACACTGAAAATTAAAGGATGATGGACATATAGGTGAAAGTTTGTGTGAATTAGTGTGGGTTTCTTAGAATAGACTTTTGATGATGAGTCACTCAGTTGCATGGTAAGCAAGTCTAGGATGGTTTGTAGTGGTCATTTTATGTCCCTGGTAACTCCAAGAGATGGAGTATGTACGCCTTATAAAGGCATGTGTATCCCCGTAAAAGTTCGTGGTAATCTCAAAACCACTTTGTAACTACAGGTTCATGGTCAGCCAGAAACCATTTTGCAGTGTCAGTTTGTGGTCAGCTAAAAACCATGTATAATAGTGAAGCAGACTGGAAATAGGTCTATGTCAGTGTTCGCCCACTAATGAAGAGCATGGTTACGGGTCATCCGATAAAACCCAGGAAGAGCATGGTTACGGGTCATCCGCTAAAACCCAGGAAGAGCATGGTTACGGGTCATCCGATAAAACCCATGTTGGAGGGGGATCTGTAGATACAGGTACATGTATGCAGTGATAATGGTTGACAGAACCATGTATACGAAGGACATCCTACAAGACCAGCGGTTGCAGCGGTTGGTACCCATGCATTCCGGTGGATGGTTGCTCCTTTATATGGACGTCGACATATTCTTTGTTATGTTTGATCACAACTAGATTTTGTGAAGTGATATCGAGACAAGTAGTCATTAAGGGGGTGTGTTAGAATGTGTAATTCCTACTTGTCCAGTTGTGACTCTCTATGAATAGAGTCTGTTCCTATTTCCTAGGTTAGCTAAAACTAGTTTCCTTATTTGGTGTGAGGTTGAGATATTCCCTCAACCAACTTATTGTATGTCTAAGATAGATTTCCTATCTTGAGACTAATTCATGCATAAATGTGTGTAATCTATTTAATTAATATGAGATATAGTTTTGCATACATTTTATTTTTGCATGCCTGTGAAGGCCGAGTGGACCCGTATGAGGGCCTGCAATGTCTATCATTTGACCCCTGGGAAGAACGAGAAATGTATGTCGGCGTGAGTCCTATGAAGGCTTAGCAACGTATATCATCGTCATCCCTGTGGGAAGGCCAAAGCACTGTATATCATCGCGATCCCTCTGGTCAACATTATATATCATCGTGATCCCTGTGGTGAAGTTTGAAGTACTATTTCTCATTGTGACCCTGAAGTGAAGGAAGACGCATTGTATATCAATGTGACCCCTATGACGAAAGGCGAAGCATTGTATGTCGTCCTGGCCCTGAGGTTGAGGACTGTAGATACCATGGATATATTGCCATGAGGCAGAGTTCTGTTGGACATTTCCCCGAGGCATGAGGCCTGTTGCATATTTCCCTGAGTCACGAGGCTAGGGTTTTGTACACCAGCGTGATTACTCAAGACATGGACATAGCCAAACATTGATGCCACTGTGGACCTGAGATCTGACATAGGCACATTGAGATGTGACATAGTCACATACAGTGAAGCATTGTGTGCCTGAGAACGAAAGCCGTGTAATCATTCTCAGTGCAATCATGTGGTCTCACATAGGTTTGGCTACTGTGACTTATAATAAAACAAGTCTCACACATTATGCGAAGGTACATCAGGAGCGAAATTGGTAGGTCATCGGTATAGTGTGTGGGTGGTTGAGAGATTGACTTCTGGCCAGTTTCTTTTCTATTTGTAGAACGCAGCTAGGACGTTTCTTGTCTATTTATAGAACACTCCATTGGTCATTTTGTAGAACCAACACCGTAATCCACTGGTCATTTTGTGGAACCATCTTGTCTATTTGTAGAACACTCCATACCGTCACTGGTCATTTTGTGGAACCACCTTGTCTATTTGTAGAACACTCCATACCGTTTCTTGTCTATTTGTAGAACACTCCATTGTTCATTTGGTGAACCAACACCCTAATCCGTTTCTTTCCTATTTCCAGAACACTCCATTTTTCATTTTGTGGAACCAACACCGTAATCCATTGGTCATTTTGTGGAACCATCTTGTTCTATTTGTAGAACACACGGTCATTTTGTGGAACCAACACCGTCATCCATCCATTGGTCATTTTGTGAAACCAACACTAGTTTCTTTCTTGTGACCTGCACCATAATCCATTGGTCATTTTGTGGAACCAACACTAATTTTTTTGTACGACGCACCTAGGACTTGTATTCATGTAAAAAAAAAATAAAAAAATTTAATATATGGTTATTTATAGTTTTGTGGGTTTTTCGAGTTATTTTTTATCCAAGTTGAAATCCATAAGATGTTGGGTAATTTTTAATGTATCTTTTCCTTTTTGTTTTCCATGGTTAACAACTTCTAGTGCCTTGCATCGGAATCCAATGGTCATTTTGTGGAACCAACATTAGTTTTTTTCTCATGACTTGCACAACAATTCATTGGTCATTTTGTGGAACCAACACTAGTTTCTCCTCTATTTGTATAATGCACCTAGGAAGTGTATTTATATCTAACAAATAATTTAATATATGGTATATTATAGTTTTTGTGGGTTTTTGGAGTAATTTTTTATGCAAATTGAAATTCGGAAGATGTTGGATGATCAAAGTTCAGTGACAAATGCATCCATATAGGTTTGATAATGTGTTGACGCGTGATTGGTGAACATAACCTCTTGTGTATGTTTTGAAGGTCTATAGCATGTTGTAGATATATTGGACACATGAAGATAACAAGTTCCGAGGAAGTATTTGAGTGACCACATAGCATTTCTAGTCGGAGCAGAGTTTTAGGACAACAATATGATAACCAACAATAGAGAATGAGATGATTTTTGTAATAGTTGAGAAGTTGGTTACAAGTTTTATGGAAGTAGTTAAAGGTTGCAAGACTATATATAGTGGTTGCAAGTTGCGTGGCACAGACAGTAATTGTGGAATTGGGAAATATAGTGGCATTATCAATATGTATTAATTGCACACTAGTACATTAGTTATGATTTGATGATATATTACGATCATTGATCCAATTTCAAAAGATGATGTAATAGAGGTCTAGAAGGAAGTAGAAAAATGAGTTGGGAGCCTCAATCAAGTTGGACTCTAGAGCAAGTTGGAGTATTAATCGGGTTGGAACCTATTAAATATCAAGCTTGGATCCTAGAGCATGTTGGAGCGTACTTAATCTCAAGGTTATAGGCTTAATCAAGTTTTAACCTACAATGGGAATGTACATGCATCTTCAAGGTGAAAGCCTCAATCTAGTTTTACCCTACCACAAGTGGAAGCTAGCATATTTTGCGGGTAGTTGACTCCTGTAGGCTCAGGCTTGCAAATTGATGTAGAAGAATTGGAAACTAAGCAGACAAAGAGTTGGTGGTTTCTCCCATTTATTTTTATACCTAAAACAATTGTGTCTCCTTGTGATGTGATGATTTCTTTTGTTGCTTTTGTTTATGCAGCTTATGTGATGAAGTATCATGATAACTGATATTTATAATCACTGTGGAATGGATGAATAGTTAATATTGGTAAATTGTGAAATTGACCTCACACTGATTCACCGCACCCCTCTAAGTGTGAATTTTAAGCCAACACCCATGAATCTTCGAGCTAGACAATGTTCCATATGATGTCACTCACATAGATGGGCTTAACCTGCACACCACCCTCCCCCCACCCCCCCCCCCCCCCCCCCCCCACGTCATTGTTTTATGCAGACAATATGACCTCATTCATGTCACTTTATGTTTGTGCTCAAACCCATTCACTTAGCCTTATGACCATTCTATGTTATCTTGACCCTAGGGATCCATGGCAGCGTGCAAGATGACGCCAACATGAAATCATCGTGCCATGTGGTAGGCTATTAGGGTTCCCATGTATCACCCATTTATGGACTTTTCTCCATTCAAAATGTGCCAAATGTACCAACCATGTGAAAGGCCTTAGAGGAACCACATAACCTTTCTCATGTCGCCAAACTGATGTGTTAGTTCATGTTCCCCATAGCTTTCCATGTCATTTTATTCACCCAGTCACTCTTTCCACATCACTAGGGCCACCATGTCAACTTTTGTGCCCAATAAATTTTTGACGCGTGTTAGAACTAAAAATTCGACTGTTTGGCTCGATCAAAATGTGCCACATGACACTGCATTACTAGATATCATGGGAGGATGTCCCATTATTAATTAATGAGCATGTTTGTAGAATATGGCACTATTCAATCCTTCGCCCGTTCATAATCTGCCCGATATGACTAGAGTTCTCAACCATTAATAATGTAAAAATTCATGCATGTTTGGCCGCTATTTGATGTTGACTTAAGCACTGGGCAATGGATCCACCAAGAGGATGCACACAATTTAAAAAAAATAGTGTTTGAGAATTATGCTCGATAGTTTAGGACCTTCACTAATGATCACCTTCAAATAAATACAACTTCTCATCCAAGAGGATTTTTTTAGGGTATGATATACCATTGAAAAGGTCTCAACAAGGACTATTCAAACATGTTATCCGTAGACTCATTAGGATATCATAGCTTCATCAGAAGTTCAATAAACTTCAAACCTATTTTATTTCAATTGATGAAAGCATGCAAGAGATAAGGTTGTCGTATTATTGCATGAATGATATTGATGCTTCCATAGGCACCCCCTTTAATTACAGTTGTTTTCATCAATGAGAACACTAGGTGTAACATTAGGCATCATGGATGTGTCTTTGATATACAATCATTGATAAGGGATAAACTAACACAATGAGTGCTCAAACCTATGTCTTAAGCTTTTATGGTTATCATAAGAATGAAATTATGAGGTATTAGCCATCATGGATGTGTCCTTGGACTATAACCATAGATAATGGATCAAAACAACAATATATGGCACTAAACCATTTTTCCTAGGCTCAAGCGTGATGAACGAATGCTGAAACCTACATGCTAAGAATTTTTGGTTATCAATGAGATAAAAGGGTGCTATGGGTGCCACCAGTAGGTTAGTTATGGACGAATAACTCTACTAGTTTATAGCCATGGTCATAGGAGGTTAATGGGCCATGTGTCTTAAATGATGCTTGTTAATCTTAATTTCCTTAAAAAACATTTAAAATCCATCGAACATTACATTTGTTTTAAATAGTTTGACTATGGGTAGTTTACCAAAGACACGATGTTTTTAGTAACACTGATGGGTCTTTGCATATTAACAATGTCTAGGGAAGTATAAAAATGGCATGACCATTTGAAAAAGCGTATTTATATCAGGCATAGTGAAATATGCATTGAAACACAACACATAACATTTTTATTAGATCTTTGGCTTCTAAGTGGAATATATTTACCATTAATTAGTTTTGGGAATTTTTTCTAGGCCTAGGTGCCTCTATGGTGGATGAAAAGGAAAAAAAATATCGTTCACATGAAAAATAACCATCTAGGATTATAGTTGTAAGTACAAGGGCTTCAACCATAACACAATTCCTTTCTTTAAAATCTTTGAACCCTAAGTTATATTATATATGTGTATAAGCATTTTTTTAGAAATGAGATAGGATTATGATCCCTTACTACACATAATATAGGAACATATATGTCCTAGATTAAATTATTTATCTTTAAATTATTAGTAATAAAATAGGTGGTAATGTTGAAGGATAGGAATTTTTTACATGGTTATGGATTTAGAAAAAACATTTTTGTTCTTATCAATTTACAATAGTTTGGTGGGATTGCTGAGCTAATTACTTTGAATTTAGGTTTGTATTAAAATATATCAGAATTCCTCTTACATTTATAAAAACACATTCTTTTTCTAACTTTAAGAGATTTTCTTATGTATTTTTTCAATCATACTTATGCTTTTAATTATAGTTTACATATTCCACATTCATAAAACCATTATAAATATATAGTCAACATATTCCTCATTCATAAAATGATTAGATACTTATATACTTATAGAAATCTATATAAATATTCTAATTATTTATATATTTTCATTAAAAAAAATATTGCTTTTAAAATAATGAATTACACCATCAAACAAATGCTTAAAATTTGACTGGGTAATTTAGGACTCCATTAACATTATTAATGTCAAAAGTATATAGTATAAACATTAAGATATATGGAAAAATAGTGAGACCAAATTAGCATGTATAGCTATAAAATTTATTTCTAGATAATTTATCATTTAAATTCTAAATCAATGCAAACATTGACAATCTATGAAGTATATTTTAAAGAAAAAGCTACATATACTTGAAAGAATAATGCAAATATTTATGAGTTATTTAAATTTTTCATAATTGAATTATTTATGCATCATATCTTCAAAAAAGTGAATAAGACTTTATATGGACATCTTAGAGTTTTAAACTAATAAAATAAAAATAGAATATATCATTTCATATTGCTTATGTATAGTTACACAATTGGTGCTTGAGACCCTTTTGTTTGTGGGACAAGAGACTTATGGACAATGGACCCACTTCTGATCAACTATTTAACTGCTCAAATCTACTAAAACATATTTACTCTACCTCCTTTGGTTTTGAAATTATAACCTCTTACAAAGAAATACATGCTCTCAACCATCTATTTAATATCTACTTTGAGATATTTAAATAATTATAATAAGTAATCAACATTATTACATAACCAAAAAACACATTCAACTTTATTATTTATTTTGTAAAAAAAATACTATATAATATAAAAAAATATAATTAATATATTTATTAAAATTAAAATAATTAAAATATTTAAAAATATGATAGATATATTATAAATTATATTTTTTCATTAAAAGGACATTAAAATTAATAGATAAATATATAACAAAACGCTGTTTAAACGAAGATGAAGGTAGCAAAAGTTTGAGCGGCATTTAATAAGTGGGACAATTCATTTATATTAATCCATTTCTGAAATAAACATCAAGTCAACCTATGTACATATATTATTCTACTTTTCTCAATGAAAAAATATCGGTGGTTAATTTGAAAGTTAACTTTGAAAGGCGAAACCCTTTTTCAAATAAACATCAAGTAAAGTTATATACATATATCAATCTATTTAACTTAATGGAAAAATTTCAGTCAGTTTCTTCAAAGTGAGTTTTTGTATAGTAAATTTTCACCAAATCTTTCCACTGTGCCTTCGATCACATCTATCTTATGATGCGTCTGTGAGTGAATCAGGCCATGTAAGTTATGAAGACGTATAGGTCTAAAATAAAATATACATTTATTTGTTCTATTCTATATTTTAAAGAAATATACATTGCTTTGTTTTATTCTATATTTAAAAGAAATCATAGCAAATCAGCCGTACACAACTGGCCAAAACCAATCCTATTTTTAGTTTCTTCTGGTGATCCATAAGAATCAACCACATTTCCATGAATTGCACCTATCCAAAAGCACCTATCCAATCCATGAATTGCGAAAAAAAGAAATAATAATAATGTCCAAACGTTATAATCTTCCCAAGAAGCACGGCATTTCGACATCATAAACGTTATAATCTTCCCCAGAACCACGGCATTTCGACATCACAAAAAAATGTTCCTGGAATGGTAGGACGAATGACTGGTTACTATGCACCTCTTAAACAAAAAAACATTTCAAAACCCAATAAAACGGCATTTCGACATCATAAACGTTATAATATTCCCGAGAACTACGGCATTTCGAAATTTAAAAAAAAAGCTCCTGGAATGGTACGACGAATGACTCGTTACTATGCACTTCTTAAACGAAAAAACATTTCAAAACCCGATAAAAGTAAAGGGAAACAACCCACTTTAATAATTTGCATTTAAAACATGCTACCTGCTAGCAAGAACCTAACAATACCCATATCAGTGCAAGTAATCAGAATGGCTATATCATGTTACACCGCATGTAAAATATTACTAACAAGGAGTTTGAATATAGATAGCAGCAAAAGCACGCAAACAGTGTAATTACAATAGATTTCCAGTTTTCTACTAAGCTCCGATATCACTCAGGGATGAACAAAACAACAAATCACAGTAAGGGGGTGACGGGCAGTCCGTAGCCAAGGCAGAATGAAGAAACGACGAACGCTGATTGCACCTGCCTCTTGGAGAAAACAATTCTATGGAGGATGGAATACTACAGTATTTGATGAAAGATATTATTGGGGTAGACTTGAACGCCATGGCACAGAGAGACTCGATTTTTCTGTTTTGTCAGATGACAACGAAATTGATTTTTACCTTAAATGCGAGTTCTGGGCAGAAGAAAGGTACGTGATGTCACGAGCCAACCACGCACAATTTGAGGTTATGACCGGAATTTAAAATTTATCTTGCTTGTGAAACGGAAATTTGATTACGGTTATTTGTTTTAATGATTATTACTTTATGTCTCAATAATAAGTTAGTGACGGTCAGTTTTTTTCTTGGTTATGCTATTTTTTTTAATAATTAAGAGAATAAATGATACAAGGATCATGACATTAAGATGGCTATGAGAAGAGTTGAGGGAAAGGTTAAATCCCAAGATCCTCAATCTCATTGTGTGGTAAGGAGATCCTCAATCTCATTGTGTGGTAAGGTTTACTTCCATTACATTCAGGGGCGCTATTGATAAAATTGCAAAAATTTTGGAGGACATATTCACTCATTTCAAATGAGTGTGGGGACAAATAATCAAATAAAAGGAATGAGATTTATGGAAGATAAAATTCATCAACAAAAATTTAAGAGTGTTTATAAGATTGATTGTTTTTGTGGTAATAAAGAATGAGATTTGAGAAAGAAAAAATAGATCAACAACTCTACAAAATTGATTGTTATTGTGTAAGAGAGTTACATTGGAGAAAAAAATGTTCATTGCAAAAAAGACTAAAGAATGAAAGATCTCTCACTGCACGGCCTGTCAACCATTTTTCAAAGACCACACATCATATTTGCTTAAAAAGTACTAAAATTATTGCTAAAAAAAACCACTATCAGAAAAAGAAAATCACATAGACACTTGAAATAATGAAACACCTTCATAATCTCAATAAAGATAGTAACATCCAAATCAAAAGCAATTAATGTCCTCTATTCAAGCAAATTGGCTCAAGCAACATAACATCTCAGATTTGAATTTATATACCTAACTTAAATTCCTTTAATAATTTACATACAATAATAATAAATTTAATATTAACTTATAATATATTAAATATTAGAATATATTATAATTCAATATATCAACCAAGTTATATTATTTTCTTTAATCTAGTTTATAAAACGTTATGGTCATTAATATGTAATTTAACTAAATTAATATAATATTCCTTAAAATAACTAATAACTAATATTAATTAAATATTCATTAACCTACCTAATATATATAATATCAATTAAATATTTAATTATAATTATAATATTCATTGTTATAAATGTTCTTACGTAGATTACATTAACTTAGTTTTGAGTGGACTTTTATAATTTTGTTTCTTTTGTCTTATTATTATTTATTCTATTTCCTTTTTCGCTCTCTTCTTTCCTCCATCATGGTCTAGTGATGGATTGATGGATTGTTTTTGGATTAGAAAAGTGACAAATTATGAATATTGCTGTTAATAATTTGAACAATTATTCAATAATTAAGAGTTAATGAAGTCAATTATCCATAAAACAACAAAATAGTTTCTTAGTCTATTTGTATAACACTAAAAAGTTGTTTATAAAATGTATGTTAATTGTGTTCACTACAAGAAGAAAGGTTATTTAGCCTCACATTAGAATCATTATTTGTAAAGAATTTGAGAAATCTTCACTTTTCAAATAGTGGTGCAAAAGTGGTGATAATGTGGAGATACCTAAGTGGTGCTACTTTTTCTGGTGCAAAGGTGGAGTTAGTAAAAAAAATGTTAAATTTGGTGTTAAATGCATATTTGGCATTACATGGTGTATGGTGCAGACCGCGAAAAAGAAACCTAACATGGATCAAGATATTATGATGCAAAGCACCAAAACCAATTTAACAAAAATTTAAAAGTTATCATAAAAATATCAAAATTATTGTTATAATAATAAATTGTATATAGTGCAAAGCACCATAAAATAAAAAATGGTGCAAAAAAAAACATTTATTATTGTTGTTATAATAAAATTTTATATGGTGCAAAGCACCATAAAATATGAGATAGTGCAAAAAAAATAATCTCCTTTATTTAGAAAGGTTATATATTTCCAAGGTTTAAAGATAGACTAAGAAGTTGTATTTAATCATTTTTGATAGACCTTTAGATTGTATAACATGTTCGTCTTGAGTTTCTAAATGTAATATATATGTGTGAGAAAGAAAAAATTATGCAGAAAACAACTAAAGAAGAAAATAACAAAGATTTTGCAATATGTGATATCTGGATGTTTAGATTTGAGTTGACAAAGTACATTAGATGTCAAAATATGCATATCTACTATGCTGACGAGAAGGTACGAAATCTGGGCATGTAGTTCTAAAGTGTGTGCAATGCCAAAAACAACAGTCAATATGCATACTAAGTTCAATATTGTTGGGAGCAAAGAATGGGAGTAGGAAGCACAAATTTTGAAAGAATTCTAAGATAAGAGTGTTTTTTATATAATATATATAGAATGGGTGAGCCTCACACTGCCTTCTTTTCAATAAGATCTAATGCAAGCATTACCTCAAAATACCCGACAATGCTGAGGATATAGGCCACCATAAAATGCCCGTTGTGTTAGTATACAAAAAGGGGAAAAATGGTACAATGAAATGCAAATAACCCACCAAAAATTCCAAAAAAGGGTTTCATAAAATCCAATAAGTCCCCTTTCCTAAGTACTCCAAAGCGAGCTTCTCCATACATAACATTCTGTGTGATGTGATGTGAGCAATTTTGATATGATACTTTACTATCCATGCCATTATGTCTTTGGGTGGACGTTTTCAACCAGCAAATATATTACCATTATTTTCTTAATTCCAATTTTTTTCATAGTTGTTTTAGATCTATTTTTCTAACCAACAAGTGTAGCACAATTACAGGCTTAATTCAAAGGTTTTTGCATAGTTGTTTAAAGGTATTCAGTTTCAATTCCCTAGAATTTATGGGATCTATTGTTTATGGCTATTCTATCCTGAACTGTTTTTCTGACTCCAACATTTCATCTGCTCACATAATAAGTCTCAACTGACCTTAATCTCCTGCAATCTATAGCTTACTTGTAGTTCCATGCTGCATGTGGTTAAATAATTTTCATAAACAAGCTCTCTAGAAATGATGTCTATGTCTATCAGATAGTATAATTGAGAATGCACTTACTACTCAGTGACAGTTGTATTTTAACATATAAATTTGGCTAAATATTCTAGCTTCCACATTTATCCATATGTTTAAACCCATATGAATTCTGGGTTTACACATCTTTCTTTGTTTGTTGAAATTATCTTTATATGCTCAGAAATTTTGAATTATGGGTTTATTATGACTAAGTACATATTTTATGCTTTGTTGTTGAATTTTTTTCAGAGCGATATACAAGATTCGGTGTTCAAGCCCTCTAAGGAGTCGATCCTGTGCCCTTGTTCAAGGCCTAGTTTGCTGGACAGGCGAAAGAAGCCCAATGTAGATCAGTTAGCACTCAAGTTTCCTCACTGTGATTCGTCCAACACCAAATTCTGCTACTGCAGCAACTACATCCTGTCTCGGTCTCGTTATTTCTATAAGACCTGCAGACGGTATTGGACTAATGGAGGTTCTCTAAGGAATGCCCCTGTTGGGGGAGGGTGTAGAAAGAACAAGAGGGAAAAGAGACCTTAGGATCAACCTATTCATTGCAGTGTGCAGAATATTGAACCAACTACTTCCTCTTCTACTACCAATAACAACAATGAATTTAATAGATGTTCTTCGAATTTAGACCAAACTAGTCTTCCAACCCTTCCCTCTGTGTATTTTAGTCATCTTAATAAAGGAACCAATGGCCTTGGGGTTGCCTACGCTGGCTGTTCTCTACACCAACAACAAGCTTTGAGGGTGGAATATCAATATTTATTAAGGAAATTGTAATAGCTCTGCTGGGATCTTGGAAGTTTTAGCCATAATCTCTGAGCCAACAACCAGCATTCTTCCACCGCTTCCTAATCTGCCAAATCTGAACAGTCATCTGAAGAGTGTAACTTAATCACAAGTCTAGACTCACCACGTATAAGTTTCACCAGAGCAGACTAAGTTTTTGTTGCATCAATAGTTGTTCCCAGATATCTCACATCAATTTTTGAGGCACAAGTGGGCGCAGCCACCTCATCCACCCCATAGGAGTTGTATCGATTTGTCTTGAATTTTATAGACAATGTTGACATAACTCCAAATGTAAAATTAGTTCTGCTTTACATTTTTAGAAAAATTTAGCACAAACATTTTAGGCAGGTGGCTTGTTGCACCCAATGAAATTTCATCACATTGAGCAAGATCAGGACCTCCTAAGGAAGCTTCATTACAACGAGCTTGATCAAAACAAAAAACAAAGGAGAAATGCTCTATTTATTTTGATTGTGGTGTAAAACATTAAATTTTCCAAGAAGGATTTTTTTATACATGCAGATGGATTGTATATTCATATCAAAATGAATGAGGTGTTTTTGAATTTATCTAGATTGTGGATACCAGGAATATTTTAGATTGGAACGAGAAGAAGTGAAGCCACACAATTGAATTAACCTGGCTCCTATCTGTTGAATTTCATAAATAAGTATCTGTTGAGTTTCAAAAATATTCTTTAAATTTGCAAGATAAATATTCCAATATAAGACATCAAGTATTGCAGATTATTTTATCCATGCTGATATTTAATATATTCAGGTAGGTTAAAATGGATCTAAGGGGATCTATGCTATGTAAATATAGAGTGAAATACTCTCTTTTATAAAAATGAAATGAATTCAGTTGTAGAAATTCCAGGATTGGAGGTCCATTCCTTCGAGGTATCTCTGGAGGTGAAAGAAAAAGTGTGTGCATAGGGCGTGAGTTTTTAATGGATCCATATTTGATTCTCCTCGACGAACCCACATCTGGACTTGATTTTAGAATAACATTGTGCACAATACAATTTGTAAAAAACATGGTTCTAATTTATCCAACCATCATGTCTCTCTTCCATAAATCTAACGTCCCATAAATACCATTGAGAATTCACAACATTACCAAAAAATATAAATCTGACTAGTAAATATTCCCAATATTTTAGATGCCCAAGATGGTATCAAACATAAAGATACTATTTTGATATGTGCGCATTAGAATCTATGCATTTACACCTGAAATTTGAATATTATTATCAATCTTTTAAGAGACTGGTACTGATTAATTGGCAATTTTTGTTCACAGGAAGGACAAACAGTTGTTACAACCATCTACCAGCCATCAAGCAGAGTGTTTCAAAATTTTGATAAGTTGATTCTTCTCTCAGAATTCCATCTACTTTACTATGGAAATGCAACAACTGATTTGGACCACTTCTCATGTCTAGGCTTCAATTCCCACATAGCCATGAATCCTACAAATTTTCTCTTAGACCTTTGCAGCGGGAATATATAAGATATATATCTGCCTCCAGAATTGCAATTAGATACAATTAAGACCAAATGCATTCGGCATGTATATAGATCTATATAATTGCATATGTTTTCCTTATTTTTCTTTTACTTTTTTTGGGTATTGATTTGTGTGTTAGAGCTAGCAGCACATGAGAAATGGCTACAAATCTATAAGGTGAAGCATGGTCGAGGTAAAAATTTCTGATCCCAATGAGCTCAAAAAAAAGTAAAGCGATATGAAAATAGGAGACAATGGGGGGCATCTTAGTGGGAAAATTTATTTTTCCTCCTAAAGAGGGAATTGAAAGAGAGGTGCCATGAGTACCTAAGCTGGATCATATTTACACAAGTGCTTGCCATTTCTGTAATGGCTGGTTTACGGTGGTGGCATACCAATATCAACATGGAAAAGGAAAAAATTATCTTAAGGAAACTTTGCTTGATCATAGAGACTCACAAATCCTTGCCAAAACTATGTCATTCAAACCACCATAACTAAAAAAATAATCCTTTACCAAAATCAACCTTTGTGTTAAACCTTCTCTGCATGCAAACATAGAAAACCCATGAATTTTATTGAATTATGAACAATTGGTGAAGCCCATTATGAACCCAAAAATTTTATTGAATTCTGGGAAGTAGGTGAAGCCCATTACAAACATGGTTCTACAACTTCGGTATGTTCTCAATCTAATCCTCATTCTAGGCCTACTCTGCATGTATTAGCCTCACAAACCTGGCCAAAAAGGTGTCATTCAAACAACCATACCATACCAAGACAATCATCCTTTTCTAAAATAGACCTTTATGTAACCTACTTTTCATGCAAGCATAAAAAACCCAAGAATTTATTGAATTCTAACCAGCTACAGAAGGCAATAAAATGTAGTCATATAAATGCATTTACTAGACTCGCAATATGCTCTTCATTCTAGCCCTAGTCTACATGCTTTCATAATAAAAATATATCATTTTCACTTAATCAAAATATAAATTTTAAACACATTCTGCAACCAAAATATCCTCGTTCTTGTGCCATCACAATAGACAAACCTGAAGAGCCCGGTGTAAAGGCCGAAGAGGACCTTTGGTAGCATGTGAACCAAGCTAGGGTGTGTGCCGCTAGGCAATCTCCCCATTTATTCTAGCATGCACTCTATTCCCACCCAAAAATAACTCCATTAACCACGTACCATGCATCATTTTCCACTGTAGAAAGCATCTAGTTTCGCTAGCCTTTAGTGAATAATTTCGACAAGATTTTTGTAGAATTTCAACTTTTTAGGATAAGATTTTGACTCAATCCTATATGTATGATCTCTTTATCAAATTCTGATGTGTTGAGCATGTTTTCTACCCAAATCAAGAATTCAAGAATGTCAATAACCATGCGTCCCTATCCAAGACTATCACAATTCTAAATAATTCATCCCTTTGCAAAGTAATTAAAGGTTAGGAACAGTGCCCCAAAATCTAATAACAGATTTTTTTTGCATGCAAACAAACATATACCTTGTAACATTGAAAGGGATTATGCACTCCTACTCGAGTTTTTATGTACACCGGAAATAAATTGGAAGAAAACATTTACCAACTATATCGAAAATAGCAATAGTCTCTGCAAATTACTTAAAATTAAGAACAATGTCCCCAAATCTATTGACAAACAAAAATCTTGCATGCAAACGTATACCTTGCAACTTTGAAAGGCTCTTTCAATTCTCCTAGGATTTTCGAGATACCTAAAATAGATGAAAGGAAAACATTTACCAACTATGTTTCAAATAAAAATACACTCTGCAAATTACTTATGATTAAAAACTGTGTCCCCAAATCTGCTAACAAACAAAAATCTTGCATGCAAACATATAACTTGCAACATTGAAAGGGCTCTTTCATTCCTTCTAGAGATTTATGTGGACTAGAAATAAATAAAAGGAAAACATTCACCAAAATATGTTTCAAATATGCTCTCTGTAAAATTCAAAATTTTCAATGACCCAAATGTTTTTCTAATCAAACATAAGAAAGAAAAAAATAGAAAAGGAAACATCCTACATATATTACAAAAGTGATTCCAGTTTCCACTATACTACCTTCTTGTCAAAAGTCACTTTTTAGTGCTACAATTTAAGGAATAAAAACTGTAAAAATCAAAACCTAGTCAATTGTGGCTTGCTGGGTCACTGGAAGCGAGTAGCTATTATAGCCCATGAAGATTCCAACCCTACCAAGAGCCTACTAGTGCTTATGCTCACCCTTGTGGATACCCCACTAGCACGTCCTCTACCAAAGAAGACCGAAATGAATGGTGGTACTGACTCAGAGTCATACTAGATATCAACCCATTGGTCTCGTCACAATAAAAAGAAGCTAGTTTAGAAAAATAAAAAATAAAAGGAATTCAACCATCCAAACACTAATTCAAATAAAACATATGAGAGAACAATCTCATAAACTATGCCTCCCCTATCAAATTGAAAGACCTTGGGAAATTCCACATTGCTATCAAAAATAAAACACACTAGTTTGAAAAGGTATTTGTGCAAGGAAAATATCTAATTTATTCATTGGAAAAACACACTGTCCTGCTATTCAAATAAATTAGGAACATGATTGCAAATTATTGTTCTTTATCCCTCAACATGACCTAATTAACCCTATAATATCCAATTTGCAACAAGTTAGCTAGTATGAAATCGCCTTAATATGCATATTCCATCTTGTTGAAGAGACCTGCCACAGAACCCTTCAGGATTTTTCCATAGATTTAGAAGACAAGGGTTATGTTTGTTGTGTATATTCCCATTTTTTTCATTTATTTCTGCGACTCCATCAATCCAGACATTTAATTTTGAAAGATATTAAAAGTTGGAGAAATGATAATAGTCATGTATAAACTATATTGTACTTAGCCAATACATAACCCATGTCCTAGATATATATTGTATTAAGAATATCGATCATGCCAACTTGGATCTTGTAAGGAAGATGGCTAGGACTCTACTTCAACATCAGCAAGCCTTTTCATATTTAAATCCTCTTTCCATGAATATGCTCCAACTAGTAATGATGATTTCTGAATAACACAAACACAGAAAAGGGCACTCTGACATTACATAGAAAATAAATATAATGAAATGTACATGAAATTACTTTTAAGAGTTCTAAATTACATCACTAGATTACGTGTCCCTTCCAGAGCTCTCAACTTCAGTTTCGAGAATTGAAACCACATGATTACTGCCTAGGTGTAAAGAAGTATTAGGTCTTATCCTTTCTTGATTATTGTACTGTTTTCCAACTATTTTTCACATGGAAAAACATTGTAACTTCCATTGGGATTAATTCCTATAAATGGCATTCATCCTCTCCACAACTATACACAACAAGATCAAAACCTTTATAATAACCATTTACGGAAACAGAGATAAGCTCAGACTACAGATTCAAACATGATAAAATATTTATGGGCATACCCTCATAAATGGCTATGTCTGAGTCATCTAGAACTACATTGTGAGAAAAATGACCTTGGGTTAGCTACCCACCAACATCATTTTGATTCCATGAACATAAACTTGATTCAACCTAGAAATCTATGCTCCTGCAATACTCTTATGTGGAGAAACCATCAGGTTAATGTTTTTGTCTTGCAACTTGACCAGGGCCTCCAAGGCTTATTGTGAGTCCACCAGGAATATCTGGATGCCTTCCACTTGTTGTTTGTTGTCAAATTTGCACAGAGTTCCCACGTAAAAGTGTTTCTCGATCCACAGCTCCTGCTGGTACAATTCCAAAACTTATGCTTAGAAAAGGAGGGATGGCTACAAAATGCACATTTTCTTTGTGATTAATTGCACGATGATAATCTACAGGGGAGGTAGTATAAGGAACACTCGGAGGTAATGGTTTCCAAACCCAGTGTCTAGGATGAGTGATAATGGATGGAACATGACCATTAGAGGAGAGGTTTTCAGGGACTTTATGCGTTACAACACCAATCCTTAGGTGAGGAGGTTCATGAGTGTGCTAATTATCATCACTATTCATCCTTACACTCCATAAATTATAAGTTCTAATAGTGAACCGACACATGAGAGACCAATGACATAATAATTGTGATCTTAATGATATAATCAAATATTTTTCAGGATCATATACCATAATAAACATATTTTAATGTTTCTTCCTATGGCTAAGTGCACTCACTAGATTCAGCACAGCAATGACAACATGATGAAAAACGTGCAATAGTTATGTAGCAAAATTCTAGTTTTAGCTCATGCTACATATTTAGAACAGAATATGCCTTTGCCATTTCAGATTAGGTAGTAATTTTATGTTTAATTTAATGTTGTTCTATTTTATAACAGGCACTTTCCATAAGATAATTTATATATTTAAATAAGGTGTAGAGTTCAAGCATTAGGGCACAATTGGATGTCTAAACTTATCTACCTTGGCGCACTTTCTTCTAGGCTGATGCATGCCAAAGTGCACTTCTCAAGGCTAGGTTCAAGTTAGGGCTTAGGTTTCTTACCGTAGGTGCACCACATGGATCTCTGATGTTAGTTTTGTATCTTTTATCTCTCTATTTTATAAGAGATAGAAACCACTCTAGAGTGCTCATGTAAATAACAACTACCTTGTCAAATCTATTAACTTCTCAATAGTGTCGATGTATAAACTAAAAACACTAAATTAGAAGATACAAAACATTACAGCCAAGTTTATAAACTGCCACTACCAATTAGTATCTCTCAATGAGCTTCATCTCTGATAGTCTAAGCTCAATGATAGAAAACTAGCCAAGTTTATAATCTGCCACTATCAACTAGTATCTATCAATGAGATTCATCTCTAGTAGCAAAAGATCAACCATAGAACACTGTGGAACATATTGCCTTCAATATGACCACCATTCAAGCCCTTCTCATGTTGCCAAATGATTAAACAGAAAACCTAGGGAGCAAATAATATAGTGTTCAAACTTCAAAGGAACCAAAAAATATATATGCACAATGTTATAATTTATTATAGATAGAAGCACCAGGATTTTATCTTGCGCTGAAATGAACATCATGTGTTATTATTTTTAAATCTACTAATGTACCTCCAACTATATTTATAACTATATTTGGAGCCACCGTTGTACCAATGCAGCTTTCCTCCCCAATTTTTTTTGCAAAAACAACAGAGATAGTTATGGCATTGGAAGTTGGTTAATGTAACGTACCAATGGTGATAGTTGTTACCATAGGAGATCCAACAAAGGTCCCATTAATATAGCTGGGATTATTCTGCAATGATTGTGGGTTACTCACTATAGCAGGAGGATGCCCCAACTCCACCAATCTCATGCTGATCAAAAATCTGAATTTTGACATCTTAGAATAACACTTTGTTCAACCAATAAAAATGAAGATGAGGCATAAAAGGGGCTAAATTTTCTCCTTGGGAGACACCATATGACTCTGTCACATTGTGATTAAAAATATTTGTTTGATATACAAGCCCTGAGGTAAAAACTGACTGTTCACAATTGTTGAATGTGGAAATCTGATCTCTAAAACATAATCTATCATAGGTACTTGAAAACCCTTGGAAACTGAAATCTACATATGGAAAGGGGTCATGACCATAGAACCCACAGTGAATGTGTCCACAAACCATTGTTTCCGAACAATCAAGGAGTAAGGAGAGGTCCAACTTGATCCCAAACTCTGCCCATGAACAATTATAAGATTAACACTTGAATTGACAAAATGTAAATCCAGTGTTAACAATAACAACATCTTTTCCCCCCTTGAAGACCTTCAAAATAAATCTTCACAGAAGATAAAAGAGCTAGATAAGGATACCTCTCATGACCTGCAGCTGAAACGGGAAAGAATTAGACACTGTGTAGAAAGTAAGAATGAAATTTCTCTCGAGATGAACAAGATGAGAC
Source organism: Pinus albicaulis (assembly GCA_034641835.2). Taxonomy (NCBI): domain Eukaryota; kingdom Viridiplantae; phylum Streptophyta; class Pinopsida; order Pinales; family Pinaceae; genus Pinus; species Pinus albicaulis. The sequence goes on from CM076576.1 coordinate 607,154,649, forward strand.
AAAAAGCATGGATTATCACGAAGCTCTTATTCAACTCACAACCTATTTATATAAATATATTCATGTAATCAATTGAGTGCATGTGATGCTTATTACTATATTATTGATGAGGAATTGTGATGATAACTCAACTAAAAATAAGGGAACTCTTTCTACACATAAAGGAACACATACAGGACGGTTACAAATCAGCTATTCACACAATTAATTAAGACCTATCTAGAACTTCGTAACAACATCTTTACAATTTCCTCCTTTCTAATTCACGAATTGCTTCATAAAGTAAACCAAAACATCACATGATAACAATAATCACTTTCATCAACCACATGCCATCAAAAAACAAAATAAACTATAAGATAAAAATAACATGTACTGAACAAAGTGGGGCTAACTTTGTTCAGAACCAATAGTTTCTTAAAGTGTTGCTCTAAGGAAACTACGAAACAATCAACCTAGTAGGAAAAAGAGCATATTTTGAAATAAGGAAGTTGTATTAGCACCTAACTCGAACCTTGTTGATAATTCCCTTCTCTATTTTCTTTCTTCAGTGAAAAAAGCACCATGGAGGAAAAAAACATTGATTGTATAGATATTTTTGTCTCATTTACAAATGGGTATTATATCATAGGATCTATGAAATTCCATTGGTAATTAGAAGTATTTCTTCTTTTTCATTTTCCTTGATTAAAGGGCCCACCATAGCTACATACAGATTTTATAGCTATGTTGTTCCAAAAAATCATTGGTTGTTTTTTTCTGCCACAAGCCCGTGTACTAAAAATGTAGAAAGTATGACCTTATGCACTTCTTTCTTATCACAAATCCATCAGTATATGAATAGACTTCAACACATTTTGCAGAATTATTACTGGAACATAATAAATATCCAAAAAATACTAACCTGAATATGATACTTGCATTTGTTGTCGTTGTTCTAAAATTTCCAGTTACCTCACTATACTACATTATATCCTTTACAAAATACCCATATGTTGAACTTCCATCTCCATAATATACATTATAATCACATGGCTGACCAGACTGACAACCTTGAACACTCTGGGTCTGACTTGCCAAGTCACAAAATGACTGATCACATGTAATAATAGATCCATTACTTGATTTATCAGGATTATAAAGTGTTAGTCGTATCTGCATGGAAACAAGTTGCAACAAAGGAAGTAAGTCAAAAATTATACAAATGTTAAAAAACTCAAATTTGACTTGCATCCAAGTTAACAGTATTAATGTGAATAAAGGTAAAATGTATTAAAAAATATCTTACAAATATCGAGTGCATTTTTCCTAAGTACTTGACAACCTACAGTTAGTATAGGGTAAGTCATCTGAGAGCAACATATATAGAGATAAAAAAACACTCCAGAAGAAATATAATGGAAGTACAGACTTGCAACAAGCTTTCTCATCATCAACATCTTGGTGCATTTACAATGCAATATGAAAGAGATGTCAAGGCTTGTAAGAAAGACAAAGCCTACTCCAAGGAAGGTTTTAATGGCACATAGTATAAAGGTTTGGCTCTTTAGTACTTATGGGTCATGAAACTGTAACCCCTATAGGAGAAATCCATATCAAAAGTCAACTCAAGAAATTCGATGATTCAGACCATACCAAAAATTAGCTCAAGCAATTCAAGGATAAGAAAAGTGATTTCCATCCATTGGATAGAGTGATAGTCAAGTCAGGATATTTGATGACACTAGGTTTCGAAGACTTGAGATTAACCTATACAACACTAATATCTACTATAGATACAATTCGCAAGAGCTTCAAGGGATTATGAACAGAACTATAAAGAATTTTCATCTAACACATCAAAGACTAATATCAACAATGAAAATATTAATGCCATGATGTCTTTTTCATTCAAGGATCACATTCACTACAGATCAATAGAACACATGTCAGTAGGAATTCCAAGTAGCTGTAAAACAACCACTTTAGAGTTTTAACTTTCCTTTACTACTGTAAATACACATATGTATGAACTTAACAGCCGCACAAAAACTATCCATAAAACATGCTATATAGGTATAGTGAAAATATAACAGCCATGTGGCATACTTAGTGAAAATGCAGGGTAACTTGGTACAGAGGTATATTGAAAATATAATAGCGATGTGGCATACTTAGTGAAAATGCAGGGTAACCTTTCGTTAATATGTCACTGAACCTCAGTTATCAAGCTTAGAGTAAGGAATATAGAAGTATTATAGGGTCATCAGTCGTTGCCTTTGGAAATTTAACGATGGTGGCACACAAGTGAGACATTTTCATGTATGATAAATACTCATAACAAGTTATGTAATTTTTTTATGGTTATAGTGGTAACTCACATAACTAAATCCACTTGTACATGCTCACATGGAAAACACAAAGTTAACTACCCTACTTTATAGAACTTGTCAATATAGCATACGCCACTTCTTTAAATATATGGTGATATACTCCACTTCCAATAAGGTTAATACAAATTTACTCCACTTTAACACCACATAGAAAGAATGGTGCTAACTTGTCCATCAAATATGGTGATATACTTCATTTTTAATATGATACATAAGAATTTACACCACATTAACACCACATAACTTAAGTGGTGCTAACTTATGGTGATATACTTCATTTTTAATATGATACATAAACATTTACACCACATTTACACCACATCACTTATTGTGCTAAAATAGAGTTTTTCTTGTTGTGGCTTAACTAGAATTCCATTAGTCCAATTCATGTCCAGCCAATCAATCAACTAATGGTAACAAGAAAAAGGGCTACAACAAAACATATTGCCATAGTCTTACAAAGCCACAATTTCATTCATAAAACGATGTAAATTCAGAGAGGATTTGAAATTTTAGGAAATCCTCTTTTAGGATTTTGTGTGTCTAAGGATTTTGTTGATGATACTCAATATATTTCCACCATTAAAAAAAAGTGATAAACACTATCAAGATTGAATTTCTTGAATTGTTTTCTGAATTTCTGGAAAAAAGAAAGTCCGTGAACATAAAAAAAAAAAAAAAAAAAACATATTTTCAAACTTCAACTCTATTTAAATTTTAAACCACTCATACGGTAACTTAAATACATAGATGTCAAATTTACCATTGCAATAACTTCAACTCTATTTAAATTATAAACCACTGATACCAGTAACTTAAATACACAGATGTCAAATTCACCACATCAATCCAAAAAACCGTGCTGTAGGACGTCAAATCCCCAACCTGCTCGGCCTTTTCATTTCATAACATAGTTGATGCGATAAATCAATTGGAGTACAAACATATGTACTCCACATATATCCATGTTGTATATGACGAAAAAGTGCCTATTAATTTTTTTTTAGATATTTTGTTTTTAATATATAGAACAGAGTTGTAATATTTATTATTACATATGCAGAACAAAGTATGTTTTTTTATGCACAGCAGTGCGTTGATTTTAAAAAAAGACAGACAGAGCAGAATTAAAATATACACAGCATTGTATGTTTTATAGAAAAACAGTGAGTTGGTTTTTGTAATAGACAGAGACAAAAAAATTATAAACACCGCAGTGTGAAATATTTTATATGCACAACAGTGTATATTTTGTGAATGACAGAGTGATAGTTATGCACTATGTTTGCAGCAGTCAAACTATCTTTGTAAGCCCTCTGAGTGAGGAAGAAGTTGTAACAGTTTTTTTTGAAGAAATTGAATTTTTTTTATGTGGAAACTCTGTCACTGTGAGTGCAAATTTTAAATATTTTCTCCGTGTTAAAGAGGGAGTTTTATTCTCCATTGTTAATTCTGGAATTTTTCAATATTCCAACATGGTATCAGAGCAGTCCAGGCTCTTTGAAGGTCAAATAAGATGAAGGGAAGGAGTTCTTTGTTTCAGCAGCTTCTCCAGCAGTGTGAAGACTCAGACAAGAAGAATCAAAATGTATTTCTCTATACAGTTGTGTGTTACTGTTGTAGTACAGTTAGTTAATTTAAACAGTCAGTCAAGTGTTTTTTGAATCATAGTTAAGAGTGTAGAATGGCTAGAGACAACACTGGTATGGGTATGGGAAATATCCATCTCCCACAATTTAATGGGAAAAATTATGACTACTGGTCAATAACCATGAGAGCATTATTTGTCTCCCAAGACTTATGGGAATTTGTTGAGGAAGGGTTTGAAGAGCCAGGAGATGAACATGAGTGTAATATGTTAACTCAGGCAGAAAGAGAGATTCTGAAGAGAAATAAGAAGAAAGACGCCAAAGCTCTTTTCTTTTTATATCAAGCAGTGCATGAGAGTGTGTTTCCGAGGATAACAACAACCAAGAGATCCAAAGAAGCATGGGAAACTCTCAAAACAACCTATCAGGGTATGGAAAAAGTGAAGACAACAAAACCTCAGTTGCTGAGGAGAGACTTTGAGACTCTATGTATGAAAGAGTCAGACACTATTGACTCATTCTTCACTCATGTAATTGTAATGGTCACAAAAATAAGATCTCATGGAGAGACTCTTGAAGACAAGAGGATTGTAGAAAAACTCTTGAGAATTTTACCCTCAAGATTTGATGTGATTGTCACCACCATAGAGGAGACTAAGGATCTCACAAAGTTTTCAGTGGATGAGCTACATGCATCACTGATGACCCATGAACAGAGATTGTGTAGGAGTGAAAACTCATCTCTAAAACATGCTTTTAAGACCTAGATGTCTTTCGAAAGAGGAAGAGGGCAAGGCAGAGGAAACAAAAGAGGAAGAGGCAGAAACGAAAACAGAGGTGGAAGGAACAACCCTTCACATTCACATGGAAGGTGCAACAGTGAAAGTCACAGCCACGACCAAGGCAATGGCCAACAAAATGGTCAGAAAAATTCTCAAGGACAAAGGTATGACAAATCCAATGTCCAATGTTATAATTGTTAAAAACATGGTCATTATGCTAATGAATGTAGAATGAAGAAGCAAGATATGAGAAGTAGAACTAGTGCAAATTTCACTAGAGAAAATAGCAGCCAAAATAACTTGTTTTTAGCTTGTAATATGGCTGAAGAAAAGAATGAAGATTTATGGTTTCTAGACTCTAGTTGTAGTAACCATATGACAGGAAAATTGGCAATGTTTTCTATGTTAGATGAAAGTGTGCAGTCACAAGTCACACTAGGAACTGATAGCAAAGTTTCTGTTATGGGTAAAGGAGATGTAAATGTTTTAACAAGATTAGGTGCAAAGAAATCCATAACAGATGTTTATTATGTTCCAGGAATGAATTGTAACCTCTTAAGTATTGGACAGCTTGTCCATAAGGGGTACAATGTTTTCTTTGAGGATGATTTTTGTACCATCATGGACAAAATACCCAAAAATATGTGTATTGTTGAAGTAAATATGACAAGGAACAGGATGTTCCCTCTCAGAATGAGAGAAGATTTGAAGAATGGTGAAGAGGAAGCAGCAGTTGCACAAGAGACTTTCCAAAGCAAACGAAAAGATGATAATTGGTTATGGCACTTGAGATTTGGACATCTCAACTTTTGAGGTCTTAAATTGTTAAACAGAAAAGGAATGGTAAGTGGTTTACCATTGATAGAGAAACCAGACAGCCTTTGTGAACGTTGTATCTTGGGGAAAAAACACAGAGAAAATTTTCCTTCCGGGAAAAGCATAAGGGCAAAAGCACCCTTAGAGATTTTCCACTCAGATGTGTGTGGACCGATGCGAACTCCATCACTTGATAACAGCCAATATATCTTAACATTTATAGATGATTTTACAAGAAAAACTTGGGTTTATTTTTTGAAAAACAAAAGTGAAGTGTTTGAAAAATTTTGCAATTTCAAAGAACTTGTTGAGAACCAGAGTGGGCTGCATATCAATGTCTTAAGGACTGACAGAGGAGGTGAGTATATCTCTAAATATTTTCTACGTTTTTGTAGAGAAAATGGTATTCATAAGGATTTTACAACTAGATATACTCTGCAGCAAAATGGAGTAGCCGAAAGGAAGAACCGAACCATAATGGACATGGCAAGGAGTATGTTAAAGGAAAATCATTTGCCTAATGATTATTGGGCTGAAGATGTACATTGTGCAGCGTACATTTTGAACATGTTCCCTACAAAAGCAGTTATGAACAAAGTGCCGGAAGAGGCATAGAGTGGCACAAAGCAAGGTGTCACACACATGAAGGTTTTTGGATGTGTGGCTTATGCACACATACCGGAAATGTATTTTCATTGGGGAGAAATGTATTTTCATTGGATACAGTGAGGAATCCAAGGCATACAGGTTATATAACCCATCCACCAAGAAGTTTATTGTGAGCAGAGATGTTCAGTTCATTGAAGAGGAAGCTTGGGATGGAAGCATAGAGAAAATAGTGAATGTTAAACACTGTTTATCTCATGATGAAAATGATTATGAATTGGCAGAAATACATCACCAAATAGAAACACCAACAAAAGAGCAGAAGAGCACACCCTTGAGGATAAATGACAGTGCTTCTCCAAGCACACCACAAGGAGGAAATTCAAGTGATTCTTCAAGCATTTGTACACCTGCTGAAAGAGGTAAGAAATTCAGAAGTTTGAAAGATATTTATGAACAAGATTTAGCTAATAAAGGTATCAATTCTTTGTTTTCTTTATATTGTCATGTTGATGATCCTGTTCATTTCGAAGAAGATATCAAGAATGAGAAATGGATAAAAGCTATGGATGAGGAAATAAATGCCATAGAGAGAAACAAAACATGGAATTTGGTTGAACTCCCAAAAGGTAAAGATGTCATTGGTGTTAAATGGGTCTACAAGACCAAGAGTAATGCTGAAGGCAAAATAGAGAGACACAAGGCCAGACTTGTTGTCAAAGGTTATAAGCAAAAGCATGGGATAGATTATGAGGAAAATTTCACACCGGTTGCAAGAATGGAAACCGTGAGAGCAGTGCTGTCCATAGCAGCAAAAAACAAATGGAAAGTTTACCAAATGGACTTGAAGTCAGCATTCCTAAATGGAGTGTTAATGGAAGAGGTTTACATTGAACAACCTCTCGGTTATGAAAAGAAAGGCCAAGAACACAAAGTATGCAAGTTGAAGAAAGCTCTTTGCGGGCTGAAGCAAGCGCCAAGAGCGTGGTACAGTAGGATAGATTCATATCTACTGGAAAATGGTTTTGAAAAGTGTGAGGGAGAATCCACTCTCTACATCAAAGAAAAAGATGGTAAAATCTTGATTGTAGTCTTGTATGTTGATGATGTTATTTTTATAGGTAATGATGATTGCCTTATTGAACATTTTAAAACAGTCATGAAAGAAGAATTTTAGATGACTGACATGGGTTTCTTGAAATAATTCTTGGGAATAGAAGTAGAACAAGATGAAAATGGGATTTTCATCTCACGGGCAAAGTATGTTAATGAGATACTTGAAAGATTTAACATGCAGGAATGCAAAGCAGCAATCACTCCCACAGGGATGGGATTAAAACTCAGCAGAGAGGACAACAGCAAGGATTTTGATCCTAGTTTATACAAGAGCATAGTTGGCAGCCTCATGTATTTGACTGCAACTAGGCTGCACATAATTCATGTTGTTAGTTTGATTTCCAGATTCATGGAAAAGCCAAAGGATGCACATTGGCAGGCAGCGAAAAGAATTCTAAGCTATGTTAAAGGTACTAAAAGGTTTGGTATTTTTTATACTACTTCAGAATGTTCAGACTTAGTTGGATACACTGACAGTGATTGGACTGGAAGTGTAGATGATCAGAAGAACACTTTCGGTTATGTTTTTCACATGGGTTCAGGAGCCATTTCATGGGCTTCTAAGAAACAGCCCATTGTAGCATTGTCTACAACAGAAGTAGAATATGTGGCAGCTACAACAGCAGCGTGTCAAGTAGTTTGGATGAGAAAAATGTTGAGAAGTTTAGGCAAAGAAAAGGTAAAAGGGACAGTGATATTTTGTGACAATAGCTCAGCTATTGCATTGTCTAAAAATTATGTTTTTCATAAGAGGACTAAACACATTGACACCAAGTTTCACTTCATACGTGAATTGGTTAACAATGGTGAAATCGTTTTACAACATTGTAGAACAAAGGATCAATTTGCAGATATCCTCACAAAGCCACTTGCGCAGAAAATCTTTGAACATTTCAGAAAATGTCTGGGTATGCAGGAAAACCTAGCAGTTGAAATTAAGGGGGAGTGTTGGAATATAATCTCCAACTGCTTGGATAACCAGCAGATCGGCGATAACAGATTTGAACAGTGCGGAGTTAAAGTGGAAGCATGTCGGCATGAAGATCATCGTTCGACAGGTAATCAATGGAGAGCGGGAGTATAAACCGTCCGGAAGTTAATGAGAGGGGAACTCCCGATGTTGATCGGCTGATCGGGAGTTGACCGCCAATCAACGGCCATAATTTACTACGGGGTTTCACCCCGACAGTTGTATACGGGCAGAGTGGTGCCCCCGCAACCACCACTATATGGTGACTCTGCCCGCGCACCACCAAACCACCACCACCGCGAATTTATGATGCCATAAATGATTCTTCAAGCGGTGCAGGTAGAATTTATGATGCCATAAATGATTCTTCAAGCGGTGAATTTTGTCAATGAATGACATTAATTTTTTTTTAGATATTTTTTTTTTTAATATATAGAATAGAGTTGTAATATTTATTATTACATATGCAGAACAGAGTATGTTTTTTTTATGCACAGCAGTGAGTTTATTTTAAAAAAATACAGACAGAGCAGAATTAAAATATACACAACAGTGTATGTTTTATAGAAAAAAAGTGAGTTGGTTTTTGTAATAGACAGCGACAAAAAAGATATAAACACAGCAGTGTGAAATATTTTATATGCACAACAGTGTATATTTTGTGAATGACAGAGTGATAGTTCTGCACTGTGTTTGCAACAGTCAAACTATCTTTGTAAGCCCTCTTAGTGAGGAAGAAGTTGTAACAGTTTTTTTTGAAGAAATTGAATTTTTTTATGTGGAAACTATGTCACTATGAGTGAAAATTTTAAATATTTTCTCTGTGTTAAAGAGGGAGTTTTATTCTCCATTGTTAATTCTGGAATTTTTCAATATTCCAACATGCTGGACAGCAGAAATGCACGTGATGTCATGGGCCATCCATGCAGAAGTTCAAATTACGAGAACCACACATATACCGATTTTTCTAAGAGCCTTCAGTGCAATTCGAGTCTAGGATATTCATTTTTGACAAAGCATATTCATATATTGATTGCAAGTTCTAGGATATTATTAATGCATGGTTATGTAAGCCAACTGTTTGTAAGATACAGGTTTGGTTAATTTCTTTTAATATCACAATGACATGGAATGTAGCTGGACGTTCGATACAAGCGGTCTAAGTTTGAAGATTCTTCATTTAAGTGAACAAAGAAGAGTTCCATCTATGCAACAATCCACACCTTACTTCCAAGCCTGAAAATTCACTTCTTGTACTTATCTAAAATCAGTGATAACGATTGATGGAAATGAATTCATGTCGAGAAGGCACCGGTTACGATTTTTACAACTTTATATTAACGAAGGCTTTTGTTTATGTTTTAGGTGCTAGATATATGTTTGTTTGAAGCACCATATCATGTAAATATTGTTTATTAATGTGAATCAATTATCCATGACTTATTTACCAACAATTTTCGCATATTTTTTTAAAATTTTGCAGTACTTTTTTATTTTCATATTTTTATAGAGCAAGTTGTTATACATATTGTATCAGTTGCGGTAACTTCAACCTTCCCAAAAGAAACCAGGTCGGTTGGCGACTGCAGAGAGTTAAAAGCTAACCAAAACTTGAATTGTCTTTTTCTTCTAATTACTGCTTTTATCACTTTACTATGCCCATAAAATTTACTACTAAAACATAAACTATAACTATTATTTGCCAAAAAAATGAGAAGAAACTATAATCTAAACAGAAATCCCATCAAAAAAGTCCACAATGGTTGGATCCTTGGCTGTGGTGTCCAGCAGTTCCACTGTTTACATACTTTGAAGCTGTCACTCTATCTTTCCAATTATTAACCAACAGTTGTCGCATCATTGACTGCAAATCGATTATTCTAATTATTATAATAGGACGTCCTTAAATATTAATTCTCTGGTGTTTGGTAATACAAAAAATTCAAATTTTGTTTCATGCAATGTGGTTTAGAAATTTCTAATATTGTTCAATCCTATGTGTACACTCGAGACACCAAAGATCCATAGGTATCGAGAAAAAAAATGTAAATTTGGATGAGGTGGAAAATTATCGCATGATTCAAAATTTACATGAATTTAATGAAGTTCATATTTCAGAGTTGTTATATATCACATTTACCCCATTACAGATGCTATAAATATGGTAGGGTTGCAGTTTCGTTGCATCCACTGTGACATATTTTCTGGGAATTATTACTTTGATTAATCATCTATTCAATCTAATGGTAAAGATTTGGAAAGTGTAATGGAAAATATCAACATGGTATCAAAATTTTCGCCCAATTTTAATTCTCCAAATTACAGAGGAAGAGGGTGTCAGGTTAACCACCGCACCTCTGGAAATAGATAAGGTAGACTAACCACCACCCTAAAAACATATGAATAACACACTATTATGCATTCACAATAACGGTAAAATTTCAAAATTTTACTAATGGCTGTTGGAATTTATGAAAATTCCAGAACAACCAATGGAGAGAGTAATACTCTCTTCTTTTAACGCAGAGAAATTAAAACTTTTTTCACTGGAGACAGAGTTTTTCACTTGAAAAACTATTTCATTAATTTAAAAAAAACTATTACAAACTCTTCTTCTTCCTCACACAGAGGGATTACAAAATAATCAAGACTGTTGCATAAACACAGTGCTTGAAAAACAACAACAAACTGTCTTTGTTTCACTCAAAAATATACTCTGTCTCTTCAAAATTAACACTGTTGTGTTAAACCTCTCTGTCTATTACAAAGAAAATGCACTGCTATGCTTTCTAGTAATAAAACATTACCTTACCATGCCTTTAGCTTTTTCGGGCTTTTATATATCTAGCCCACTACATAAAACAAATATAAAAAATTAACAACTATATGGCGTAGCATATGTTAATAAAACAAAACTATTTAAAAACTAAACCTATGAATAAAACCTGTTGGGGCCCACACATCTCAATGCACATATGTTTATATACCATATGTTAATAACATATGTATATAATAAAACATGTATAAGTCAAAATAATTCATCGCACGCTATATTAACAAACATAACATAATACTATGCCCCTGGACTTCAACAAACATTAAACAAAATTGCAAATGCAAATTGTGTTACAAGTCTGGCTGACGTCATGAGAATTTCTGTGCGCGCGATGAGAATTAAATATACCCTGTAATCTCATATCGGGTCCGAAAATGGGCTTGAGGTATGGCGGGAGTTTGTGACCCAAAACATTTTAAAATCCACTTCATTAAAATCTTCGGGTCTGGTTTAAACCATTTCAAACCGGCCAAACAAAAACCCGATCGAATCATGATTTGCCATGTGGTCTGGGGACCACTGTCCTTCAAAAAAAACTCTCGCGCTCTTAAATAAACTCCTCCTGTGTATAAAATAAACATTGCTCTATTTTGAAATAGAAAACTCTATTTTTATAAAACACAGAGACCGTAACCTTTGTTCTTAATTTGTGTGTGTTGATTTCGATTTGTGCAGGGACTGGCGCCGAATCAACAACGGAATTGACTTCTCATTAGTTTTAGAAAGCGGCCCTTTGACAGAGCCATCCAAACAAACCTAGAAAGGTGAAAGTAATATTTCAACACTCCCCCTTACTTTTCATTTCTGGGTTATCAGTCATACCCAGGAATTTTCTCAAAAATTCAAAACTCTTTTGCCCCAATGGCTTGGCGAGAATTTTTGCAAAATGCTCCTGAGTTCTACAGTGTTCCAAAACAATTTCGCCATTGTTTACCAATTCCTTGATGTAGTGAAATTTTGTGTCAATGTGTTTCCTCCTCTTGTGAAACACAAAATTCTTTGATAATGCAATAGTTGAGCTATTGTCACAGAAAATTACTCTTCCTTTTGCTTGCTCTTGGCACAAAATTATTATCATCATCCTCATCCAAATTGCTTGACACGTTGCTACTGTAGTTGCCACATATTCTGCCTCTGCTATAGACAACGCTACAATAGGCTACTTTTTAGAAGCCCATGAAATGGCTCATGAACCCATGTGAAAAACATAACCAGAAGTGCTCTTCCAATCATCTACACTTCCAGCCCAATCACTGTCAGTGTATCCTATTAAATCTGAACATTCTGAAGCAGTATATAAAATTCCATACCTTTTGGTTCCTTTGACATAGCTCAGAATTCTCTTCACTACCTGCCAATGTGCATCCTTTCGCCTCTTCATGAATCTAGAAATCAAACTGAAAACATGCATTATATTAGGCCTAGTTGCAGTCAAATACATGAGGCTGCCAACTATGATCTTGTACAAACTAGGATCAAAATCCTTGCTATTATGCTCTCTGCTGAGTTTTAATCCCATCACCATGGGAGTGATTGCCCCTTTGCTCTCCTGCATATTAAATCTTTCCAGCACTTCATTAAAATATTTTGCTTGTGAGATAAAAATCACATTTTCATCTTGTTCTACTTATATTCCTAAGAAGTATCTCAAAAAACCCATGTCGGTCATTTCAAACTCTTCTTTCATGACTGTTATAAAATTTTCAATAAGGTAATCATCATTACTTGTGAAAAATAACATCATCAACATATAAAACCACAATTAACATTTTACCATCCTTTTCTTTGATGTAGAGGGTGGGTTCTCCCTCACACTTTTCAAATCCATTTTCCAATAGATAGGAATCTATCCTACTGTACCACGCTCTTGGCGTTTGCTTTAGCCCATAAAGAGCTTTCTTCAACTTGCACATTTTGTGCTCTTGGCCTTTCTTTTCATAGCCGAGAGGTTGTTCAATGTAAACCTCTTCCATTAACACTCCATTTAGGAATGTTGACTTCACTTCAATTTGGTAAACTTTCCACTTATTTTGTGGTGCTATGGATAGCACTGCTCTCACGGTTTCCATTCTAGCAACCGCTGCGAAAGTTTCCTCATAGTCTATTCCATGCTTCTGCTTATACCCTTTGACAACAAGTCTGACCTTGTGTCTCTCCATTTTTCCTTCAGCATTACTCTTGGTATTGTAGACCCATTTAACTCCAATGAAATCTTTACCTTTTAGGATTTCAACCAAATCCCATGTCTTGTTTCTTTCTATGGCATTAATCTCCTCATCCATAACTTCTATCCATTTCCTATCCTTAATAGCTTCTTCAAAATGAATAGGGTCATCAACATGACAATATAAAGCAAACAAAGAATTCATACCTTCATTTGCTGCCACTTGCTCATAAATGTCATTCAAATTTCTGAACTTCTTACCTCTTTCATTACATGTACAAGTGCTTGAATAAGCACTCGAATTTCCTCCTTGTGGTGTTCTTGGAGAAGCACTTTAATTTCTTCTCAAGGGTCTCTCTTGCTGCCCTTGTGTTGGTGCTGCTGTTTGGGAATGTATTTCAGCCAACTCATCATCATTTTCATCATGAGATAAACAATGTTTAACATTCACTGTTTTCTCTATGCTTCCATCCCAAGTTTCCTTTTCAATGAACTGAATATCTCTGCTCGCAAAAAACTTCTTCGTGGATGGGTTGTACAACCTCTAAGCTTTGGATTCCTCACTGTATCCAATGAAAATACATTTCTCCCCCTTGTTATCCAACTTTTTCCTTAGCTGATCCGAAATGTGTGCATAAGCCACACATTCAAAAACTTTCATGTGTGTGACACATTGCTTTGTGCCACTGCATGCCTCTTCTGGCACTTTGTTCATAACTGCTTTTGTAGGACATCTATTTAGGATGTACGCTACACAATGTACAGCCTCAGCCCAATAATCATTAAGAAAATGCTTTTCCTTTAACATACTCCTTACCATGTCCATTATTTTTCTATTCTTCCTTTCAGCAACTCCATTTTGCTGCAGAGTATATCTAGTTGTAAACTGCTTATGAATCCCATTTTCTCTACAAAAACATAGAAAATATTTAGAGATATACTCACCTCCTCTATCAGTCCTTAGGAATTTGATATGCAGCCCACTTTGGTTCTCAACAAGTGCTTTGAAATTGCAGAATATTTCAAACACTTCACTTTTGTTTTTCAAAAATTAAACCCAAGTTTTTCTAGTAAAATCATCAATAAATGTTAACATGTAATAGCTACTAGGAAGTGATGGAGTTTGCATCGGTCCACACAAATATAAGTTGACAATCTCTAAGGGTGCTTTTTCCCTTATTCTTTTCCCAAAAGGAAAAATTTCTATGTGTTGTTTCCCCAAGACACAACCCTCACAAAGGCTATCTGGTTTCTCAATCAATGGAAAACCTCTTACCATTCCTTTCCTGTTCAACAAGTTAAGACCTCCGAAGTTGAGATGTCCAAATCTCAAGTGCCACAACCAATTGTCATATTTTGGTTCGCTTTGTAAAGCCTCTTGCGTCACTTCTACTACTTCTTCTTCATTTTTCAAATCTGCTCTCATCCTGAGAGGGAACATCCTGTTCCTTGTCATTTTCACTTCAGCAATACATTGTTTGCTGGGTGGTTTATCCATGATGGTGCAAACGTCATCCTCAAAGAAAACATTGTACCCCTTTTGAACAAGCTTTCCAATACTCAAGAGGTTACATTTCATTCCTGGAACATAATAGACATCTGCTATGGATTTCTTTTCACCTTTCCTTGTTAAAACATTTACATCTCCTTTTCCCATAATAGAAACATTAGTATCAGTCCCTAGTGTGACTTGTGAATTCACACTCTCATATAACATAGAAACCATGGCTATGTTTCCTATCATATGGTTAGTACAACCTAAGTCTAGAAACCATAAATATTCACTCTTTTCCTCAGCCATATTACAGGGTAATTTTTTTTTTTATCTTGGCTGATATTTTCTTTAGTAAAATTTGCATTTGTTCTATTACCTATATCATGTTGCTTCTTCCTACATTCATTTGCATAATGTCCATATTTTTTACAATAGTGACATTGGACATTGGATTTATCATACCTTTGTCCTTGAGCATGACGCTGACCACTCTGCTGGTTGCTGCCTTGGCCTTGATGCTGATTTGGATTGCTGCCCCTTCTTTGAGAATTTGCTAGACTGTTTCTTCCACCTCTATTCTGGCTTCTGCCTCTTCCTCTCTTTTTTCCTCTACCTTGCCCTATTCCTCTTCTGAAAGACATTTGGGTCTTAAAGGCATGTTCCAGAGATGATTTTTCATTTCTACCCAATCTCTGCTCATGTGTCATCTATGATGCATGTAGCTCATCCACTGAAAAATTTGTGATATCCTTGGTCTCTTCTATGGTGGTAACAATCACATCAAACCTTGAGGGTAGACTCCTCAAGAGTTTTTCCACAATCCTCCTTTCTTCAAGAGTCTCTCCATGAGACCTTATCTGTGTGACCATTCCAATCACATGTGTGAAGAATGCATCAATGTTATCTGAATCCTTCATGCAGAGAGTCTCAAAGTCTCTCCTCAGCAACTGAATTTTTGTTGTCTTTACTTTCTCCATGCCTTGATAGGTTGTCTCGAGAGTTTTCTATGCTTCTTTGGATCTCTTGGCTACTGCTATCCTTGGAAAAACACTCTCATGCACTGCTTGATACAAAAAGTAGAGGGCTTTATAATCCTTCTTCTTATTTATCTTCAGCAGTTCCTTCTCTACCTAAGTTAAATCATTAAACTCATTTTCATCTGTTGGCTCTTCAAAGCCATCCTCAACAAGTTCCCATAAGTCTTGGGAAGAAAACAGGGCTCTCATGGTTATTTCCTAGTAGTCATCATTTTTCCCATTATATTATGGGAGCTGAGTATTTCCAATACCCATGTTAGTGCTGGCTCCATCCATTCTTGCACTCTTAACTATGCTTCAAAATACTTGACTGTGTTTTTAAAACAACTGACTGTCTTCAACAGTAACACAAAAAATTACTTGAGAAATACCTTGGATTCTTCATGACTGAGCCTTCACACTGCTGGAGAAGCTGCTGCAACAAAGAACTCCTTCCTTCATATTCTTTGACCTTCAAAGAGCCTAGACTAGCTTTGATACCATCTTGGAATTTATGAAAATTCTAGAACAACCAATGGAGAGAGTAATACTCTCCTCTTTTAACACAAAGAAATTAAAACTTTATTCACTGGACAAAGAGTTTTTCACTTGAAAAAATATTTCATTAACTTAAAAAAAACTATTACAAAGTCTTCTTCTTCCTCACATAGAGGGATTACAAAATAATCAAGACTGCTGCATAAACACAGTGCTTGAAAAACAACAACAAAGTGTCTCTGTTTCACTCAAAAATATACTCTGTCTCTTCAAAATTAACACTGTTGTGTTAAACCTCTCTGCCTATTACAAAGAAAATGCACTGCTGTGCTTTGTAGTAATAAAACATTTCCTGACCATGCCTTTAGCCTTTTCTGGCTTTTATATATCTGGCCTACTACATAAAACAAATATAAAAAAATAACAACTATATGGCGCAACATATGTTAATAAAACAAAACTATTTAAAAACTAAACCTATGAATAAAACCTGTCGGGGCCCACACTTATCAACAGGCATATGTTTATATAACATATGTTAATAAAATATGTATAAAATAAAACATATATAAGTCAAAATCATTCATCTCATGATATATTAACAAACATAACATAATACTATGCCCCCGGACTTCAACAAACATTAAACAAAATTGCAAACGAAAATCACGTTACAAGTCTGGCTGACATCATGAGAATTTATGTGCACACGATGAGAATTAAATCCACCCTATAATCTCATATCAGGTCCGAAAATGGGCTTGTGGTATGCTGGGAGTTTGTGACCCGAAACATTTTAAAATCCGCTTCATTAAAATCTTCGGGTCCAGTTTAAACCATTTCAAACCGGCCAAACAAAAACCCGATCGAATCATGTTTTTCCATGTGGTCTGGGGACCACTTTCCTTCAAACAAAACTCCCACGTTCTGAAATAAACTCCTCCTGTGTATAAAATAAAAATTTCTCTATTTTGAAATACAAAAATCTCTCTGTCTAAAACACAGAGACCGTAACCTATGTTCTTAATTTGTGTGTGTTGATTTCGACTTGTGCAGGCACTGGCGCTGAATCAACAATGGAATTGACTGCTCATTAGTTTTAGCAAGTGGTCCTTTGACAGAGCCATCCAACAAACCTGGAAAGTGGCTTACAGTACTGAGTAGGTGAAAGTAATATTTCAACAATGGCAAACCTTGATATAATAGAAAATCTCTTCAAATTTTGACCTATTTCTCTTTTTGGCGAATCTGCTCACAACCTCAATTCCGTGGGCTACAATGTTCGAAAACAGAGCCATAATTGTAGTTGAAAACTTGTTAAGAACTCTGAGGCCCACATGAACGGAAATGAAGCAAGCATGGTCGTTAATTTCCGAACATATTTCATTTATTATGCGTGTGTCCAACTATTTATGATGTTACACACTACTTTTAGAATTAATGAATTTATGCTGATTAGTCAATGTAAAAAGGTGGAAAGGATTGAAAATACAATGTCAGGAAATTTTGTCACTAAACGGGACCATGAAACCTGTGACACGTGTCGTTTCTTAAAAAAAATTATTTATTTATTTATCAATTTCAATAGTTTTTAAAAATTGAGTTATTCCAAATATTCAATTCAAATTTTTATTTATAATGGAAAAATAATATATTTAAATGTAAGACATTGGAAGCATTATACTTTATAAATAATGGTTATCATTGATATTTTACAGAAAATTTAACTCAATACTAGAATAAAAAAATAAATTCCTCGCAAAATAATTAATTTATTATATATAAATTTATTTTAAATTTATTTTATAACTTTTCAATAATATATATATATATATATATATATATATATATATATTTATTTATTTATTTCTGTTCCTTTATGGTTAAATATCTTTTGACATCTAATCAATATAGTTTTGTATGCCAAACATTTATGTAATGTAACGAGAATTGAATTATAACTTGTGTAATTGTTCCATTGTAACATCTCCAGTTTCTCAATTTTTTTTCTTCTTCTAAATATAGTGCTAACACTAATTTAATTTCTATGATATTTTAGCATTCACTTATACTTTTATCTATCTACTTCCTTTCAAGCTTATTCTTCTAATAGTTTGAATTTCTACTTACCTTATAGTAACTTAGTTAGGTGGTACTTTTATGATTTTCCTAACCCACTAGCACTTAAAATTAAGTGTAGCCATTATATACTTTCACTCGTTGTCTTGACCAATACATTTATCCATCTACTTTATTTCAAGCCTACTCCCCTAGTGGCTTGAATTTATACTTACCTTATAGTAACTTAGTTAGGTGGTACTTCTATGATTCCTTCCTAACCCACTAGCACTTGGAATTAAGTAACCATAATATACTTGCACTCGTTGTCTTGACCAATTGACCAACTACCATTTTTCACTTTATTAAAATTAACCCACACTTAACTCCTTACTCAACATATATAAATATTCGACTTTAGTCTTAAGAATTACCATATGTACATTGGAATTAAATCAAAACCACTTTGAATTAATTATTTTCAAAGGTTATTTATAATTGTTCTTTACTCCCATACCCGCCTTTCTTTAATTTTGAATTAATTATTCTCAAATATTCTTAACTACATACGCACACTTTAGACCTTAATAAATATTCATAGCTCCCATACCTGTCTTTCTTTACTTTCCACAATAGATAGAGTATGTGAATCATTTATAAGTTTTACTATTCACGTTGGCTTAAGATTTAGCATTATTCATATATAGACCATGCTATACTTAAATCCTTTTATTACTAATTATAATTAATAAGCCATACGTCTAACTCCACTATACTTAATTGCATAACTCTTTGTCAATTTTCAACCATATTCCAATTTATTATATATAGTTCAATGGGTCAAAAACATAAGTGTATGTGACTACAATGAAATTTTTAAGAATGTAATTTATTACGATCAAGTTTCATTGGCCACTAACTATATCCTTGTGACCATTTCCTATGAACTTTAAGTGGAATTACGTATTTCCAGACTGACATGACATATAGTTGCATTGAAATGAAACTCTTATGAACCATTTAGTATTATAACGTTTCATTACCACGAATCATATCTATATAATCTTATTTTATACACTATTAGACTTTACGTATAAATACACCAGTGCTCAACAAAAAGGTTTATTAATTCTGCTAATATATATGATACGAAATTGATAGTTACGAAAGTTCATAGTTGTCCATCTTAATTGTTGAAAAGACTATGCCGTATGGCATTACGTCAACCCTAGATTTTGAATCTCTCGAGACCCTATTGGCATTAATATGTATGTATAATCTCACTTGGATTTATTCTTCCAGTTTCCGATGTATCAATCTGAGGGAAGACCCCAGATCTACATACACGAGGACGTCTACGATTTAACCTAAGCTAGGGTTCGCTATCCCCATAAAGAGTTATGATTTTTAGCTAAGATTCATTTCCCTTTGTCATTTTGGTTATGGACTTCTTTCACCGTGCATGCGGTTCTTTTCGATTTCCAGTTTTATTTCTTGCTATTCATATGGGTTATGAACAAAGGAACAATGCTACTGGTTGGAAGAGGAGCGTCACGTTAACGCACCAAGGTTATCTGCGGCAGTCTTCAGGTAAGATGTATCAGTTACTATCCTCGTCTCCCATTATTACTGTCATGGTTATTGAGTTTTAACCACTGTGTGAAATAATTTTTCTCGCTTAGTTTATTTCTTTATGAATTCCTTTGTACATATGTCCAGAACGAAAGGATTAGCTTTTTTCGTTTTTGGAGCAATGGTATTGTAAGTATATTCGCTTCATATAGAGTTTGAGTTTGGTTACCTATTCATCATTACTCTTGTGCTTTCCTTTATTCCACATTACACCCTTTTTTCGGGAACGAAGCAACTGTGACCGTCCATAATTCCTATGTGAAGGGAATAACAATAATTAATATTGATATCTCTCTGCAGTTGTTTTGTTTTCCCAATGGTGGCTATTCTATTGAATCCCAAAACTTTTGTTTTCCTATTTGGTTTCTATTTCAATGCCAGAAATTGAAGAATATCATCTTTGAGAATTATTAGGAGACAATCCTTGTCTGCGTTGAAGTATTAGAAGTGAAAATCGTTCTACTTTTGATTTATTTAATTTTTTTCATAATATTCTGATTTGTATGAAATTTCTATCTACAATTAGGTTCTTACAGCGTTTGTTAAAACACAGGAATGGGATAGAAAACCTCCTGCTGCTCTTCGTTGTTCATGGTGATGGTCAGATACACACTGAGTAAGTTCATATAACTTCGGTTCTTATCTACACTATCTATTTATAGTTTCATCTAAGACCTTAAATTTCTGAAGAATCAGTGTCGTTTCTTAATTCCGACTATTTAATCAACTTTCCACTTCATTGGTTTCCAACCAAAAAATCTCTTACTATTTTCTTGTCTGAGATTTTCATTTTTATATATTTTTTTAAATACTTCAGTTTCAGATTTCTTATTCATTACTCCTCACAATATTTCTCACTTTATCTAAGTATAATTACCTCATAATATCGTTTTCTTTTTTGTTCTAATAGTTGAAATGCTAAATCCTTCAACGATATGTGGACGACCAATACCCTGTTCTACTGTGTGTGAAATTAACTAATTCTCATATATCTCAACTCTGTAATATAAATATTAAAATTAGTTATCCAAGATTTTATACAAAATATGGTACTAATATCATTCCTTCCCGGATGTAGATAAAATTGTGAAATTGCAATCCCATAAGGTATAAATTTTGATATATTTGCCTTAATTTTCCAGTTCTTTTATATGCATAACATTTATTTCAAATGTGAATTTCCAGAACCTAACTTCCGACTTTGTTCCTAGCAGGTATGATCATATGTCATATGTTTATGGAGTATGCATCCACTGAAATTTGATTATCTATTAGTAATACAGAGCTATTTTTGTACAGGTTGGTCAAATGCCTATTGGCTTTTCCTATGCACTCTGCATATATTTGCCTAGATGCATTACAATTTTTATAACGGAACAGAGTCCCTCTGTGTAGAATGTTTTTGCACCCAGTTTTTTATTTAGACTATGTAATTCTACATACTGCCTCATTTGCCAGGGTGTACTATATGGACTGAACATTTGTAATGTTTTGTCACGTTACTATCTAAACTCTTTCTTTTCAAATAAATTATTTTTAGCACTTCAGTATGTTATTCAATTTAGTATTACCTCCAGACTTCATATGTAATTGTATGCAATTTAGAAGTACCTTCCTTTCTATTTATAGATTAGCTATCAATGAGAACCTCAATTTAGAAGTACCTTCCTTTCTATTTATAGATTAGCTATCAATGAGAACCTCTTTCAGAATAGTACTATAGTATACAACATTTACTTTACTGTTCTGTATATATTTGTTTCACTGTATACTCTAGAACTCTTTCTTTTAAATCAGAATACTATTGGAATTACCAACAGAATATGCTCTTTCCAAATATAATTTCACTTTTAGCTCTAGTGTAAGAATACATTCTAAACATATGTATGTATATATTCTTTTGTCTAATATGTTCTGGTCCATGATTTATCTTTCTCAATATAGTACAAAACTTATTTAACTATATAGTAGATAATTACTTTCACTATAGAGTGCAGAACTTATTTAGCTATACAGTGCATACATTTATCATTCATATATATTTATTTCTTCTTAGAATTTGTTTCATAATGCAATGTACCATTTGATAACTTAATATTAGAACAATTATATTAGTGAATTGTCAGTTTCCTGTGAGGTAAGTAATCTCAGTTCTAAGCCTTACACCAGGCTTATACATTCTGAGCGTTGGTCCTCTACGGAGTTATGTCTATACAACAACATAGAATAGACTATTTTATTACAGCCAAATCCGTTCAATGTATAGACCTCCAAAGTTTATTTCTAATTCATCTAACTTCCACATCATAGACACATATCCAGATGCATAATTTCATATATATCTAACTACTTTACTATCAGTACTTCATAACAGGACGAAAGGATAATTTCAAACAATTCAAATTAACTATGCATACCACTTAAGGTAGACTACGTTCCACCCAACCTTAGAGCTCTTTCTCCATAGCTCACCCTCTAGTAGAGATCATTTTTCTCCAGCAATAGACAACCCTTTACCTTTGTTGAATCTGTTTATTTAAGCTTGTTTTCCCTTCATCCTATTTCCCTTAACTATGTCCAGTTAAATTAGGATGTTGCTTTCTTATGTGACTAGGTTTTCCCTTTGTTTCTTCCACAAAGGTACTTTAAATCCGACTTTTCCGCTTTCTAACTTTATTCTACCTCTTCCCAGTAATTTCCTCTTTACTGGGGAAACTTTTTAGTTTTTTTATCTCCAATCTAATTTTATTTCTTCCAGGGATTTTTGGAAGACTAGAAAAGTCTTATAAACCTTATCCGTCTTCATGGATTTCGCTTTCAAATATCTAATCATAATCTAGTCTTTGCACATTAATTTCCATTTTATTTTGTTAACTTGAAATAATAAAATAAATCCACGCAATTGTTTTCCATTGAGGTCCACTTTACCATTTTGAACTTGTTCAAATGTCCAATAAAAGCATAAAAAACTAGAGATATTACATCCTTAGTTGAATACTATATGATTTCTCCATGATATTCCAATTGTTGTTATTATGGTATTCTTTTCATCATATTTATAGTTTTCTAGCTCTGAATTTACAATTTTATTACTCTTACAATTTTATTACTCTTAATTTTGACAACCTATATCCTATATTTCTAGTAGCACTCATAGATTCATCTTATACTATCATGTGAATTATCAATCAATCAAAAGACAAAAATAAGGCACTCGGAGAAGGCCTCTCGAGTTGAAGGTTCCTTCTCATTAATTGAAGTTGAAGCTAAGGTCTTTCTCATTAAGTGAAGCTCGAGCTGAAGTAGTATGTTGTCGAGAAATATGGATTGTGATTTCTACTCCTTAAAGCAAGCGGTTCAACGATATCATCTCCCAAGACTTTCTCATTAAGTGAAACTCGAGCTGAGGTAGTCTGTTGTCGAGGAATATGGATTGTGATTTCTACTCCGCAAGTGGTTCAAAGATATCGTCTCTCAAGAAAGAGTAGGCATTTTGAAGTCGTAACTTATTGCTAAGATCCATAGACAAAAGTCAAAAGGTTTATGGATAAAAAAAAGAAGTTGTTCACGTAGTTATTTTTGCATAGACTTGATTATATATATATATATATAAACAATAGTTAAATAATAAAAATTAATAAAAAATAGAAAATTAACTTCTCTACTAATTTCGTCATCTACAGTCTTTTCTCTTTTCTCAATAGTTGTCCGTAATATGCAAATTTCAGAGTGGGCTAAATATTTTTTTTACAAACTATTTTTTTTTCAAAAAAAAAAAAAAAAATGTTTATCATATAAACATAAGAATTAGAAAACGAAAAGCTAATTTTATATATTTTATATTTTCAATTTATTACTATATTTTAAAGCTACTGAAAATAATTATAAAACATTTGTGGTTGGAATTCTGTAAGTTTCATAACATTAGAATAGAGAATTTTATAATTGACATAAATGCACCGTTTAATTGAAAAATGATATCTGAAAGTTTTATAAATATTAAATTATCTAATTAAATGTATAGATTTGATGGGGGTGCAATATTAAATATGGTTCTTTTGTACTCAAGCGTGCTCTACACATGGTTGAAGACAAAATTTGAAATGTTATTTTGTTTTTTTAAAGAAGTAAAGGGTCACTGCGTCTAACTTCATCTTTGTGTTAACTGAATTATTTGAAATGTTTGTTTGGTTTTCTGGGAAGCAAAGGGTCTGTGCTTTTAACTTTAACCAATATTATCTTTGTGTTAACTCGTAATATAAATGTAAATTTATTTTTAATATCGGATTTAGTTTCGATGAAAGTTTAAATTCAAACAAACAAAATAGTTTAATTAAAATTAATAAAATAATATCTAAATTTATATTAATAAATATTTTCATTTTTAAAATAAAATTAATCTAGATACATCTTAAATTCCAACTTACCCAGCATCTATAATGATCAAATCTTTTGAGGTGTGTAAATCTTATTTAGAGTAAAAAGATATTTTATCTTTCTTTGTGTATAGTATACCTAGAATTGAGATGACCTAAACTAATTTTAATTTGTAAACAAAAATATTTATTAATATAAACTTATTTATTATTGTATCAATTCAATTTAAAATTAAAATTTGAATTTAATTAATTAATGATTTTTAATATATTTTTAACAATTATGTGGTATAAAATTAACAATGATTAATTCTATACAAATTGAAAACCATTATCAATATGAAAGATGTGGTGTTTTTTTTGCATTTTAGTAATATGAAATAATACATTTTTTTTCTTTTCTTTTTTTAAGAATAATGAGAATTTTCTATCTATATCTAAGTTTGAGTCTAGACCATAGAAATTACGTCAGGTATTACATAGCTATATCTTCAAAAGTTCTCCCAACTCCCTTTTATCCAAGGACACTATAAATACTTCTAGACACGCTCCAGAGTTTTGTCTCTATACAAGCTACAAAAATGACACAAAGAAAAGTTTACATGTCAGATTTTTTTTGGTAAACTTAGTAGATCCTCACTATTTTTTATTTATAAACAAGGCAGGTCAAAAGATACAACTTTAGGCCTCAACCTGCCCGTAGAAAACCGGGTTTGTTGGCCCTCTTAATGAGTTACAACTCATCCAAAACATATACATCTTAATTCTAATTCCTATTATCTTCAAATAGCTAATATCAGTATCAGATATTGCAAGCATAGACATAATATTAAAATAAAAGCTAGCCTCTAACCTTATCAAAAACTAAAACTAGGATGATCATTTCTCAATTCTACACATAACAAAGTAGTCATCATCATCATCTCACTTCACAGGAGCTGGATCCTTGACACTGGAGCCAGGCATATCAACCTGGTTCATGGATTGCATCTTCTTCTCGATTTTTCCTAAGAGGACATATTGATGGTGTTGTCGAAGGTTCATTTCCTGAATGGACCTATTGATATTAGCCAAACTTGTTGAACCTTCGGGGTCGACCCTGACCTCTTGAATAAACATTATTTCCTTAACCAAAACACATTTCATGTTCGAATAGAGTGATGGAATAATGAAATTTTTCCTCCAGTGTGACGAGGGTCAGTGATAATGTGGTTGAGTTCTTCCTCAACAATTTCTTCTTCTTCCTCTTTCTTGGCTCTTGCATGGCCCTCCCATCCATGAATCAAGGACTTGATGTAACATGGTGTCTCCTCAGAATATTCTTGAAACAAATTTTCCATAACTTCCTTGCCCGACTTCCTACCACGCTTGGATGGATGTTTTCAAACTTTGGCCTTTCCTTTTTCCTTGGTTCTTTTTTCACTGAGTTTCCTTTGGCCATAGGTTTTATAGTGCGATCTTCCAACAATATTCTCAGCTGGAAGGGTTTTCCTGAAATACCTATAGCAAAGACAAATTTAAAACATCCCAATTGAGTATAAAACCAGCAGATAAACGAGGCCAGAATTCTACCAACAATAGTTGGATGATGTTGCTTTAAGAGACTCAAAAAAAGTAGCATGACTACAGAATTCCTATCCTAACCCAGAATAAACCCATGCCTCTGGATAGTAAACTCATAAGACTAGATAAATCAAAAAGGCAGAAACAAAGCCAGAGCTATGACCATACCACCCTTATCCCAATTACCCATTTTGCATGTGACCCATGCACCCTTCCCAAAAGAATTGACAGGTGGAAACTTAATGAAATTAGTTAAAAAAATGTGTGGCTGACAACACAACCTCATACTCCCACCTTCAACTGTGTTAGTATCATTGGAAAGCCATACAGGTGATTTCCCACATTTGGAGATACAAATTAAAAGATGACAGAGGTATATGATACTCAGAATTACTACCATGCAAATTGAAGTGGGGCCAAGCCATTCTGAAAGAGAAAGTTGGCTGGTATTCACATCTCCCCGACCTAAAAAACTTAAGCATATAGGGCATGCATGACAGAGTATACCCAGACATAGACCTATTCAAACCTACCAGAACTTCTACATATTCCTATCAACCCATACATCCTTCATATTATTCATTAAACAGAGTATTGTGAACCATATCCATTCAACTAATTACAAAATTATGAACCAGATATATAAAATCAAGGAAAACTATAATATTTCTTTGCATGAAACGGTATGCAAAGACCTGTTTCATCCTTATGGCATATGGGGAATTGGATACATACCAATTCACAGCTGCAAATCGCGAAGTCCTAGAGCATCATCCATGCAGTTGATAGGGATGCTCGCGACATAATCCAAAAATGCACGGGATATCTAAGTTGCAAGGGAGAATGAAACTGTAGAGAATTAACCGAACTATGTTAATACCCCATATCCATCTAGCTTGGCGGCACACATTCCAACTACTCCCTAACAACCCACCTGACTTGCCGGGTTGTTCTCCATTCTGCTTTAATGATGTCATAATGAACTTTTGTGGGAGCTATCCGCACGTTGTCCTCGGCTTTGGTACGACTGTCGCCACGTGATTTCGTCACATACCCACCTCAATGTTATTACTAATTGACAATGCAATTATTCATATCTATGCAATGTGAATCTATTTAACTGTAAGGAATAGGAAAGGTCCTAATTTGGTCATTTATTTTTCAATCTCCCAATCTTTATTCACACCCTTCACGATTTTTAAATCTCCCAATCTTAATTGACGTTTTTCATTAGCACATAAGTCCACATATTTATTGATATTAAAAGGAACATAGAAATATGCTATTGAATAAAAATCTTCAATTACTTTCTAATTTTGTTCATAAGACTTTCTAATATATTTCCCATTGGAGTGGATCCCCTCCGTACATTCTCAATAAGGATGGAGTCTCCTAAAACTAAGAGAGCGGCTACCTAATTTTCTTCGTATAACTAAATCCTGTCGTAGAGAGAGGATTGATCTTGGATATTTACCTCAATGAGTTTAAAATTAATTGCATAAAGAGAATGAAATAACCATATGTGCAACATACATGAGCAACTAAAAACATGAAGACATAAAAATATGGAAAATTTCACCAAAATTTGATAAAAGAATTTACCCACAGTGTATGAGTTACATCTCCAAACTCCAGTTTAATGCATAGTTTCTTTATTAGTTTCTATTCAATAAAGCTCTTCCTTATCAATACAATGACTAAACTCTCACTCATGTGGAAATTTGTCTCCTACAAAGATGTGTTCTCCTTTGACAATACAAAAGGAATGAACTCTCACAAACAAGTGGCATAATTTTTTCTCCCTTTCTCGGACTCTCAGATAAAGTTGTGAAATTCCTCTTTAACTCTAATACTTAGACCTAAGCATATGTTCAAATACATATTCTCCCTTCTAAAAATATTTAAAGGGGAAAATCAACAAAGAATGAGGCTTACATTGGTTTCCATGCCAAATTGTTTA
Source organism: Pinus albicaulis (assembly GCA_034641835.2). Lineage (NCBI taxonomy): Eukaryota > Viridiplantae > Streptophyta > Pinopsida > Pinales > Pinaceae > Pinus > Pinus albicaulis. The sequence goes on from CM076576.1 coordinate 607,182,498, forward strand.
ATCAGATACTGAATGAGACCAACAGGTCTGTCTCATCATTCCACAGCTTTTGACTATAAACATAGCCCACTTCTAAAAAGTGAATCTCTGTCTCAAAATTCATGCCAAACATTAATGACACATCTAGGATTTTAAAATGAGTCCTCAGATCCATTACTGACATATAAATTCGGTTTTCATAAGAGGACTCGACTGGAAAATCCTTGAAGAATGACTATCAACAACCTATGGTTTAGTCACCGTTATTGTAGGATACATGTTGGCTCCACTGCTCAAGGTTTATGCCTTCCAGAGAAACCAATATACTAGAGAATATTATCCAGCTTGGATGGAAATCATTCCCATGTTGGGCCACCTCTCGTTGCCACCATGTTAGCTATGGTTAGCGCTTTTACGAAGCCCGTGTGTGGGTGCCATCCATGACTCCTAATATGCCTGGATGTTCCACACTATGGTTTGGGCTATGGGATATCCTCTCCCACTTCCACCTACTAGCTCCATGCGTGGGTTGTATGTGGGTCCCTTGCCCTAAGCGCTTACTCATACACGGTTGTCATGGTTTTGTGGTTAGGTACTCGTCCCCCTTGTATGAAAATTAACGTGGCTTCATATAATATGTGGAGGGTGAAGTACCAAATGAATCCTATTGGGAATGTTGGTTGTCATGATCATATTGATAATTTGTTGGTTCAAGGAGTTTCGGTGTCAATCCTTGCACCTTATCTCAATTTTTATTTTTTTAACAAAAAAATATCAATAAACCATGATGGACCTGTCACGTGGGCCAATCCATCATTTTCTGAATGCCCAAATTACCAGACCAATCAATTTTTGTCAAGTGGCTACCATGAGTTGGGCCAATTTACCTTCAATTTTTCCCTGACATGTCACCTAAGTCCCAAGCCACATCACTGTGTTGTTGATTTTTCCAATACAATCAAGACTAATAAAGTTTTTCAAATTTATAACTACTTCCAATGATACAATTATTATTCTTATAAAATTTCAATCATTAAGCAGTTATACATGAAAAATTTCCGCCATTCACTTTATTTAATAGAGCAATAGATATCATACTAAACAGTAAGAGAAGAAACAATAGACATCAATATTTAGGCTAGCACCTAGACCAAAACCCACAAGGTTAAAAGCATACAATATTTCCTTATGAGAGAGAATTCAATTCATCAAAATGTACATAATCATATTCCAAACAAGATTCCATTTTTTTGACATCAATATTCCAAGTCAAACCAATCAAAGGAGAGAGAAAATATTCAACACTCGTTAATTTCATATTCTACAACAGAATGGATGAATTTCAGCCCGAGGTAGCAAAATAGAAGGGTCAAAGTTCACTCAAAGTATCAGTCAATGAACCAGTATAATTCTCAGCCAAGTCTCAAAATTAACTTGTCGACGTCTTGCGGTCAACAAGACTAGAACATAGATATAAATGCGGTCAAAAAGAGTCAATGAACCAAAAACGAACTTGGCCTGATAAGTTAAAGTCTTAGTGAAATAGAAGAAAATTCTCCCAAGTCAACATTGGTAAAAAAAAATATCAAAAGGATAGTCAAGAAAGAAGTCAAATATCCTTCCTCTTTCCTTCACATGTGTGATATTCTCCTCCTTGTTTTCGATCAAATAATTAGATGGATGAGATTCCAAATTTAGGTAAAAAAAATCTATTTACATGTGACCTTGGAGGAGCTTTTTTAGATTTAGTTAAAATCCATTCAGAGAGTGGGGATGATTTGACCAATTCAGGTTGACTTGGTCAACATGCAAAATTTAAATTTTCTCTTTCACTTTTCCAATCAAAATACCCACCATAGCTACCAGTTTTCAACACATACTCTTACCTAAGGAGGTACTTTTCATTCTCTCTCTCAATACCAATATCTAAACCAAACCATAGGTCTCTTATCAATACCATAAAGGAGAGATCAGATGTACAAGTATGTATGTCTTTTAGGATCAATATCCCCAACAAATCCATAGGTCTCTCAAAAATTTCTCAAGGGAGAGATCATATGTACAAGTATGATTATATGGAATGATACATATTACCAAAATAGATCCCATAAAACAAAACCCAATGGAATCAAGGTCAATGCCCAATTGACCATGGAAGCAATGAATTTGGAAAAATTTTCCAACCATATGCAATGGTTACATAGGGCCCATCTAGCTAAACATAAACAAGGTCTCTCAATCCACGACCCAAGGGAGGAATTCCTATCTCAATCATCAACTATATAGTCTCTAAATCAAATTACCTAAGGGAAAAAACTCAAAAAAAAATCTCCCCAACCAAACTAGTCTCTTAATCATCAAAACCTATGGGATCACTTCATTCCTCAGAACGAAGCTCCCTGAATAGACTCAATGGCTTCTCAGTAAAATTACCTGAGGGCGTAAAAATATTCCTAACCATAATAAATGGCCTCTCAGCTACACACCAATTAATATTGTCAACCACATTATGTTATACATTCTGTGGTCCCTCTCTCTCAAATATGGATTCTCAACAACCCCAATTTATTATCTAAAATAAGAAAAATTCATGCGGGATAATGGATTTTTCAAAAAATCAAGAATCTTCTCACTAGTAGGGACATATTCGAGCCTCATATTTCCCCTCTAGATAATATTCTAGATGTAATGATACTTGATCTCAATGTGCTTTGACCTGTCACGAAAAAACAATATCTTAGAAAGCTTCACACAACTTTGATTATCACATATAAAATGGTCAATTTCAACACTTGATCAAGAAAACCAAAAAACATATTTCCAAGCCACAAAACTTCACAAAAAACTAAACATTCGACTATATACTAAAATCCAACTATACTAAGTGCAACAAAAGTTTTCTTCTTACTAGACAATGAAATCATAGTAGAGCCAAAATTAAAACATAATCCAGAAGTGATATTTATATCATCAGATCATACTGTCCTATCATCATTAGTAAAACCATGCAACTGCCATTTTCCATTAGAAACATATCTCATATCATAATCAATGGCGACACAAAAATATCTCAATATGTGTTTCGTAGCAACACAATGCACATGTTAGGGATGAACAAAGAATTGGCTCAATGTCTTCATAGCATAGAAAATATGAAGTCTAATATTCACAAGATAGTTCAATGAGCTAAACAATTTGCGATACACAAAGGGATGAATCAAATAAATTCACAATCATGTATATTGTTCAAATTTGTCATTATCAGAGTGTTCATTGACTTTCATTCAATCATTCCAAAATTTTGAAGGATCTTAATAGCATAATTTCGTTGTCCAACAAAGATTCCATTGGGATTTTTCCAAATTTCCAATCCCAAATAGTAATGCATCAAAATGTGATCATTCATATCCAATTAAGAATTATAGTCCCTCTTATACTGCAAAATGATAAGTTCAACCTCTTTCAAAGACAAACCATCTACAAAGAACAATAAAATCAAGGGCTCACCTTCAACAACTTTGAAGTACAAATTCAGATGAACGTCACTTTTTTTTAAACCAATTCTCAAAAAATAGCTATCCATGCTAGTGTACTATGCATGAAGATCCTACTTAAGCCCATGCAAGGATTTCTTCAATTTGCAAAAATTTGTCTCTCTATCATGAATATCAAAGCCTTGAGGCTTCCAATATAAACTTCTTCTTAATTACTCCACCTAGAAAGGTAGCCTTTACATCCATTTGATGCAATTTCCAACCTACAATGGAAGAAAGAGAAATGAAATATCTAATAAAAGCATACCTAAAGATGGGAGAAAATGTCTCCTCATAATCTTCTCCCTATTTCTGGGTTAATTATTACGTCACAAAAAATTCTTTGTACCTCTTAATACTTCCATCAAGCACGTACATTATTTTTTAGATCCATTAGAAATACATAGCATATTTTACTTTAAGTTTGGTATGATTTCTAAAACATCATTATTCAATATATATTGGCACTCTTTAGTCATAGTATCTTTCCAAACTTGACCTTAAAAAAATTATTCATAGGTAGATGGCTCAAATTCAATGATCTTACATATCATTGTTCCATACCCTAAATGCTTATTTTACCTCTTACTTTCCATAAATGTCACAAAAAGTGAAACACATCCCTCAGATTCCTTCAATGGATTTTCAGGTCAGGAAGGTCTCTTTCTAGTCTTAGGTACAATGACTCTTGGAGAGGAAAAAAATTTATGTGGATCATTAGAAACATCATGGGGATATGTTTCCATAGGTTCAATTTATTTATATTTCGATTACACATTCTTTAGTGACACCTGCAACTCATTATCAGAGTCCAAGTGTGATAACTTATACTATTAGAAAGTAGCATCCTCATCAAAAATAACATCATGATAAGTCCCAATAAAACATTGTACTAGTACATAAACTCCTAAGGCCTTTTAATTTTGATTGTAAACAACCAAATTTCCTTTATTCCTAGAATGTTCCAATTTCATCGTTTTCTCCTTGGGCACATAAGAATAAACATAAAAAAAAAAAATTATGAAATTTTCATGATTGATTCTCTCACATTTGAATACTTCTTTAGGAGTATTGTATTCCAATATATGGTGAGGGAATCTAATTCTAACATAAACAACTAACCTCGAAGCTTCTCCCCATAGAAACATCAACAATTCTTGATCATGAAGCATGGATTTGACAACTTCCATAATAGTCCTATTCTTTCTTTCCACAAATCCACTTTGTTCAGGATAGTAGGGAACTATAAGCTCCCTATTCATTCCTTCACCCCTAATAAATCAGTTCCCTAGATACACACTCCTCCAGTTTCAAAATTTAAGGTTTTTTTCCTTTTTTCTTGTAGGATTTTCAACTTGTGCCTTAAATTCCTCAAACTTCTAAAATAATTCATCCCTAGATTTCAAGAAGTAAATCCATTTTTTATGAGAGTAATCATCAACATAAGAGACATAGTGTGAATAAAAACCCAATTATTTATCTAACATAATTCCACAAACATGACAGTGCATGAGATCAAAGTTTTATTTGGATGGACTATCATTGCTATTACATCTTCCTTTAATATTTTTCCTGAGGGCACATCAATTGAAAAATCCATCACATTCATTTTTTATTTCTAATACACCTTTAACAAAATATTTCATTCTAGACAATTCATTGTAGTGAACATGAGCATACCTTCGATGCCATAGTTCACAAAGATCATATGTGTTATGTATTAGCATATGAATTGAGGTACCGGAGAGACGATATATGCCTCCAATTCATAGACCAATGACTATAGAAAATTCAAAGAAGGCATCATTCTTCAACACCGGAACTTGTCCATCAATGAAATCAATTTCATATCCTTTGTATTCAATAGATGAAGTGGACAAAAAATTCTTCTTCAAACCAGGAACATATAAAATATTGTTAATATATACATTACCTCCTGATTCCAATTGGAAATATGGCGAACCGATTTTCTTGACTTCATATTTTCCATTATATGCAGGCTAAAACCTTTGAGCTATCTTCTTTTTAACCAATTCAAAGAGATGTTCAAAACTTCCATTAATGTGCTTAGAGGAACTATTATCGACCAACTGAATTTCATCAAGACTGGAAATGGAAGTTATAAAAATAGAATAAAATGAGTATTCATCATCAAAATCATTATTTCTATGCCTCCTCTTATGAGATGGTTCATTTATATCAGCAATAGAATTATGATGATTTCCTATATGTTTTCATCAACATTCCTTTAGTAATCATCCCTTCAAGGATAATTCCTTTGAGGGAAGTTATTTTTATAGCGACCATATGCTTGGAAATGATAGTAATGGACATTTTTCGTATCTCTTTTTTCTTCATAGGGAGGAGGAGGTCTTCTTTGTTGATTACGTCCCCTTCTTGGAGTAGTTCTTAGAGAAGTTCTTGTATTAGGTCTTCTACTTGAACTTATTTGAAATATTCCAAAGTTTCTTATTCCCTTGCTATTCTTTGATTGGGATACAAAGGCTTGACAACGTTCACCTGGATTTGAAATTTTCCCTCACGATAGGAGCCTAGCATGGAAAATTTTAGGGGATAATATTCATAGCTGGGTTAATTTCTGATGCTTTTTCCAAAAAGAAGATTTTCCAATTTCCATTTATTCCTAAAAATGATTTTCCAAAATTTTACAATACAAAATTATTTTACCTTAACAATTGCCAAAATTTTATATACACTAATCTGAAATCATTGGAAATATAAATATTTCTACATGAATATCACAAAAAATTTTACAGTTCCCATATTAGGGACAAGTAATATTTGCCAAGGTTTCTAAATTTTAAGGTAAACTTCCATCCTTATACTTTTCCCTCGAGCCTATATCCTTCTTGAGTACAAGCAACCCATATATTATAAAAATAAGGTGCATTTTCTCTTCCATGAATGCTTGCTTCAAAAGGTTCCAAAGATTAAGGTAAACCACCCGTTGCCACAACTACTAATTCTTTACCAAACACCTCTTCCTCAATAGTTTTTATTTGATCTCCTATTGGACATATTCAGAGGAAGTATGATGCCACATTATTATTCTTTATCATTTTGATCTCACAAAGGTTATCACTTAGACTTATAGATTTATTGATGTTGTTGATGGTGTATAATCTATTGCAGGAATCATACATCTCCTTGGAAGATTTGATCTTAGAAATATAAGGAATCAAATTATCCCTAAGAGATTCCACAATGAAGCTCATTACCAAGATGGAACTTTCTTTAAAATTTTCTTTTCCTACTTGATCCAATCACGAGTCGAGTGCTACTCTAACCATATTTTTCAGTGTGAGGATATTTTAATTCAATGTGGATTATAAAGGTTTAATTAAGCACATTATTTCATCGATTATAATTCTTAAACATACATAAATGAACTTAAAATATCAAGAAAGCACATGCAAGTAAATAAGAGAGAGACAACTGATCTTTGTAACGGAGTTCAAGCCTCTATCTCTCTGGGGCTACATCTATAGATATTCTTCAATTGGAATGTAGATCTTCTATATTCCTTCTTCAAAGTGAGCTCTCAAAGCTCTCTTACATTCAAGAACTATGACCGATCATTAGCTAAGCATTATGGCTCTCAATAGCTAAGCATTCTCTATTTTTACTCTCTCCAAAAAAGCACACGATTTATTGTTTTAAGAACGCTTCTCTGTTATCCTTCCACATAGGTCGACGACGCAACCCAAATCAATTTCTCTTGAATTCACTCCACTTGTAGATTAGGAATAACCGAGGCCACTTATCCGAGGCTGTTCACTTCTCAACTCATGATTGGAAGCCTCCTTCTTCCTGTTCTGTCAATCAATGCATTAGATATCACAATAGATATTGATACAACATAAATTTTGCTGAAATGATCCTACAAAATCCGCAGATGATCACAACAACCTTGGAGGAAACGTGGAACGAAATCTATGCACCGATCACAAGAAGAAATCCTTCCAAATACAACAATAATTTCCACCACTTACACCACTCCCAGAGACAACATAACTCTGTGATCCATTTTGTTTTAATATTGGATTCCATGAAACATATCTACTGAGTCAAATTTCTATATGATAGAAAAATACTCATAACTACTTCTTAATCTTCGTGGCTTGCCCTTCGAATCAACTTCCTTTTCTATTTGAGGAACACCCACAAAGAAAATTTTTGAAATCATAGCGATAGGATTCAATAACCTCTTCCAATTTTGAGGTTAAAGTGTTTAAAATTCTTCCAAGGCTCAATAATCCCGCACTCACACCCCATCTTTCAGCATCAGAAGGATTCTTTTTCCTTTTGCAGTGCTCGATTAATGGCGATTTCTTCGTCGACGGAAATCCATTCCTCGATTTTATTTTTGTAGGCTTCAGTCACCTCTCGGTCTATATTATACAAATCCTATAATTTTTTGCTGACGAAGATCCATCCTCGTTGAAAAATGTGGCCTTAAACAAATTCATCTTTTGAGACCAATCTCGGCAGGATTCGAAAAATCTGGCACCGAAAATAATTCTTAGGATCACACAATTCGTGTGGTCTCCTGGTCGAATGTTATCAAGAATTAATATTTTGAGAATTCATAAAAATTTTAGTTGCAGAAACCCTCATTGTGGCCCCAACATTCAGCTAATGTGGAAAATCCCTCACAACACAGATCACAACTTCACAGATCACCTCCGTCTCCTTTAGTAGCCCTGAGAGAAACACATGAAAAGTACACCAAATTTATCACAGATTGGGATGCCATCAGATTTAGTAGGATCCTCAACCTTGGATGGTTACAGGTTGGTGGATCTTAAATGGGTGTTCTATTCGGTCCTTCGGTAAAAATTATATTCAACATTGAAAATTTTGCAAATGAGCGAAAATAACCATGGAAGAAACATCATGAACTGCTTACCAAACCGGAACGAAGCAATTTCTTCTTGTAATCATGCTTTTCGAAAGGTGGATGCAACCTCCTTCTTCATGATCTCTTTCATCATATGTTTGCTTGACTTGTGGCGAATTTCGGGGTGCAACTTCCAACACTTCTTCTTCCAATGGTCACTAATTTTTCAAAAACTATGGAAATTATGTCGTTTCCTATTCAACTGTGGCTTCATGATATGAGGATTCAGGAGGTTCTCATTATTCTTGTTCTCACTTCTCGTGGACACATTTGTGTTCTTAACCCACACTTTATTTGTTTGATGCTTAACTACATCATTGTTAGAAGATCTATGGAAGCAATAATTTCTCTTATATGCAAATGAAGAATTTCAATGACTGTTATACCTTCCTAACTTGTCCTTGAATTTATGAGGACTAGGTGGCTTGATTCCCTTCTTGGAATCAGGTGACGAAGAGAAGATTTTTACTTAAGTTACCTTCGAACATTCTCATTTCTCTTCTTTTCCATAACCCAAACCTGCAAATGGTTATCTTGGTACAACCTCCAATGGCTGAGTGACTCCTTGGCCATTTATGCCAAGTCCACCTCTTCTATATCCCATATTTTTGAGGATTTTCATGATAACATTAATTTCATGTTGGGAGAGAACAAAAGATGAAGTAACATCATATACCTCAGTTTGAGCTGCAACATCTATCGTTTCAACCTTCTTCAACTTAGCCAATAACTCCTCTTTGGCTCGTAGCATCTCTTGAAGCTCCTACTTATCCTTTTCAACTACCTGATCTTCGCAACTCTGGATTGTTGGCTTGAATGCTGTCATTTATCTCTTGCAACTATTGCATTATTTCAACGTGCGTCACTCCTCTTCCCATCCTGCAAAGCAGTCACCTAATTTGATACCAAAATTGATCTAATCACAAGTCGAGTACTACTCTAACCATCGTTTACAGTGTGAGGATTTTTTAATTGACTGTGGCTTGTATAGGTTTAATTGAACACATTAGTTAATCGATTATAATGATTAAACATACATAAATTAAGTTAAAATATCATGAAATCACATGCAATTAAATAGTAGAGAGACAACCGATGTTGGTAATGGATTTCACCCCTCCATCTCTCTGGGGCTACATCACCAGATCTGCTTCAATTGGAATGCAGATCTTCTATATTACTTCTTCAAAGTAAGCTCTTAAATCTCTCTTAAATTCAAGCACTATGCTTGGTCATTAGCTAAGCACTATGGCTCTCAATAACTAAGCATTCTCTCCTTTCTTCCCCCTTCCCATGGCTCACATAAGGAATATATATAGTTTTCCCTCACCTGCTCTCCAACAAAGAGCATTAATTACAATAACAACAATTGTAGGACCTTTTACAAGGAAGGAAAATCAATATCCATGAAAGTAGGATCTCCAACTACCTCAAGCTCATAATTGGGAAAAGTGTCAAACCCACCTAAAGACTCTTCAACCATGCCCTTGATTCTCTCAACCAACAATTGAGGAAAATAGAAAATTGTTGTGAGGTTGTTTCTCACATAAAAACCAATTTCCATAATTACATTAAATGAATTATAAGTAAGACAAATTTTCTCTCACAAATATTAATCATTTATATCAAAAGGTGAATAATAATGCATGAGTTTAATAAAGGCTCATAAAATGCATAATTAAATGAATGAGCATCTCATGAACAACATTAATCATAATTTCACCCACTTAAGCACTTTGTCACCAACTTCAAATCAACATGGAACAAAGTTCTTGCATGTGAAAATATCCTTTCGATTCACTACTTGATCAACTAGACCAATAAATTTTCCTATAAAAAAGTCTAAAACCTTATTCCTTCCAAGGATAAGATTAATTCTAGTCTTCCATGCCTATAATTTGTATTTCCTTTAATCTTAGTCTTGGTCGTCATGAAGAGATTCATGATTAAGGTAACCAATCTAAAAAAATATATTTTCTTCAATGCTCTCCCAATGCTCTTCAATGTGATCTCAATGCTCCTTTTCTTTCACCTACCATGTTGATTTTTCTAGTGCAATCAAGACTAGTACAATTTTTCAAATTGATAACTACTTCCAGCGTTTCAGTTAGTCTTCTTATAGCATTTCAATCATTAGGAAGTTTTAGATGAAATATTTAAACCATTCACTTTATTCAATAGAGCAATAGAGATCATAGTAAATAGTAAGACAATACATAAGGGACACCAATATTTAAGCTAGTAGACGAGGAAAAACCCACAAGGGTAAAACCCAACAATATTTCCTTATTAGAGTGAATTCAGTTCATCAAAATATACATCAAAGTATTTGAAACAAGATTCCAATTTTCTATCCTCAATATTCTAAGTCAAACTAGTCAGAGAGAGAAAATAATGAATGTTGGTCAATGTCATAGTCTGCAATAGAAGGTTTGAGTTTCACCCTGAGGCAGCGAAATAGAAGGGTGGAATGGTAAAAATCTTGGTCAACAAACCACTGTAATTCTCAGCCAAATCTCTAATTTTACCTTATTAATGAGCCCATAACATAGATAGAAATGTTTTCAAACAGAGTTAATGAAGAATATTTGAAATCGGCCACCCAGATCAATAAATTTTTGAGTCAAACAGAATAAAATTCTCCCAATTCAGCACTAGTTAAAATAGATGTAAAATAGTTGGTCAAAGTAGAATTCAAATCTCCTTCTTATTTCCTTCGCATGTGTGATATTATCCTCCTTGTTTCAAATTGAATTATGAGATGGATGATATTCGAAGGTGAGGTAAATGAACTTCTATTTATATGTGATCTTCACAGAGGGTCTTGACCTCATTCAAAGGGTGGGGTCTACTTGACCAATTGAGAACAACTTAGTCAACATGAAAAATACAATTTCTCTCCTTCTCTTTTCCAATGAAAATACTTACCATAGATACACATTTTTAACATGTCCCATGGTAAAAAATATATATGTTAAGATTGTATATAATAGTCCCTATATAAAAACGCCATACAATATATCACTTGATAACCAACAAATTTCCCAACAATTGTTTTGGAAAATATATTGATGTAGTCCATATCTTCAGTACAACTACAACCATTTTTCCATTTCATGCTAACAATGGAGCTCCACTATGTTTTCATCACTTCCACTTCCATAACTATCCAATTGCGAATAATTTTTTTTTGTGTGCATACTCACTAGAGAAAAACCAAATAACAATTTATCTCGCCTTAGAATAAAAATATCAACTTCTAATTGGTGGCTATAAAAATATGTTTTTCTAGTTATCTTTAGAAATCAATGTTCAAAATTTATCCTATGCCTTATAAGATATGAATCTGTAAAGTATTTTTCATAAATTTCTATGCTAGATGTAGATAGGTTGTTTTGTTATAGCATATTTTTGTATGTTTTATAAGTAGAAAATTAACATACTACTTGGACGTAATTTAGGATTTTAGAGGTATTTATCATTAAAATTCTCTAATGAATAGATTTCATTTCCAAGAAAAGCTCCAATAACTATGAACCTTTACATAATTGAAAGATTAACAATGTGCTAAATCATATAATATATAATAAGTAAAATCATAAAAAATACATGACCATATTCCTTATTAACAAACTACATTAATAGTTTATGAAAAAATTATCTTCATAATTGTATTTAGATATTTATCTTGTAAAAACCAATAATGAATATCAAGCACTTATATTTTAGAAAAATAATAATATAGTAAATAGTTCCATAAGAAATGTTCACCATAAAACAATAGGAACAGGTGTGTATAACATCCCCAGCCAATTGATGAGGACATGAATGCCAAAACAAAAATAGTTACAAGATTGCATATTACACTCCAACACAATTCTCTCATGAATTAACGAATATAATCTCTAGAGAGCACCAGAAGCACTAATTTTCTATCAATTACCAATGAAATAATTTTCCCACTATAATAGAAAACATAAGTGACTTTTCCCATTATCTTATTGAAATGACCTTTTTAGGAGGCTTCAGCACCCCGTCAAACTCTCTTACTTGATTTCTTTGATTCTCCATTCTAACATGGAACAAGAAAACATTAACTTGAAAAAAACGGTCTTCTCAATCACACTAAAAAACAAGAAATATTATAGAAATCATGTCTCTAGGATTTCCCATGTTTGTGTAAAATAGGGCCCGGATTTTCAAAGATAATAAGGTTGAGATTTAAGATATTTTGTTTTATTTATGGAGTGATTCACATGTGTAACTCTCATGCAATTATTAATAATGCATATGCAATATAATATGTGTTTCTTGTTGCTACAATGAGTCAAAAATCGACCCTTAAAACATAACTACCTAACCTTTCAATCGACTTCCAAGGTTTTTCCATGTTCACTACTAAACAATTAACGTAACTGTGGAGTTTTTGCCATAAGGGTTGTATATGAGTGTTATCAAGATGATTAACCCACCACAATGGTGGCTCTCTAGGCCTTCATCATAGTCATTATATTGAAAATCATTATTAAGTCATTAATATTAATTAGGAGGCGTGAATGAAACATCTTAAGCCATATGCAAAAATTATTAGGTTCAACTACCATGAACGTCTCCTTACACCACCATACAAGAGAATGGAAACATGATGCTATGTCCCTAAAAGTATCTTCTCACACTTAATAACCGTAAATGATTCCTCAAACCTCCACATCTAAGCTTTGTGTTCGTGAACTACTTCCATGGTGCTACAGGTGGCATCGCTATCTTTCTTGTACACCCAGAAAGTCACTATATTAATTTTACAAACATAATGCATCTATAGGTCTAATAATGCTACGAAAGTGTAACAATGGAATTTTTTACATAAAAAAATTAGTAAATTACCACATGGGGACCTGGCGGAATATGTCGAAGGAAATATTGGGCCCAACATAAATCATTTCAGTTTGTCTTTTGATATTTTTTATGATGCAAGCGGCATAGGTGTTATGTGATGTAACATTATTCTTAGAGTTAGCCTCAAAACATCATACATGTGGAAGTATAAAATAATTTAGTTTATAATAATGTGTGTTTATTTATGTTAATGTTAGACAATCAGTCTAGATCCATCTTAATTCTGAATCTATCAAGTGTGGAGAGGGATCAAATCTCTCGAGGTGCAAACCTATTTTTTGAGTGCAAAGCTTTAGAAAATGTTTGCACCTCGAAAGATTTGATCTCTCTCGATGCTTGATAGATCCAGAGTTAATATGGATCTAGGCTGGTTTTAGTCGTGTGCGGTCAAGGAAAATATATTGATAATATGAGCAACATATGATTAATTTTATCAATAATATGTTAATACACCTAATATTAATATAAGCATTTTAAATATGCTAAATATGTGTCATATTTATCGAGTCATTTTAATTTTAAATTTTCTTAATTACCTGAGTTTGTTGAGATGATAAATATTGTAAAATAACTTTAATGATGAAAATCGATGATTTTTTTTTTTGAATGCAAAGCGGCGATGTAATAATATTGAATGATAGAAAATGTGAATAATAATAATGTACTCAATAAAAAATAGTCTTCATTGTGATCAATCTCAAACTACTTTTTTCTACTATTCTTATTATCACCCTTGTTAATTTTGTCATCTTTTCATATCATATCAGTTATATGAAAAGGAGAGTTGGAATCATAAACCATTTAAATATTTAGCTTGAGATGTTGTAATAAACATCATACCTTGTCTGTCTTGCTCTCCAATATTAATAGGTTTAATTACTATATAAAAAAATCAATGTACATTGTGAATAATTTTTTGTGCTTACACTGAAATCAATGCACACTATTAATCCAATGACTTTAAAATTAATGCACTACTATACATACTATTATATCAAATGAGAAATCCATGTATGCACTGAAATTAATGCATCTAATGCAAGAAACAAAATAAGATTAGAAAACAATAGCTACATTGAAATCAATGCATCTAATGCAAATAATAAAATAGGATTATAAATAAACATCTACACTCAAATAAATGCATCTAGTGCAAGTAAGCAAATAGGATAAAATACCAACATCTATACTCAAATCAATGCATTTAGTGCAAGCATTCAAATAGGATTATAAATTTTATACATTAAAATAAATGCATTTATTTCAAGAAATCAAATATAATTAGAAATCAACATCTACATTGAAATTAATGCATCTAGTGCAAGAAATCAAATAGGATTAGAAATCACTATCTACACTGAAATCAATGCATTTAATGCAAGAAATAAAATAGAATTAGAAATCATCTACATTGAAATCAATGCATCTAGTCCAAGTAACCAAACATCATTAGAAATCAACATCTACAGTAAAATCAATGCATCTAGTGCAAGAAATCAAATAGGATTAGAAATCACCATTTACACTGAAATCAATGCATCTAGTGAAATAAATATTCCTCCCTCTCTCCCCCCTCCATATATGTATATATCTCCCTCCATCTCCCCTTCTATCCATACCTCCTTTGTCATTCCCTCTCTCTCCACTTATCACTCTCTATGTCTTTCTTCTTCCCTCCCTCTCTCCCCCTCCAACTCCATCTCTCTATCCCTCCCTCTCTCATCCTCCTCTCATTCTTCCTCTCTCTCCCTCTCTCCTACCTCCCTCTCCCTTCCCCATTATTTATCTCTCTCTCTCTCTCTCCCTCTCTCCTACCTCCCTCTCCCTTCCCCATTATTTATCTCTCTCTCTCTCTCTCCCTCTCTCCTACCTCCCTCTCCCTTCCCCATTATTTATCTCTCTCTCTCTCTCTCTCTCTCTCTCTCGCTACCCTCCAATTCTCTCTCCTTCTCTCTCTCCCACCTCCATATTTATGTCTCCCTCTCCCTCTCTTACCGCTCTCTACCTTTCTCCCTCGTCTCCTTCTCTCTCTCTTGTATTTAGTGCAAGAAATAAAATAGGATTATAAATCATCTACATTGAAATCAATGCATCTAGTCCAAGTAATCAGATATCATTAAAAATAAAAAACTACACTAATATAAATGCACCTCGTGCAAGCAATCAAATAGGATTATAAATCACCATTTACATTGAAATCAATGCATAAAGTGCAAGAAATATTCTTCCCTCTCTCCCCCCTCCATCTATATCTATATCTCCCTCCATCTCTCCTTATTTGTCCCTTTATCTCACCCCGCAAAACACACACACTCTCTCACTCCATATCTATCAATCTCTTTGTCCCTCCCTCCTTGTCTCTATATATCTCTTCTTTTTCTCCACCTTCCATCTTCCATCTATATCTATATATCAACCCCAAAAAATAAACTATATTTCTCCAATATATCTATTTATCACTACCTCCTCCTCCTCCTCCTCCTCCTCTCTCTCTCTCTCTTTTCCATTCAATCATCTCTCTCTCTCTGTCTCTCTCTCTTCCCTCCAATCCTCTCTCTTCCCCAATCACTGTATCTCTCTCTCCAACTATGTAATTATATCCCTCCCTTTCTCCTTCTTTCCCCCCTTGTCTCCATCACTCCTTTCATGTCTCTTTATCTCAACCCTAAAAATACACAATTTCTCTCCATCTCTCCCTTGTCACTCACCTCCCTCTCCCCCCTCCAGGTCCATCTCTTTATTTCTCCCTCTCTCCTCCTCCTCTTATCCTTCCTCTCTCTCCGTTTCTCTCCTACCTCCCTCTCCCTTCCCCCTTCTCTCTCTCCTCCCCCCCTCCACCCCCAAAAAAAAGATCGACTCTCCTTATCCCTCCCTCTCTCATTCTCTCTCTCCCACCTCCATATTTATGTATCTCTCTCCCTCTCTTCCGTTTCTCACTCCTCTCCTTCTCCCTCTCTCCTCATTCCTCCTCTTCCCTCTCTTTCACTTTATCTCCATCTCTCTCTTGTCACTCCCCCTATTTCTCCACCTCTATCATATGTCTTTGTTATTCCCTCTGATATATATCTAGAGTTAATATATATATCATGATACAATAATATATATTATAATATAAAAAATTTAATATTGTATTAATCCAAATAATAATAATAATAATAATAATAATAATAATTTGATATTAATGTTAGGGTTAATAATGTTTTTTTTTTGTAATGTATTAATAATTATTTGATCGATGGTATTTGGCCCATAGGATTGGTATATAATTAGATGTTGATTTCTAATCCTATTAGATATATTTTTACTTTTGCCTCTTTATACAAATTTTATATTTGTTTGTTTACCGTATCTCTTTTATAAATATGGTATTTTGCCCATCGTATTAATAATAATTTGCCCCATGTTATTTGGCCCATAGGCTTCACCTAAATAGAACCTCTTTTTGAGTTTTTATAAATATAAAGAGGTTTATGGAGTAAATATAAAAGGAGTTCTATTTATTTACCATACCTCTAGTTTATTTATATTTTTATTTATTTATCATACTTCATGAGTAATAATAAAAAGAGGTTTGATTTATTTACCATGCATCTGATTTATTTATATTTTTATTGATAAACCATATTTCTTATTTTTTAGTGTTCGTAAACTTCTTCATATTTTTAATTTATAATGTTTAAATTTATTTCTAATGAATTTTTAATTTTTAATTTATATGGTTATGTAAGTCATTGTTTAAGCTCACATTATTTATATTTTATTTTATTTTATTTTTTTATTTTGGCTACCGACATACTTACACATCGAGGTCATACTGGGATGTAGAATGCGCCTCTCGGCGCAACAAGGGACCCATCTCCGCGCAGCAATTTGACTGCTAAGTCTACGAAGACATACATACTCTACCCCCACCGATTTTGAACATGTAACCTCTTAAGAAGAAACCCATACTCTTATAGTATGGGTTTCTTCTTAAGAGGTTACAGGTTCAAAATGAGTGGGGGTAGAGTATGTATGTTTTTGTACACTTAGCAGTCAAATCGCTTCGTGGAGATGGGTCCCTTGTCTCACAAACAAGGGGTCTAGTGGGTCCCTTGTCCCACAAACAAAGTGGTCTCATATACCAATTTGGTGTTTGGGTCATTTGTCCCACAAACAAGGAGTCTAATGGGTCCCTTGTCCAACAAACAAAAAGGTCTCATACACCAATTTGATGTCTAGCTTTACGATAACCTTAAAATTGAATAATATAATAATATAATATATATTTAAAAAAAAAATTGTCTTATAAAATGTTGATAAGACACTAAATAATTTGAACCAATCCAATGACAAAATTCAAACTCTATTTTGTGCATAACAAATAAAAAAATCTTTTAACATATTTTCTTATGAATGGTTTCTCTAAAAAGTAAAACCAACCTTGCCTCATAATAGAATTACCAAATTTGCATCAACACCATTTTCTCTTGTATTTAAAAAGATATGTGAGCTACGGAATAAATACATTTATATGAAAAACTAACCAATTAATTTTTGTATGGTAAAACTCTCCACCTTAAACTTAAACATATAAACGTTATTAAAATATAATCAATCTATTTTATATTGATTTTATTTTAATAAAACGTTTTATATTATATATTTATATTATTTATTTAATTAAAAATTTGAACAGGAAACCTCACCAAAATCTTCACTCACACGGCCATTGCCAGAGGGATTTCACATAGAACTTATTAATTAAATCCTTCAAATATTCTCATGGTTCACATTGAATAAAATTGAAAGAAAACACCATAAACAGTACGCCACCAGAGGGATTTTACATAGAACTTATTAATTAAATCCTTCAAATATTCTCACGGTTCACATTGAATAAAATTGAAAGAAAACACCATAAATTGTACGCCAATTAGATCCATTTGCTTCTTATTTTTCGCTATGACCTAACATATTCATTAGAATGTTTTGGTCCTGCAATGCGTTTTTACTTATTTAAAAAAAAAAAACCATCTTATTTTCACCGGTTTGGACAATGGTTTGAATGGTCAAACTAAAACTCGAAGTGCCGAAGTATTACAATTCATATCACTGAAATGTATTGCAAAACAGATTGCAGACAGCACGGCCTGCTTCTACGCCCTGTAATATGAAATTAGTTTTATTTTAATAAAAATTTTAATGGGGAGCTCTAGTTTTGGATTGCCTAATTATATAAATAGTATATAGTCTTTAAAATTCTTACCGCATATGAGTATACAAATTCTCCGCGATTTATACCTAGCAAAAAGAAGTTATGGACATCACATTTACAGGAGTTATTGTATGCAGCATGTTTAATGAAACCTATGTGATGGCACGAGGTTGGTCGTTTACTTTGATATTAAAGTTTATATTTCATATAATAAATACTAATTCTCTTAAACATCAATTTTTTATTATTATCTTTAGTAACGTGTAATGTATAAAACTTTTATTTAGATAAGTATAAAATAATTCATATTAAAAATCAGAAGCTTTAGGTTGGCCCCAATTTATTCACATGCACCTTGACCCGAAAGAAAAAGTTTACATATATCTTTTAGCCACTTATAAACATATTTTATATGATACCTCATGGTGACAATGAAAACACTGATCTTATCTCCTTCCTCAAATTATGCAAAGAAACTGCTCATTATTTTTTTCATTTTTCTAATCTGTTTTTGTTATTCAATATGGAAAATAAATCGAAAATAGACTTAAGCGCTAGCATTGAGACAAGTGTTAATAATAAAGTACAACACCCGATAGTCAATGAATTTCATTTAGTACCTCAAAGGATCATTATGCATGACACACTAACATGTGTCCATGTTGTTTCTTTTTTTCAGAAGGAAAAAAACGCTGTATATATTAAAAAAAATATATGACAGTATATGATCATCGATACATTCTCAAACTGTTATTTAAAACAGCGAGAAAACCCCATATACCAAATACATCCATAATACACTTCTGAAAAGAAGTGATTCGATGTTCATGGCCTACAACATAGCGGATAGTATAAAACATACCCACGAGATCATCCATGTATACAATGAAAAGAGCCAGCAAAGAAAATATGCAACATCATATTCGTTTCTAGCGTTTCTATCATTGCATCTGCTTCACAATTGTAGTGATCATCTACATTGTTACCAAATGGAAAAATATTGAATGCACACAATACGATCCAGTAGAACGCCTGCACAATATTTTAATGCCCAAACCGAGGATTTAAAATTCCGCCTCCTTTCTTCCGAGTAATTTTTTTTTACCATTATTGAGTCCATCATATTCCAAGGTATCATCATATAGTATTACACTATAATAAATAAGCTTCAAATCATTGCATCTACATGAAGGGCATTCCTACTCTCTCATTTCTAATGTTAATTTCACAAGAAAATACAAGAACGATTTTGATTTTTTTTTTTGGGTTGTTGTTTTGGGAAGAACACGAACTTTCCCTTAAGATATTGCAATAAAATAATAACTTTTTAGAAGTATCTAGAGCTAATAACTTTTTAGTCGAGAACTAATAACTTCTTAGAAATATTTATAACTAATAGCTAATTACTTTTAACTGTTATATCTATTTTATCCAAACAAATATGGAAGAGATATTATAATGTCTTATTATGTTAAACATTTTGATTTGGTCAAATTATATAAAATTAAAAATTAAATTAAAAAAAAAAATTAATAAATGAAATTAATAAATAAAATAAAATTAAGGTAAATTAATCAATTCAATGTTCATGTTTTTTTGGCTCTAAGTTTTGACAACATATGGTTTTGTATCAAATCTTTCTATGAAAATCACATTTGAGTAAATTGTGTTGACACGTTTCGAACCAGCCAGTGTGGTTCATCATCAGCTAGTGTGTTTTCCCAAAGTATTCTTAACCCATGGGTTTTTCCAATATATTTTTAACCAATGATTTTTCTCATGGTATTTTTCTCTAATATACCTTATTTAAAAGCACAAAATTTCATTGTATTTACAACAATCATTGTTAACATTCCACTCACACTAATATACCCAAAAAAATCTTAGATGAGTTACCAATCCAAAGATAAAAGTCAAGTTATCCATGCAAGGACAAAAAAACCAGGTGCTAAAAGAAGACCTACTGGGCTGAGGGTTCCTTCTCATTAATTGAAGCTCGAGCTGCTAGAAAAAGGCCTACTTCACTGAGGGTTCCTTCTCATTAATTGAAGCTCGAAATCTCTGAGCTGAGGTAGTCAGTCATCGAAGAATAGATCTTGCAATTTCGATGTCTGAAAGAAATTTTTGCGAGGATATTTTTTACCAAGAGAAAGTCGGTGGTTTGAAGTTGAAACCTATAGTTGAGATCCCTACAGAAAATATCTATGAATATTCTATTGAAAAAGTTGTTATTCGAACGACTTATTTTTCATAAGTTTGATAATAATATCATATAAAAAAAAATTATTTAAGTAACTCTAATCTAAATTATGTACACTTAAAAAATTAGAAATAAAGAAAATAGTTTCTACGTTAACATCTAAAGTTTTTTTAATAGTAATTTTATGTTTAATCTAGGTGATTCATGATATGAAAATGCAAATTTTATTGTGGATCAATCATTTTTTTCAAAGATCTTTTCCAACAAAGATTGTATTTTTTTAGCTTCTAAAATATAAAATTTAAAAAATTAAGTGTTAAATATATCTATTTCAAAGATTCTTTCCAAAGATTCATAAAATTGGTATAAAAAATTTAGTGAATGACATAAATCCTATAAATTTATTTTTCTAAAAAATTTAGACATAAGAAGTGGAATGGAATTGAAGTATGAAATGTTCCCAATACTAAAAGAATATCATTGATGAGATTATTTTAAATGTTATATTAATAATTTTTTATTTTCAAAGAAGAAAAGATCCCTGGCCTCTAAATTCAACCAATACCACCTTTTTGTTAGCTAGTAATTTAAATGGACGATTAATGGAAATTTATTTGAATATAGGATTTATTTACAATCAAATTTTAATTTAATAGTAATGAAATAAATTTATTAAAATAATAATAATAATAATAATAAATAAATGTATATTAATAAATATTTTTATTTTAAAATTAAAACTATCTTAAAGATGGATCAAATATCTTAACGTGTAAAAACTCTTTTTAGAGTAAAGAGGTTTTGGGTCTCTCTAAATGCTTAATACATCAAGTGTTAAAATGGATCTAGATTGATTTTAATATTAAAATTAAAATATTTATGAGTATAATTTTATTTATTATTTTATTAATTTAAAATCGAAATTTGAAATATATATATATATATATATATATATATATATAATATAATATAATTATTAATTTTAAAGGAATCAAAAACCTTTCTTAACTTGAAAACATGTATTTTTGTTGTTGATGTAAGTTTTTGGATATGTATTGTGTAAGTTTGATGATGTCTTACATTTCAGAAAAGAGTGTTTGGATGAATATGAAAGAAGAATTACCACACACAAATGCGTTTTATTTTCCCTTTTGAATTTTCATAATACAAAATAATACACATTTTTATTTTCTTTTCTTTTTATAATAAGAATGAGAATTTTGTGATTATATGTAAATTTTTCATTTGTAATTTAGGGAGTACATAGCTATATATGAACAAATTTTCCTTGAGCCCTTTTATCCAATGAAACTACAAATTTTTAAAGAGAGGATCTAAATTGGAGAACACAAAACCTAGTTTTGTAGCTACATAAATTACAAAATTGGCCTACAAAAAAATAAAATTTGCATGTCATATTATTATTGATTGATAATGCAAATTTTTTATAACTGTGCAATGTGAATACATTTAACTCTAAGGAATAGTAGAGGTTATGCTTCAATTATTGATTTTTAAATATCCAAATCTTAATTCACACCCATCATGATTCTTAAATCTCCTAATATTATTTCACACACTTAATTAGCACATAAGTCTGTATATTAGAACATGGAAATATGTTATTGAATATAATTCTGCATTGATTTCTAATTATTTTCGTAAGGCTTTATAATTTATTTTCCCTTGGAGATGAGTATTTCAACAAATGCTAAATGAGGAGCGATCCTCCTAAAATAGAGAGAGAAGCTACTTATTTTCTTTGACTTACTAAATCCCTTTGTAGAAAGCATAATTTTCAGCGTATTTGTTATTCATGCATCCTAAGCCCCATGAATACTTCACATATTTTACTTCCTTGATGCTATAAAGCACCCTTCCCAACATCTACACATATTTTTTATTAACAATACAAAATTTACATATTTTACCATTTATAAAATTTTTATTTTTTCAAACTATATATGTTAATATTGTATATAATAGTCCCTATATAAAATTTTAGATACAATAGATAACTTAGATGACCATTTTTTTTTGGAAATAAATTTAGGTAATATATACATTCAATACAACCACAACCATATTTCCATTGGAATGTAATAATGGCACTCTACCATATTTTCATCACTATTAGTGCCATAACTATCCAAAAGAGGTTTTTTTGTTCACTCACAAAGGAAACCAATTAACAATTTATCTTTCCTCATAAAAAAAAATTCAACTTCTAATTTTCTTCTATAAAAATATGTTTTTTCATATATTTTTTTCTTAATATTGGACATTTATCCTATTCCTTAAATGGTGTGAACATGTTAAGTCTATTCATAATGGCCTATGTTATAGGTAGATTGGTTGTGTGGTTGTAGCATATTTAACCATTCTTTTGAGTGGAAAATCCGCATAGTACTTGGATGTTAGTTGGGGATTTAAGGGTATTTATCATTCAAATTCTCTAATAAAAATAGAGTTGGCTTCCAAGAAAATATCTAATAATTATGAAACTTTACATTGTTGAAGGAATACAAATGTAGTAAATAATAAAATATATGTTAAGTAAAATTATGGAAAATATAAATCCATATTTATTATTAACAAACTTCATAAATCATTTATGAAATTTTTTTTTATCATAATTGTATTTAAAAAGTAATAATACAAAGATCAATAATAAATATCGAACAGTTATATTTTAGATAGTAATGATATAAGAAGTAGTTATATAAAATAAATTCGAACAAGCGTCTATAGCATCTCCAAACTGATTCACAAGGTCGTAAATGCCAAATAAATAAATAAAATAACAAAATTGTATGTTACACTCCAACACAATTCTCTCATGACTAAACAAATATACTCAATAAAGAGTACCACAAGAACCTCATTTTCTATCAATTAACAATGAAATACTTTTCCCATTATCATATAAAACACATACGATGTTGGAATAAGTAATTCCTACTTGTCTTCAGTTGTGATTTTCTCTATGTATAGATTTTGTTCCTATTTTATAGGTTAGTTCCTAGTTTGGTGTTGAGGTTGAGATATTCTCTCAACCAAATTATTGTCCGTCTAAGGTAGCTTCTCTATCTTGAGACTATTCCTTATGTATATATATAACTTGATTTAATTAATGAGATATACCTTGTATGCTCTGTTTCTAAGTCTCTGATAGAGGGAACATATAACAAAGGGGTATGCATGCCTCTTTGGGTATTACAGCATGTACAAACTATAAATGACATGTAGATTTTCTTTTAATTACAAACTGTGACTCACACTCATGGTCATGAGTCTATTCCAAGAAAATCACACAAAACAAACTCTCAGAAACTTGATTGTCCATCCTCCTTTGCCTCTCACCATACCATTCACCTGCTAGAGCTTTCTCGCTTGAATATTTCTTTCATAGATTTTGTACCTTTGAATTTTGGATGTACTGGTCTTGAATCTCCATGCTATACCTATCATTAGTTAGAGTCACGAATTCTAACAAAATGACTTCATATTGAGGTTGTGAATCTCAATATGTATACAATCTTTCAAGACTTGTCCACATTTACCCATAGCAAACAAAAAAAAATACCAAATGACAATATAAGCACAAACGATAACCATGACAGTAATACAACACATGGTCATGCCATTCATTGCTGCGGACAGAATGCCCCGAATTTTAGTTCACCAGAACACTGCCCACACTGTTGTTGTGAGCAAATCCAACATGATACACTACACGTTGTCTTTGATATGATCCCTACCAAATCACTGACAACTGATAGCTCTACGTACCATGAGCATGCACAAGCAACACCCTTTCACCTGCTTGGTAGTTCACATTTTGACAAGCAGTAATTCATCTCCACCACTGAGGTGCTCATCCTTGAGGAGATACAATGTAGCCACCAAGGCTCAACTCAGCCACCAAGGCTTATCACAGCCAAGAAGGCTCACCACGGCCATGAAGGTTCACCATGGCCATGAAAGCTTATCATAGCCATGAAGGCTCACCACAGCCACGAAGGCTCACCACAGCTGCAAAGGCTCAACTCAGCCATGAAGGCTCACCAGCCACAAAGGAGCCATAAGCCATTAAGGCTTACCATCTCTTCTCTAGAGCATGCAATGACACACAGGTCGGATCTGCAGTAACATCTCCACAGTAACGCAAAGACAAAAACATCCATGCTCATTGCACCATATTCAACTCTCCATCATCGTCTATGGACATCTGGTGCCAACACAAGAGACTTCCAAACATGCCTTCTCACATTGGTTGTCAAGCTGCAAAAATGAAGAACTACTACCACGCTAATCTCCTCAAACTGGCCCGAATCAGGAATTTTACCACACTTCTGCTACGCCACTCTAATACGTTCAATCAAGAGAATAGCCTAGTACATATAGGCTTTCTCACAATCGGGTGGTTTGAACCACTCCCTGAATATTAGGATCTGAGATCTAGAATTAGAATCTCAATCCTATCCTAACTTAACTTTCTCCATTAATTTCTAACATACGAATTGTCCCATAAGCTTAATTAATGAACATTTATAGGAGTCTTTGACAACCCTTCTAAATCTCTTAGTTGATTGTATTGATTTCCCATATTCAAAAGGATCAAATGCAACATTAATTTAAAAAAAAGGTTTTCGTCTCAATCACACCCAGAGATGAAAAAATATGGCAGCAATAGTATGTCTCTAGAACTGTCCATCTTTGTGTAAATATGGCCTTGCCTTTCCAATATAATAAGGTTGGGGTTTGGGACATTTTTTTTATATATGGCGTGATTCACATGCATTAATATCATGGTATTATTAATAACGCATATGAAATATAATGTGGCTTTCTTGTTGTCACAAAGGGTAAAAAAAAAAATCTCTAAAACATAATTATCTAACTTTCCAATCAAATTCTATGATTACTATATGTTCACTACTAAATAATTAATGTAATTATGGATTCTTTGTCATAGTGGTTGGATATGAGTTTTATCAAGATGATTCATCTTCTAAAATATAATTAGCTAATTTTCCAATCATCATATTCTCTGGTTTCTATATATTCAATACTAATTAATTAATGTAATTATGGATTCTTTGCTGTAGTGGTTGGATATAAGTTTTATAAATATGATTCATAGACCATATTGGATCCCTAGGCTTTCTCATAGTCATTATATTGAAAAGGCATTGTTAGAACCTTGATATTGTTTAGGAGCCATGAATAAAACATCTTTTGCCCTAAATAAAAACTCTTAAGCTCAAATACCATGAACATGTCTTTATTCCACCACTCACAAGGGAATTGAAACAAGACCATATGTCCCTAAAACAAGATTCTCACACTTAAGACACATAAAATGAGTGCTCAAACCTCCAAATATAAGTTTTTTTTTTTTTTTTTTTTGGCATGAACTACTTCTAGGGGTGTTCTATGTGGCATCGTTATTTCAATTGTACATGCATAATGTCACTAATTTAATGTACATACATAATGTGTTTATACTTTTAATAATGCTACAAAAGTGTAATAATCTGAATTTTTACTTTAAAAATTAGTAAATGATCGCATGAGATGTTTGCACAATATGTCCAAGGAATTATTTGGTCTCAACATAGATAATTTTTATTTATTTATTTATTAATCTTTCAAGTGGCATAGGTGTTCTATGATGTAAAATTATTCTTTGAATTAAGCTCAAAACATTATATCTTGGAAGTCTAAATTAATTTCTTTTTCATATTATCATGTATATTTAATCTTATTATATAATAGTAGTGTCCAAAATATTATAAAGTCTTTGTTTCTATTCAAAAATATATAAGTACTAAGAGTTAGCTCAATTGATATTTTACAAGGTCAATTCTACCCAACACTTAAATATATAAAAGCTACCCAACTAATATGTATACAGTAATGTTCTGTTCAGCCTCCTTAAACCTAAAATATAAATGATGTTAAAATATAATCAATACATTTCATGTTGGACTTATTAATTAAATCCTTGGAGTTTTCTCACGGTTCGAATTGAATAAAATGGAAAGAAAAGCTCCATAAACAGTACCGTGTGCTTCTTATTTTTGGCCATAACCTAACTTATGCACAGTAATGTTCTGTTCAGCCTCCTTAAACCTAAAATATAAATGATGTTAAAATATAATCAATACATTTCATGTTGGACTTATTAATTAAATCCTTGGAGTTTTCTCACGGTTCGAATTGAATAAAATGGAAAGAAAAGCTCCATAAACAGTACCGTGTGCTTCTTATTTTTGGCCATAACCTAACTTATGCATTAGCATGTCTTGGATGAGATTTTAATTCAAAAAATAGTCGATGGTTTGAATTATCAAATTGCAAAATTGAAGTGCCAATGTATTACAACATTGTCACTAAAATATATTGCGAAACATATTGCAAACCCCGGGCTGCTTTGGTCCTTGGATGAGTTTTTACTTAAAAAAAATAGTCAAGGGTTTGAATGGTCAAATTGCAAACCTGAAGTGCCAAGGTATTACAATCCATTCTCACTAAAATATATTGAAAAACATATTGCAAAACCCTGGCTGTATCTAGGTCCTGTAATAGAAAATTAATTTTGTTTTAATAAAACTTTTAATGGGGACAAGTCTTGGAATTCTAGTTTTGGATCTCCTAGTTATATAAACAGTATATGGTCTATTCATACATCACACGAGTATACAAAGTATACCCTATTTATGCCTAACAAAAATTAACATCAAATTTATAAGAGATATATTATGCATTACGTCTAATGAAACATATGTGATGACATGAGGTTTTTCGTTTATTTTAATATTAAAAGTTTATATTTCATATAATAGATACTAATGCAACTAATGCACGTCAACATCATGTTTCTTTACCATCAATTTTTTTTACCGGGAGTAATGTGTAATTTTTTTTAATTAAAGAATTTAAAAATATATAATATTATTATTTTGTAGAAATATATAGATAAACAATAAATTTTTATTTAGGTAAAAAAAATTGATTAAGAATTGTAAACTTTGTAATTGACGTCAATATATTCACATACACTACCTTCACACAAAGGATATATTTTATATTTTTCTTCGAGCCACTTATCAACACATTCTATATGATACCTCATGGTGACAGGGAAAATGGTCATTTTACCTTCTTTCTCAACGTATGTAGAGAAACTATAGAATTTTGTTGCATCTTTATTATGTTTTCATTTTTATTAGATATTTTTGATACTCAATATAGAAAATGAATTGAAAACACACGTAAGCTCAAGCTCTGGAATTGAGACAAGTATTAAAGATAGAGTAAAGCACCTAATTGTCGAAGAATATCATTTAGTACCTCAAACAAAGCATCAACAAGCAACATTATGCATGAAACACATTAATACTAATATGTGTGCTTCTCTCTTCTATCCTTTAATTTTCCTCATAATTGTAGTGCAGAATGAAAAAATATTGAATGTGCACAATAAGATCCATTAGAACATTTGCACAATCTCTATAATTAACAAACCAATGATTTAAAATTCCATCTCCTTTTTTCAATTCAATATTTTGAATTGAGTCCATCACGTTCTAAGGCTGCATTATATAGTATTATAATACAATTAAGAAACCATTTATCATTTTGCCTCTCCATGAAGTGCACTCCTAGGCTATAATTATAACCTTACAAGAAAAGACAAGAATGAAAATAAAAACGAAATGTCATGGCGTGGGAGTTTCACTTCTCTCCATTAAATAGAGGAAATTACAATATAACAATAACTTTCTAGAGGTATCTAGGACTAGGAATTTTCTAGAAATATCTAAGATTAGCAACTAATTACTCAACTAATTTACTCAAAATTATATTTTAGCATCGCCCTAAAATAAATTTTCACATTTATTTACACTAAAAATTCCTAAATGGCTTCTCTAAAATGGAAAAATAATTCTTCCAAGTGGTTTTGTAAAGATATATGTTATTTTAGAGAGGTTTTATAAAGATATATATTATTTTATCTTTAGCTCTAAAAAATTTAAGAGATATGTTACCATTTTTTACCAGACCGTGAATGAGGTGATCTAGAAAGAATGAATATACTTAGTTTTATAGCAAAACATAAGGTTTTTTGGAAACACATTTATTGAGCTATTGTTAAAAAAAAAAAAAGTTGGCTCTTTTTTTTCTTTTTTCTTGCATGTACAAGATATTTCCAGTTTTTTTAGTCATAATTTATGTCATGATTATATAACAATTACTACATATTATTACTATATTGAATTTATTAAGATAACTAACTATTTCTTCGAAGTTTGTAATATCAAATTTGTTCCTAAATGAAAATATTATCCTTGGCTATTTTTTCTATCATCAATATTACTATAAAAATCACCATATGTGTATATTTTCAGTGTGCTATATTCAAAAATTTTCTACAAGAATCCATAATTAATTTTTCCTATGTTGAAGATTGCAACAAGAAATAGTGAAGGAGGCATCCTGAAACATCTTTCCTGATCCTAGTTGGAAAGTGATCACCTAAACTAGGTGGGGGCCACATAAGTGATTTTTGTCGCAAAGTCTATTTTTAGACATATGGATCATGGTCTATGAGTTGCAGGATGCTATTTATGGATGATTGCTCGAGTTGGCAAAAATAGATGGACCTCTATTTTTAGACATTGGGCGATTTCTATTTTTAGACTGTCGGGCTAGAAATAGAACAGTCGAATATTATTAACCCTTAATAATATTTAGACTATAAACATTATCTTTTCCTCTTGGAGCACTTCAGTTTTATGCTTGGATGAGGTACATGCAGTTGACAGAATGAAATACGCTTTTCCTAAGGGTTAGTTGAGCTATTGCATGGTTGACTTCAGTTAGAACGCATGTGGCAGAGTTTGGTGGAGTTGATGAGTCAGTTGATGGAGTTGTGTTAGGTTTAACTTAGTTGAACTAGTTGTATTTAGTCTAACTGACAAATACACTAGTGATGAGTGGTGTGAATTAATTATTAATTAATTCACTAATTATTAACTCATAATTCAACTAAAGAACACATCAGTTAACTGCAATGCATGGATAGTTCAGTGGAGACCAGTGTTAGAGGTGGGTGAAAGGGTGAGTTTGCTATCAGTTGTGACTATATAGCTGTGTATGAGATTTGCACACACATTGATTCAGATTGCCAATGAGGATTGCGCAGTTAAAGCTAGTGGGATTCGAACTTGGATCTATTCTTTTCTCATCTTGGATTGTGTAGTAGAGGCAGGAAAACAGTGAAGGAGATTTGAACCTGTGACTTGTTCAGATCTGAACTAGTTTGTGTGTAACTATTGGAGATAGTACTGAGTACTTGTGAGGAGTATTGTACTATGATTGCTACATGTTCTCTATCATTATAATATATAGATTTTTGGGGGTTTTCAGCTGTAAGCTTTCCCCATTACATACTGTGTTATATATGTGCTTGATTATGTTTTAATATGCACATGCGACTGCTTCTATTTCTGCATATTGATGATCAATTGTAGAAGAGGTTATGTATTATGCATGAAGCTTAAATAATGTGTAATCAGGATAATCTCGGTGAATAATTCAGAAAATTATTCAAATTTCTACTTGGTATCGGAGCGAAATTGATCATCGGATCTATTACAGTGATTACATTCTATTTCGATAGACAGAGTCTGTACGAGGGCCAGGTAGCCTCTGGATCCATCCTTTCTTTGAAAGGTGATATATCCAGTAAATTCCCCTACAGTCGATATCTGTGCTAGAAATACCTTGTTCTCACAGATCAGAAATGGTTAAGTTTTGAGCTGGTGGAATTCGAATTTGCAGCAGTGTTTTCTTGGTGTCGAAGTCAAAATGTCTTATCAAAGATTGCGATTGGAGTATTCTCTTGAAGGTAGCTCGAATTATATTGCATGGAGAGATAGGATGGAGGCGGTGCTCGATGACAATGGGCTGAAGGAGTTCATAGATGCTGAAGTTCCAAAGCCTAGCGATGCAGCCCTGGATGAGGCTTGGCAAAAGAAGACAGCAAGATGTCGAAGGATTCTGTTGGAGGGCGTGAAGGATCACATTGTATCCAGCCTGCATGGTAAGGCTTCTCCATTTTTGATGTGGAAAGCCTTGACAGATTTATTCCAAAGCAAGAGTGACCAGAGGAAGTTGGCACTCAAGGAAAAACTCAGGAAAATAAAGATGGAGAAGAATGACACTATTCCGGTATACTTGACAAAGTTTGTCCATTGCAGGGATGAGCTTGGGAGTGTAGCAGTTAGTGTGGATGAAGAGGACTTGGTGAGCTTGTCTCTCCTTGGGCTTCCGAAGAGTTGGCATAGTTGAGCGAGGACTGGCTGTACGACCTGGGAGAATGACAGATGGGAGCGACTTTGGTCGGATCTTGTGCAAGAGGAGATAAGGCGAAGTACCAGGGATGGATCTTCATCAAAGGCATCCGATGAAGAAGATTGCACTTTGGCTACCAAAGCAAGGAAGGGGAAGGGCAAGAAGAATGCTTCTCAATCCGGTGTGGATGGTAAAGAGCGTGACATGTCCAAAGTGAAGTGTTTTCACTGTCATGATCATGGACATTACGCCACGAATTGTCCATAGAAGAAGAAGAACGAGCAGGCGTCGGAGTTGCAACTAGTGAGGTCCTTGCCCCGTAATTTTGAGCTGGACTTCTCATTGATCGCATGCATGGTGTCTAGTGCATTGGGATCGGGGTGGTATTTTGATAGTGGTGCTTCCTTTCACATGCCGGGAGATGTGAATCTTTTCAGTAACTTGGTGGAGAAAGATCTCCAATTGCATGTTGATTTGGATGAAAATGGATGATACAATGCGACCGACATTGGTATCGTTACCTTTCAGAGGGAGTTAGGTAAACTCATTCTTTTACAAGATGTAGTGCATGTTCTAGGTTTAAAGAATTATTTAACCTCAGTCGTAATGTTAGAGGATAAAGGGTATGATGTTGTCTTTAGTGAAGGAAAAGTTTTCCTTCGGCACAAAGCAACAGGACAAGTCAAGAAGGTTGGGATTTGAGCAAAGAATCTCTACATACTTGAAGTAGATGGGATTTCTACAGAGCTTCCTACTGTTGGGAAGTGCGAGAAATCCATATAATTGATTCTTGAGAGGAAGCAAGTTTTACATGCAGGTAAGAGTGAACCTTGGGATGTGGAGCAGCCACAAGATGAGGATCATGGAGTGGGAGAAACCACTCATGCAGAATGCCGATGGCAGAGAGTGCATGCAAACTTATACCACCAGGTGAGAGGTGGGGCGACATACGATTAATCCCAAGAGGAGATTGTGGATCTTACGAGATGGTGTGATCTCATGTAATTGAACCCGGCTATGAGGTGCCCACAGCCAGCAGTAGCATGATCAGTTGGATTGATGCAGCGCATCAAAGTGACAAAGAGCCTGGACAACGAGCACGTATCGTAGTTGACGTTAAGTGCAAGAGTGTATGGGCGCAAGAGTTCAATGGGTCACATGGTTCCCGATGACAGCGCGCTGGTACCGTTTGGGTCAAAGACTCTGATGATAGATGCATCAAGAGTGACGTGGGAGTTGTTTCTGAGCCTGTCTGGGGCCGTAGAAGCCGCAGAGCAGATGCATGGAGTTGCATGGCGCTTGTGAAGGTTGCAGGGTGAATGCATGGAGTTTCATGTCGCATGCAAAGACAATCCTTTCTTGTTGAGAGGGAGTGTTGAAGATTGCAACAAGAAACAGTGAAGGAGGCATCCTGAAACATCTTTCCTGATCTTAGTTGGAAAGTGATCACCTAAACTAGGTGGGGGCCACACAAGTGATTTTTGTCACAAAGTCTATTTTTAGACTATGTCTATTTTTAGACATATGGATCATGGTCTATGAGTTGCAGGATGCGATTTATGGATGATTGGTCGAGTTGGTAAAAATAGATGGACCTCTATTTTTAGACATTGGGCAGTTTCTATTTTTAAACTGTCGAGCTAAAAATAGAACAGTCAAATATTATTAACCCTTAATAATATTTAGACTATAAACATTATCTTATCCTCTTGGAGCACTTCAGTTTGATGCTTGGATGTGGCACATGCAGCTGACAGAAGGAAATATGTTTTTCCTAAGGGTTAGTTGAGCTATTGCATGGTTGACTTCAGTTAGAACTCATGTGGCAGAGTTTGGTGGAGTTGATGAGACAGTTGGTGGAGTTGTGTTCGGTTTAACTTAGTTTAACTAGTTGTATTTAGTCTAACTGATAAATACACTAGTGATGAGTGGTGTGAATTAATTATTAATTAATTCACTAATTATTAACTCATAAATCAACTAAAGAACACATTAGTTAACTGCAATGCATGGACAGTTCAGTGGAGACCAGTGTTAGAGGTGGGTGAAAGGGTGAGTGTGGCTATCAGTTGTGACTATACTTGTGCATGAGATTTGCACACACATTGATTGAGATTGCCAATGAGGATTGCGCAGTACAAGCCAAGGGGATTCAAACTTGGATCTAATTCATTCTCATCTTGGATTGCGCAGTAGAGGCAGGCAAACAGTGGAGGAGATTTGAACCTGTGACTTGTTCAGATCTGAGCTAGTTTGTGTGTAACTATTGGAGATAGTACTGAGTACTTGTGAGGATTATTGTACTATGATTGTTACATGTTCTCTATCATTATAATATACAGATAGTTGGGGGTTTTCAGCTGTATGCTTTCCCCATTACATACTGTGTTATATGTGTGCCTGATTATGTTTTAATGTGCGCATGCGACTGCTTCTATTTCCGCATATTGATGATCAATTGTAGAAGAGGTTATGTATTATGCATGAAGCTTAAATAGTGTGTAATCAGGATAATCTCGGTGAATAATTCAGCAAATTATTCAAATTTCTACATCCTATAATATATCTAAAAAATATTTTTCCAACTATCTACTAAGTGTCTTGGTGAGAATCCATAAATCTAGAAATGAAAGTAAGTACATGCATAAAATTAGGTCTACTTGTAGTAATGTAAATGAGGCTTCTTAAAAGCCCATTATACAATGTTGAATCAAATGTTCTTCCATCACCTTGCTTTCTCAGTTTTATTCTTATTGGAATAGTTTTTTTTCAATTTGTATATCCTTAACCTGTATAACATATTTGTAGCATACTTTTGTTCAAAAATGAAAACCCTTTGAGCATGTTTCTTGAATTTTATTCCTAAAAGATACTTCATAAGACCATAGTCTATCATTTCAAATGGTTGATTTGGATTGCTAATATATATCATCTCATCAACATGTACAAAAACTATGGTAATTTTATCTTGAACTAATTTGGTATAAAGAGTGGGATTATTATTGCTCCTACTAGATCTATTGTAGAGAAAATATGAGTGAATTTAATTTTACCAAGTTCTTGGAACTTGTTTCAAGCCTTATAAGTATTTATTCAACTTGTAAACTTTGCATTTTTCCACTTTTACTTCAAATCCTAGTTTCTTATCTACATACACCTCCCTCTTCTAAATTTCCATTTGCTAAGGATGAATTTAAATCCATTTGGTAAAGTAGTCATTTTTTTTAGGATTTTATGGATAACATGGCTATAATAATATCCAACATTGCTACTATTACAAAAATTTCACCATATTGAATACCTTGTTGTTAAGGAAATATTTTGGCAACTAGCCTTGTGTAACCTACCCAATTTAGACATCAATTGTTTTTCTTCTCTTTCAACATTTAATTGATTAGTATTAATACTAATATGAATTAATATCCTTAGCTATATAATATGTTGGATAAATTACTATAACTATTTTCACCCTTGGTGTTTTACATTATCAATTAAGAGTTAAAATTTTGTTTCAAACTTTAATCTTCCTCCATGTTAATGTTCACAATGAATTTATATATTATCCATAGTTATTCAAAATATTCTCCTTCTCGGTTAATGTAACAACCCACCCCAAATTTACCCTCTTTTACAAGCTCTCCAAGGTAAACATGAGTTGAAAGTTACTATGGCATGACCTGACTTCCATGTTTCAGTTATGGAGGTGGGGTCCACTAACGAGAAACTTACTGATACCACTTAAAGACACCTAATCACCCATATTTCAGACAACATCAACTGGTGAGAACTTCGTTTTAATTGAACTTTGTAGAAATTATGATGTATATTTTCAACTTGTTATGAAATTTTAATAAAAATCACAAGACACAAACCTAATGAAATTTTAATCAAAATCAGAAGACACAAGCCTACTCTATTGATCTGCTAAAATCAATTCATAATTCTGAACATCAATCACAAACATGTAATGAGAAATGTCACACATGCACACAATATTATTTCTGGGGAAAGCAATCTGCTAAGAACGGGAATGCCTATTTGCAATAATCTGATGAATATAAATGTATTACAATTACACTGATCATAGAGCACAACCGACAAGTGAATAACCTATCTCTTTTCTCATTAAGAAGCTCCAACCTAAATTTAGTCAATTTCTTTGTCTACTTGAGCCCCTATTTCCTTGTACGGTTCCTTAATAAATTATGCCCTATTATTTAGGAATTTCTTCGAAAAAGATTGTGCAATTCCTTGAATGGATTGTGCAATTCCTTGAATGGATTGTGCAATTCCTTGGGTTGATCATATGACTACATCCAACACTTATACACTCAAGACTAGTCTACTACAACTGATGTTACACTAAGGTGAAATCTCCACCAGAACTGGGGAACTAAAATTATCTACATGCATTAACTATTTTGGGTTGACTGATCTGGATGGCCCCTATCCTGATCTTGTGTAACTCAAACTTCCCTCTTAACAAGGTATTTGTCAAAGTTTCAGCATCTTGTTCCTCTTTGAGGATGTAGTGAAGCAACATTATCTGCCTCTCCACATAGTCTCGTAAATATATGCGTGGATTGATCATGAAATACAGGATTTTAAGAGAGCTTGATGCAACTAGGATTATCAC
Organism: Pinus albicaulis; assembly: GCA_034641835.2. Classification (NCBI taxonomy): domain Eukaryota; kingdom Viridiplantae; phylum Streptophyta; class Pinopsida; order Pinales; family Pinaceae; genus Pinus; species Pinus albicaulis. Next base: position 607,218,225 of record CM076576.1, read on the forward strand.
AATAGATCACAGTTGGATCCATCATCTGACCAAAAAGTCCCACAAGTATCTGTTTAGTCTAGATCGCCTCAGATGTTGCTTGACTTGCAACCATGTATTATGATTCTACCACGTTGAGCACTGCAAATCTTTGCTTCTTGATGTAACAAGAAACAACTCTCGGTACAACACTGAAAATTCCACCTGATGTACTCTTTTAGTTTAATGGACTTCCCACCCAATCTGCATATATGAAGCCACACAACTTCACTTCCTCTGTCCTTTGTACCATAGTCAAAACTGGGTAGTGCCTATGATTTGGTCAGCCTAACCATAGCTTGGCTCTTGGTTTACCGCATAGCACATATATGGTCGTGTGTTCACAAGATACAACAGTTAACCCACTAGCTGTAGATTAATGGTAGCATACACTTCTTCACCTGAAGTGGCATCCTCCTTCCTCTAGTTGGTCACTAGATGTGCCTCCATGGGTTTGCATCTCTTCATGAAGAATCTCTATATTATCTCATTTGCATAATTTCCTCAATATACAACTAGTTTCCCATCTCCTTTCCATACTTCCAATCCGAGGAAGTAGTGCATAAGAACCATATCCTTGATTTCAAATTCTCTTGCAAGGTTCTCCCATATATCTCTATAAGTATATATATTTATAAATATTTTTCTAATCTTTTTTTTCTAGAAATAAATCTCTTTATGAATTTTCTAAATATATACACCATCTTATTTCAAAAATATTATTTTAAAACTTTTACTATTATTTATTTATACATATATTATAATTCTAAAATATATATTGATTTTGTATCTTTTGATTGTAATCTCTGTACATTAAAAGAATTATATGGTATACAAGTATGAATAGAGACTTGAACACTAAAAACAATTTATTGATTACATTAGAACCTTCAAATATAGGCTTAACATTTCATCTTAATCACATATGCATTAAATTCTAAGAGAAAATTGCAAACTATTTATAGAATATGTAATTATAAAATGTATTTTTTTTAAAATTATTTCAATTTTCTATAAATAAAAGAAACAGATTCTATATTTGATCTTAAATCTAGTGATTTGTATATATACTTATAAGTATTTTTCAAAAAAAAAATCTCAAAACAATTTTTTTCTAAATTAAGTATTTGTAAATTTGAGGTATAATCTGCGCACGCAGACGACAAATTTTGTGTAAATTTGCAGAATAAGTAGACAATGCCTTTTTCTGATAACATTCACTACCAATAAGAAAACAACAAATCACCAAAAGAGGGTGACACGCAGTCCGTAACTAAGAGAGAATCAGGAAACTGAGCACGCTGAATTTGTGGCTCCTGGCATGGTGAATCTACCCGTTCTGCCATGGAATATTATAACCTATTATAGAATTTTTCATGAGTGATACAACTGGGTTATCTAGGTTTATCCATGCCCTCAGCGATATAACGCTCACAAATTTGATCCTTCTGTTTCGTTATTATACGCATTTGGTCGTACAGAATTAAATGAATTTATAATTTTAATGGTTAAAGAAAATGTCAAAACTGCAGACATGTGTACTCCACATATATTCACGTTGTATATGACCACAAAATTGCGCTTTACCGAATCTGCCCGTGCTGGAGAGAAGAAAATGGCGTGCGGTCACGGGCAAACCACGCAGAAGCTGATAATAGGGTTGATCCAATTGATCAATCAATTTATAGTCGTCTGTCAGAGCTCTTCTGTTTATAACTCTTCGTGATCTCCTAGTGTGAACGGAATATTGTCAGAGCTCTTCTGTTTATAACCCTTCGTGATCTCCTACTGTGAACGGAATCTTGCCTGAGAAATATCTCGGCCAATCCTCATACGTATCCACTATGTTAATCCAAACAGTTTTATTTTTAATTGAAGAAATTGTGATTGGAGCAGCTTTCAGGCATAAATAATTTTATTCTGGAATCTTTAGTATTAGAGTATCATCGATAGCAGACTGTTAGTTTTTATTGAATGTTAACTTTATTTTAATTGAAGAAATTGGACTTGGAGCAACTCTCAACTCTCAGCCATAAATAATCTTACTCTCATATCAATTTATCATACATGACTGACGGTAACAGGAGAGAGGACAGGGTTGGGTTACTCGCTTTATTTTCAATTGAAGAAATCGAGCTTGGAGCAGCTCTTAGGCATAAATACTCCCACCCTAGAATTTCTAGTATCAGCTTATCATGGATGACTTCGGGTACTGGGGAGAGGGTCTTCAATTTTGTTGGGTTTGCTCTAGCCCACTAGAATTCAGTGCTCCGTTATTGCAGTCCTTTGATAATGCTATTTGCAATTCCGATCAGCTCGAGAAAATCACTGAGAAAGGATCGGGCTGGAATATGAGCGAGGATATTGCAGTGAAAAAGCTTTCTCGTAACGCGAATGAGCGACATAGGCGCCAGAAATTGAATGCTCTTTATGCAAAGCTTCAATCCGTACTTCCACATTCGAATACTAAAACGAAGGTAAACCATTTAATGTCTCCTGCAAAGGATGTTGGATTTTTTATGGTCTTGTCCTAGTGACTCTCTTCTTTTATTTTTGCTAAACTAGAGTTGAATATCTCCTCCAAATTTTACAGAAACAAATTAGCAATCCCGTCATTGTACGTAGAGCTTTAAAGTACGTTTCTCAACTGCGACGACTGATCCAGACACTTTCCCGGCAACGAGACGAATTGATGGCCCTCAAAAGCATCTCTGAAGGGGCATTAAAGGTATCTGATACCTCCAAAATGCTCATAAATGAAGTAAAATTCAATGAATTCCCACACGCAATTTCGACCGAAGTAAGGATTTTTGCTGCGGGACCGGGTCTTCTAATAACAGTTCAGACAACACATGCATATCAAGTCCTTTTGTCTAGACTGTTTTTGTTATTAGAAGAAGAGGGATTAGATGTTATCAATGCTTCCACTTTCGTCTCCGGTGACAAGGCCTGGCATAATATGCAGGTTAAGGTAGGAATTATCTTGAATGTAGTCCATCAATTTCATGTGATTGGTTGAATTTTTCTGTGATGCTTAGGTTTCATTAATTTCGTTTACTATCGTCAGGCCATGGAATCTAGCTCGAGGTTCGATACAAGCGGTCTACGTTTGAAGATTCTGCATTTAGGTGAACAAAGAGGAGTTCCTTCTCTGAAATAATCCTCGCGTTGCTAGTAAGCCTGAAAATTTATTTACATCTAAAATCAGTTGCAACGGTTTACAGAAAAATCCATGTGAGGAAAGCATGGCTTATGACTTTTGGGGCTAGGTCTGTGCTTCTTTCAAGTATCGCCTCATGGAATTGTTGTATATTAATGTCGTTCAATCATTACCAAATGGGCTTCTCGAAAAATGTTGCAGCGTCATAGTCTGCAAAATAGGGTATTACAATGGCTATAACAAAATGTTCTATAAATTAATTCTCTTTAAAGTGAAAAAGTTGAACTTTGTTTGATTCAATGTGTTTGATATTTTTTTTCAAAACCCAAAGCCCGATAATAAGAAAACGTTGTTAAAAAACTTGGCTGTGCACTATAATAGCAAGGAAGCTGGAATGCTCTTTCAACTCTCGAACATATTGTATTTACTGGCCAGAAAGTACACAGAGAAACCCCACAAGTTTGATAAATTGAAAATACTGTATTTGGTTTGAAATAATAATTGTTTTATTAAATTGAGGTTCTTTTTAGTATATATATAATTTTATAATTTGTAGTTATATGTATTATAGACCAATTCAATATTTATATAACACTAAAAACACTCAAAACTAAAAAATAAATATTATAGACTAAAAATAACAACAACATAACCACAAATATAATTTTGTTCGTTCCTACTGCTCAATGAATTCTCTTAATGCCAGCTAATTACCAAAGAAATCCAACTTAAAAAATGTTTGAATGGTACTTTAAAATATATTTTGGAGGGTAACTCTATAATTAATGTTTCATACTAGGACCTTGATCAAGAAGTTTACAAAGGCATAAAGTTAAACAATTTAATGATGTGGCTTTCCCAGTATACCGTACTAACCGAAAAAATTGTTGTGAGGAGAATAAGCTCTATACCATCCTTCACGTTGATTTTGTGAGATTCATATGGCACAAACCTTTGGATTCTTGTGAAGCAGAATTGTCAAATTTAGTTCCATTCAAGCTGGAGTGATAGAATATTTCTAAATGTGTGATAGAATATGACACAAACCTTTGGATTCTTGTGATTTTGAATTGTCAAATTTAGTTCCATTTCAGGCTGGAGTGATAAAATATTTCTAAATGTGTGATAGCATATATTCGCTAGCATGTTGACTTTTTTAGGAGTATATTGTTATAGTGTTTCTCTTTCATCACCAATAGTCCCCACAAGAGCAGCACAATCCTTCAAGTCCTTAAGTTGCTTTTGGACGGAAATGTGGAATTTTAGTGAGGCTAAACTCTTGAAAGTTATGACATTTGTGAAGAAATAAATCTGATCAATATGAGAGCTTCCTAATGTTTAATAATATTCAACCTAACACCCAAGACATGGGAGGAAAACTTTCTTTATATGCAACAAAAGAACACAATTGTCCATTATTAGTTATGAAATGTACTTCCAAGTCACTGCAACAATACAAGTAACAAAATGATTAAGATAAAGTTGCACAACATTAAGAGGATGGAGACAGCGTATACCTACATTTACCCAAGGAAAATTCTAAAGATAAGATAGGTAACAAAATATAAATAATCTTGATGAGGAAATCTTCGTTGGCAGAAATGGAAATTGACATTCAAAATTCCTATTATGAAGCATTTCTACAATCAAGCACAGTCAATACTCTAATCTCCATGTTGTCAAACAAATAAAAAAACAGTGAAAACGTTTATATATATAAGACCATCAAAATGATAGGTTAGAAGTGTAGCATTAGTTATTAGCATCTTCTAACAATGAATACGTTTATAGATATAAGACCATCAAAATGATAGGTTTGGGGTGTTGCAATAGTTCTTAGCATCTTCTCGAAAACCTTTTGGGATGACGTTTCGGATGAAATTACTCTCGGTTCGTAGGAAAGTCCCAAAATAAGCAAATCAATCTGTCGTTTTCAGCCTAGGCTAATTGTTCCATGACCAAGTGGTTCAATTAGAGGTTTCACTAAGTGGTAAAGTTGAGTTAACACCTTATCCATAGCCCTAGCTCATATATGGAAGACCAAGCACAAAGGGAAACAAAGTAGAAGAAGAAATCACGACAATAAAATGGAATGTGTTTGGAATTAACTTCTAGGTTCAAGGGGTCTTTCAACAACACTAGAGGAACTAATATTCGATTTGGAGTAACTTTATTAAGATATGTGGATGTATACATTCACTATTTTCCACGGATATCACTTTGACAAAATTCATTAGACTTCATTCTTTTGGTTATGTCATAGCATGTTACATAGCACATTGTTCACCATAGTGATGCTGAGTTGTAGTGATGAGTAATCTTCTCAAGACACATTTTTATTTTCATGTGTACAATATTAAAACCTAAAAGTTAATTCCACCCACGTTGAACTAAATATAATATTAGCAATACAGAAAATGATGCATAGAAAACAGAAGAGAGCTAGTACACATCTTAGTATATCTAACAACCTTGGTTAAAAGTACATGTAATAAAGTTATTAAAAGAAAAATAAGACCAAGGTCATGGGACATGTATTTCAAGTTGAATGTTGGGAAAAATATCCTATAGGGGTGTTCATTTGATTTATTGTGGCTACACAAACCAGAAAAGACAATGTAAAATACTTTGAAAAGGAAAAGAGACATTAATTGAGATTTTATTAATGTAAATAAAGGAAATTGGGAGAAAATGAATGATTCGTAAACTACCGTGGATATTCTACTAGAAATTCATCACAATAAATATCACAATATTATATTAAAATTCCAAAGTTGTACACTATTACAGTTTATTTTTAAATTTCTAGATTTGTAGATTTTACTCTAATTAGGGCATGCATGCGAATGGAAATTATGCAGAAAAATAGAGAATGGAAAAATAATCTCACACACACACATAACACACAAGATATGCTCTCTTGGAAACCCATTCGGGAGAAAACCCAGTTGGAAGGTGAGGTCACTTTTCTCTTTTTCTTTAAATGGAAAATAAGGTTGCAGGTACAAAGAAGTAACGTCTGTCACCCATGGGTTACTACGGTGCACAAATCCTATATGTGTGCTCTACCTCCTATCTCTCCTCACTATATTTTCTTAGCTATATAGAGAAATGCCCTCGAAGGAATGCATTGTCTCTTCCTCCTCTACTAGTGGTTAATTTAAACAACATAAAATCTTAACTAGAGTTATAATATAGACTCTTCTAGAGCCTTTTACATCATAAACACTTGGATATGCTCTTTTCGATGAATAGAGGTGGCTAACGTGGAATTCTCTTGAACAATAGGTGTGAAAACAAGAAGGTCAACTTCTGAGTGGAATAACTTTCGCATAAAAAATCTAATTGATGTGATTATTCCATTTTTTGAAATACCTTTGTGTGTAGAATAAAAATAAATGGTGTTTCATTAAAGAGGAAAAATTTTATCCCCCAAAAATATCATTTTATTCCTCAAAACGCTCCTAGAAGGTTTCAGACCCTATTTTGCGAAATTGGGTCTCACCGGTAAAAATAGTCCCCTGAGCTGATTCCTGCACTTTTTCGACTCCAATTGCATCAATATGGATGGAAAAAATATAATGATCTAATTCAAATCACACCTCCCTATTTTGGGAGGCTTTTGGTCCCCAAAAGATTCTATTTAATCAGGTGAGGAAATTTTTCCTCCACCTTCTCTCTTGTGTACCATTTCGCTTGTCTTGGAAGTTGTCCCCCCAATCTTCCAAAATTCATGTTTCCCCTGTCTTGTAGTTATGGACCTCTTATGAAAAACTGTATCTTCTATCAATGTTGCCCGAGCATATGGTTCCAAATGCTCCACAGAAGGTATGACATTTTCCTCTTCCTTATCTATCATGGAAGGCTGATAGAGTTTCAAATTATCTACATTCACAAATAATTACATCCACATATATGGTGGTAAACTAATTCAATATGAATTATCACCCACCTTTTTCTGTATATCAAAGGGACCATACCTCAGAGCCTATATTTTCTTAGCAAACCCTTGTAGCCTCTCCTTGATCAACTCTAACCATACTTTGTCTCTCACCTTGAAATACTTCTCTTTTCTTTGTTGATCATGCCTAGCCTTATACTTCTCCTATGAATTTTGTAGTGTTTCTTGTACTTGTAGATAAATTGGCCTGATCTTCTCTATAAAATTTTCAGCCCTCAAAGCATCGCCTGTGACTCCTCCTTACTTCACATATACAATATCCGAAGAAGAAGGTTGCAAATATCCAAAAAAAGTTTGAGATGGGGGCATTCCTGTATAAGTGTGGACTACTCTGTTATACAAATGTTGTATATACACTCTATCTTCATCCTAGATCTTCGGATAATTTTGGTTGTATCCCCTCAGAAGTTGCACCAAATTCGTATTGACTACTTCTATCTGCCCATGTCTCTGTGGATGGAAGGTTGTATATCTCTTAAACTTTGCATCCATATTCTTTCACAATGTAGTCCAAAATGCACTGAAAAATTTGGTATTCCTATCTCAAATGATTCTCTTTGGCATCCAAAACTGCACCCAAACTTGTCCAATTTTTTTTTTTGTTGCTTCTTTCCCATTGATGGTCTTTTTTAGGGCATCAAAGCACACATCTTGTTGAAAACTACCATGAATAGGTAGTTATGTCCCTTCCTGGTTGTCAATAAACCTCCCATACATTCCATGGAAATGGTTTCCCAAGGACGAGTAAGTAGATGTAAGGGATGATATAGACTTGGTTGCTTGTTTTCAAGCTTGTTGGTACAACAAAGCATGCACCCTCTTATGAACCTAGCTACCTGATCTTGCATTTTGGGCCAATACACATACCTTTGAAAGTTAGTCACAATCTTCCCTATAGGAAAGTGCCCTACAAACTTGGAGCGAGCCTCTCTAATCAACAACAATCACTCACCTTTAGGAACACTAAAATTATCTAAGATGTAGAGTAGCCCATCCTATAGATGGTATTCAACCATGCTATCACCATCATGCACATGACTTTGAATAATAAATTGTTGATACACCTCCTTGAATTCCTCATCTTCTGAATATGCCTCTCTGTATGCATCATTACTGAAAGGATCCATGTGCATAACAGTCCCCAAAGTTGTGATCTTTTATGTGGGTTTCCTTGAAAGCATGTTGGCTAACTTGTTTTTTCTTCCCTTCTTATACTTGATCACCAACTAAAATTGTTGTAAAAACTCCATACACTTCTAATGCCTACTCTGATGTAGCTTGTTATGGGCCTGCAAGTATTGTGACAGCTGGTGATCTATGTGGATTGTTGTCTCCTTTCCCATTAGATAATGCTTCCACTTCTTTACAACTTATACGATGGCATAGAGAAATTTTTTGTAGGTACGGTAGTTGAGAATTGGCCATGAGTTACTTCAGAATGGTAGAATACAAGACTTCCTCCCTACATCAAGACAACTCCCATAACATACCAACTCACATTTGTCTCCACTTCAAAGCGTAGTTGCAAGCTTGGTAATGCTAGAACTGGTGCTTCAATAATCTTCTTCTTTAGCTCCTTGAAATCCTTATGTCGATATTTTCCCAACTAGAAACTCTTGCCACATTTTGTTGTGGTGCAGAGCGATGCTGCTACCACTAAAGTCGAGGGTATGAATTTCTTGAGGTACAATGTTTCCCCAATGAAACTCCTGACCTATAAAACATTAATAAGCACTAACCATTTCATGATGGCCTCATATTGGAAGGATCTATCTTCATTTCTCCTCCACTGATCACATATCCTAAATACACCAATGATTGTTGCACAAACTCACACTTATGGATATTTTCTAGCAGCTAGTGCTTCTTCAATGTTTCTAGCACCTGTGTCAAATGTGAAATATGCTCTTCCCAAGTAGCACTACATACCATTATATCATCCAAATAGACTATATCAAATGAATATATAAAAGGGCATAGTACATCATTCATTAATTTCATAAATGTAGCTGGTGCATTACATAGGAAAAATGGTATTACTAACCACACATATAAACCTTTCTTGCTTTTGAAGGCGACCTTCCATCTATGCTCTTCTTTGACTCAAACCTGGTGATATCCAGGCTTCAAGTCCAACTTGGTGAAGTACTTTTATTTCTACAACTGATATAGCATATCATCTATTCTGGGTAGGGGGTATATGTCCTTGAGCGTGATTTTTTTCAATGCCTTCTAATGTATACACATCTGCCAAGTCCCATCCTTCTTCGGCACAATGATGATGGGCGACCCAAATGGTGATTTACTAGGTTGAATGACACCTTCTTCCAACAGTTGTTGCAACTCTTTCTTCACCTCACTTGCTTCTATAATATACTTCATGTACATCCCAATATTTTGAAGTGGGGAGTCTAGAAATAGCTGGATCTCATGCTCCACTTCTCTTTTAGGTGGTAACCATTTAGGGTATGAAAAGACATCCTTGTATGCCTATAAAAATTCCTCCAACTGTTGTTTTTGTTTCTTATTAAACCCCTCTAATTATGCCTTGCCTCTTTATGACTCCTCTGCGGAACGAATTTCTCGTAAAAATAATAAAACAAACTTCTTGCTGGAATTGCTCAATTTCTTGGCCCGGTTGTTACTTACTAGCGAGGTTTATGAATTTCCTTTGTACACATTGATGATGAATGATTTTCCAACCTTGAAGAGTTGGTACTAGTTAGCTATCCTCATGAATATTGCATCATGCATGTACATGTATAGACTCCTAAACAAGACTCCACATACATCAAGGGGAACGAAATCTATATCTACTTCATAAATAAAATTAGCATTGATAGAAAATATAAGTTTACATTGGTTTGTTACCTTCAACTATGCATCCTTATTTACCCATCCCAATGGATATGGGTTTGGATGATCACGAAACTAAAACCCTAAATTCTTGGCAACTCTGTTGCAATGAGATTTTTCTCCGATCTCAAGGAGCATCAATATTTGTCTTCTTCACCTATATATTTATATGGGAGATTTTGGTCATTTCTTTCTCTTCCTTTTGCTGAAGGCTACTTAGATTCACCTCCATATGTATTGAAATACAGACGTTCTTCTCATCCACATCCAAGATGATTTCATCTTGGTTTCTTGAATCAGTGGCCATGAGATTCTTCTTGTTGTTGTTCAGGTTTATCTTTGGATGGAAATTCTAACATTTTTCCTCTTTATGCACATCAATGTTGGAGTGGTTTCTAGGATCTTTACACTAGTGCGACGTGGCTACTGTATTTTTATATTTCCCCCTTTTTATGCTTATTCCCATCCTTAGAAGCATCTTATTTCTTGTTTTTCTTCGATCGAATTGATTGTTATCTCTTTAAGCCTATGTTTTCTAGGTATTGTGCCTATACACAAGCCTCATCCACTGATTTGGTCTTGAAAAACATCAGTTTCTTGTGCATATGGAGATGTATACTCCAAAATAATTGAGGAGCACATTTGGGTTCTTTGGAGAGATACAACATTATAGCCATATTTTTAAATTTCATGGTGTACTCCTACATGCTTTGACTTGACACTTTCCTGAAGTAATGCCACCATATCCACTGGTCATCCATGTATCCAATGACATAAAACTATGACTTGACGATATTTTTTAAATCCTCCCACTTAGTCACTCTAGGTTCTCCCTCCTAATTCAGGATTTCAGTGTGGATCTCCCACCATTTCAGTGCATGGACCTCTAATTTCAGCCGTGCGAATGAAATATTTTTCCCTTCCTTGATCTGATCGACACTAAAATAAAATTCCAATTGCTCCAACCAGTTGTTCAACTTCAAAGTGTCGATATCACTGTGCTATAGATTTATATTGACTCTTTCTTAAATTTTAAACATGGATTGTGATTGGTTCATGACATTCAAACTTGGTTGATCATTTTCGGGTAATTTCTTCGACTAGTTCTCCATTTCTTCTCGACCTTCTGATCCCCATTCTAATTTTTCATTTGTATTCGAACCCCCATATTATCAAAATATCCCCAACTTACTATTAAAGGCCACCATAACGTTGCTTACGTTTTGGTTGATATCTGTGAATTGTTTTTCCAAATGCGTAAATCTTACCTCTCCATGATCATGAATTTTATTTACAGATTCATTGCCTATGATTTGGATTTTATGATTTTCTACCCCGTCGATATAGATCCTAAAAATCTCCAAAAAATACCCAAATAAGCATGATATGATTCCTAATGATTTGTAAACGATCATGGATATTACACTAGGGAGATTTTCATAGCAGATCTCACAATATTATATTAAAAATCCAGAGTTCTACATTATTATTTTTTTCTAATTTCTAGATTTGTAGATTTTACTGTAATTAGTGCATGCATGTGAATGGAAATTATGTAGAAAAGTAGAGTACACAAAAATAAGATCACAGAAACACATAATACACAATATATTATCTCTGGGAAACCCTTTCAGGAGAAAACCAAGCTAGAAGGTGAGGTTGTTTCGCTCTCTTTCTGTTTGGAAAATAAGGCTATATGTACAAAAAAGTAATGCCCTTGGCCCATGGGATGCTAGAGTGCACAAACCCTCTATGTCTGGTCTACCTCCTATCTATCCTAGATATATTTTCTCATATATGGGACAAAATTCTCTCGAAAGAATGCAATGCTTCTTCCACCTAGTGGCCCAAGTTATAAGACAGCTCGATAGCCTACTTGTGGCTAATTTTGACTACATAAACTCTTACCTAGAGTTAAAATATAGAATCTTAGTATTGTACATCAAAAACACATGGATAGTGAATTTTCAATCAATAATGGGTGCTTAAACAGCATGTTCCCGAGCTATATGTGTGAAACAGAAAGGTCAACTTCTGAGTGGCATAACTTTCACATACAGACTCTGATTGACAACTTCTTATGTCGTGGGAAATATATCTATGTGTAGAATATCATGAAACGATTCCACAATAAAGAGGACAATATTTTACCCTAAAAAACTTTGTTTGATGCCTCAAAACACTCCGGGAAGGTTTCAAACCCCATTTTGCGAAATTGGGTCCAACTAGTAAAAATTGTCTCATGAGATGATTCCTCAACTTTTTCCACTCCAAATCCATCAATATGGATTAAAATAAATATAATGATCCAATCTAGACCATAGGTGAAATGGTGCAAGTTGCATGTGAGGATGAGACTAAAGTAAAATAGAGGAAATTGAAGAAAATAGAGGACTTAATGATAAAAAGGCTTATGAGGATGAGTTGACAAATTTTATTGGTTAGCTTTTTGTTAGTTTAGTTTTGAAGCTCTCCCTTTATTCTCTCTCTCTAATATTCTTACACACTTAGGTAATTGTTGGATCACACTAGTGTTGGAGAAAGGAAGGCAAAGGAAGGACAAGAAATCAATAGGAAGAAAGAGATCAAACAAGGAAGAGTTGGTTCAAGTGCATACAATGGGATTACTTGCAGGTATCGAGTTACATGTATGATTTCCTTGCTAGTTTTGGCATGCATGATATACACATGTGCATATTTGGTTCTCTTGTTGTCATTAGCATGTATATTTCCATGTGTGATAGTGGTTTTCATCTCTGCATTTCCATTTCACAATATAAATGGTGTGATGGGATTATTTTATTTGGTTGAGCTAGATTGTCGGATGCTTTTGGAACCGGGTGAGTTGGCCTCACGATAATTCCCAAGGACCTAGAAATATATTTACCAGTAATTATGGGATACACAGTAAAGCCTAAGGGTGGAGACATGAAAATTCCTCAAGGTATTGGTGAATAAATGTGGAGGAATCCATGCTCTTTTAGGTCCTAGCTATCCCTTGACCAGTTTTAGAAGGATTATTGTAAATCCCTTTAGTGTATGTCTGTTATTTGGACCTAGGATTCCCTTGACCGGTAATGGAGGGATACATAGTATATCCTAGTTGTATAGATGAGGGTTTTGGGCCTAGGAATATCTTGACTGGTAATGATAGGATACATGTTAAAGCCTGAAGAAGCCCTGGTTGTTTTTTTGTGAGTCTCACATTCATGCTTGGAAGATGGCATGAGGATGATTGGTTGAAAGAAAGATTTTGTTTAACCCAATATATGGCCGGGTGGTACATAGAAGTACCTAACTTGGTTGGATTTTTAATATGTTAATAAGATATATTTTCCTCTTATGTTTCATGAGTATTTATACTTGTTATTATTTGCCTTTGATGGCTATTCTATCGTTGTTATTATTCTCATTATATGTTGATTATAAACATGGATTTATGGAAGACTTTAGTGTTGGATATCATCAAGTATAGATTAGTAAATGAAGGGTTAATGATTGTGTTACCTAATACATGATAATGAAGCCATTATGAGATGGAAACAAACCGTATTGACTATTTTGAGATAAGTATGAGATCCCTATCTTCATATATGCAATTATGATATGTATATTACATGCTCAAGATGTGTTTGAAGGAAAAAAGGTCATGGTTAAGGTTGTTTAGGTCAATTTCTTGTCTAATATTTGTATGGAAGGCCATGTCTATATGACATATATCATTTATTAGAGTTTCACTAAGTTTTGGGCAGTGGTCTGGATACTAGCCCTAAAAATTGGCTCACATCTCATGGTTGCATTCATAGAACTAGGTAACAGAGACTAAATTCACTCGCTTGTAGGATTATGCTACGACTGGAGGGTTACAGTCAATTTTTTGTAGTTTTTTTCCAGTGTTTGAGAGTTAAGAACATTGAAAAGGGGGCTTAACTCATGGTTTGGGCACCTAAAAGGGTGGTTTAGCCCTTGGGTGTTATGTAGAACCTAAGGGAAGTTAATAAGGTTTTTGTTTTTTCGATTCCACTTAATTCAGCTGCTTTAGGAGGTTTATTCATGTCATAGTAACTATTCATCACATATTTACCCCAGTGGACTGGCGAACTTCGGTAACTGTTGGAGGACCGCATTACATATTGGTATCGTAGCATGGTTCAAAAATTGGAATAGATGGGAAGAATATGGTTGTCATGCATGCATGAACGGTTCATATGTGCTTCTTATGTATGCATGGTGGTGGTAATTGTTATAGTTGTATTTTCATGTATAAGTTGATGATGTTGTTGTCGGGATTAGTTGTCTCGAATACATGTCAGTTCTATATTTATTTTTTATGCATCTCACTGTCTATATTTTTGTGATGCATGCATTATTATGGTCATGGTTTTCATGCATGAGGTCATCATATGCAGTTGGTATTGTCATACATGGTAACTGGATTATGAATGAGATTATATGGATATATTTTTATGAATATGATTATACATGTATTGTGTTAATTTGGACAGATTTTGTAGATGAGATAACCTCTCATGAACTTCATTGTGGTATGTTTATTATGTTTTTATTTTGGTTTAGCTAACATGGTATACTTATATAAGAAGATCAAAGATGACTTGAAAAATGGTAGATTACATTTGATGAGACTCTACCTACAGATCAAATCAGAAACATGGTCATGAGCACTCTGCTCACATAAAACACATTTTGAGAATTTTGAAGGAAAAAATAAGAAGTTGCAAATCAAATAATGATGTAATAATTTAGTCACAGGAGATACTTTTCAAGACAAAGGAGAAAAAAGAAAATTTCAATGCAAATACTCTTCATAGTTTTTCATATTTGTAGAGACATGGACAACCACAGGTCAGTTATGGACAAGAGGATAGAACTAATGGGTCATATGGAAATAGGTCTCGTGGCAGGCATAGCTCGGACAAAGATGACACAAACAGATATAACAGGGTCTTGTATACAATAGATAAGAGAGGTGATTTACATGGGCTCTACAATAGATAAGAGAGGTGATTTACATGGGCTCTACATGGTCATCCTCTCTATCATCCTTACAAAAGGAATGACAAGGGATATTTTCCAGATGAGTTCAGGAAATCCAAGCCACCTAGATTTGATGTATAGTTGAAGAAATCAAAATATGAATAGGCATGGTTACATGGGATGAGGAAGTTCTTTGAGTTACATACTAGTACAAAATGGCTAATTAGTTACTAAAAAAAAGACTAAAATTTTCATATAAATGACCATTTTTTAGTCTGTGACCAGTGGTAGCTAATTTACAGTATCCTATAACGCGACCAAATTTTAGTCATTTTTAGCTTAGTCATTAATTAGTATTCTCAATTTTATTATCTAGTAGTATATTTAGTCATTAATTTATTCATTTATTTAGTCATCAATTTTCACAATTAATGACCAGATATACAACAAAATATATTTCTATATCATCACGTGAAAAAACCAATTAATGACCAAGGAAATATGACCAAAATGTTGGTCACATCATAAGATACTATAAATTAGCTACTAATAGTCATATACATGTATATTTTAGTCATTGTTTGAAACCAATTAATGAGAAAAGAAATATGATTAAATTTTGTCCGTGTTATAAGCTACTGTAAATTAGCTACTAATAGTCATATATATGAAACATTTAGTCATCATTTGTAATCACAAATTTATCATTAGCAGTATTCATATATATATTTTTGGTAGTTTTATATGCATTATATAAATGATTAATTTATTAGTTTAAATTAATTTCATTTACTTTCATTAATAATCATTATAAATGACTAATTTAGTCGTATATTCAATTTATTTATGATCATCATTAATCAATATAAACTACTAATTTAGTAGTTTTAGATTGATTTTCTGTTTTCATTATTAATCAACCTAAATTATCTAGTATGTTTTTGCAACTAAAT
The DNA here is from genome assembly GCA_034641835.2 of Pinus albicaulis. NCBI lineage: Eukaryota > Viridiplantae > Streptophyta > Pinopsida > Pinales > Pinaceae > Pinus > Pinus albicaulis. Next base: position 607,234,168 of record CM076576.1, read on the forward strand.
ATAACAAATGACACCATGTGTATGTTCATCTAATATGAAAACGCAAAGTTGCATGTCTTATTTATAATAATAAACAATATCAAGTGCAACTATAAATAATTTCAACCATATAAATTATATTATATGAAACTTTAAAGTATTACAATATGAGTTTCCAACTTAATATTGTTTCGACTAAAATTTACACATGAAATGATGTTTCATCACTTCAACACATTATGGTTGTGTTGCCAAGGCATTGCAGGTGAATTTACCAACTCTGAATTCTTGACCATCAGTCTGTATTTATGTGTCTTATATGGGATATTGAATCTAAGGGTATCACTATACTGGTTCTCTTCTCTCTCTCTCTCTCTTTTCATTTTTCACTCTCGCATTATTTCTCTCCTCTTTCTTCAATTCCTGCTTCTTACCATCAATTGCTGAGTTCATTTCCTGAAAAAAAGAAGAAGATACAATGCAAAGTGTAAGACAGGAAAGACAATGAGCACTAGAATATAAACTAAAGTAGAATATAAATAATTTATATGACATATACCTCAACATGAATAATGCCAAAGCCATTTTTCCCCATAGAAGCAAGAAACTTGAATAATTTTTCTTCAATTGATTGATACTGGCCACTATGTGGCGAGATGACATGTATAAACAAAGAAAATAAAATTTCACCATAGAAAAAACACCTTAGTAACTTATTATTCAGCCTTGAAGGAAATCTTAGGCACAATCATGCCAACTTATAAGTTACATGCTAAAAAACTCAATTTGTAGATAACTGGTGCAAAAAAAAATCTAAGGTGTGATGTTTAGTCCTTGTTGTGTTATTCGACAACAACATTTCATTTTCTAACGCACGAACTTGGGCGAATATATGAACAACATAAAAGTAAACTTTTGTGATAGTCATGAATATATTTTAACACAAAATAGTTATAAGGATTCCAATCAATATCATGTAATACTAATTTCATCTTCAAGCTTTGGTTTTTTAAATGGACATGATACCAAGTATTTTCAATTTAATAGTTAAAATACAAAACAAAATAAAAAGAAGCATTCAAAATACAATCAAACAGTAAAGTGAGGATATCATTAAATGGACATTGCAATTATAAAAAATCTATTTACCTTTCCATCGATGTCTTGTCTGGAATTCCTTAAACACTTACTTGCCAAAAATATCAATGAGGTGAAAGAATCACAACATTAAAAACCATAGGAATCCCCACTAGAAAATTTTCCAAAGTCGATGTCTCAGGTTCCTGAAGGATCTCTAACAAAAAATTAATCATTTCCAAGACATGCTCTCTATTGTCTCCCCATCCTTTTTCCAATCACATCTCCTGTAACCTACCCACAATAGAGTCAAGTAGAAACCAAACAAAGGAATTGACATTTGTTTTTATCTTTTGTATCTATAAAAATTGAATTTTATTTGTTTTAGGAACCTATTAATTTATATGAGAAGGTATCAATCAAGTAGGACATCAGAAAAATTGACCTCAATGAGGTCCTCAAACAATATCTACAATATCAATATTTTTCTTGCTTAAATATCTTGGGTAGAAAAAGAACAGACCTACAAAATAAAAATCCATATATTACTTATGTTAAAACTCTGTATATGTTGTATTCTTAGGCAAAATTTTAATATTTTCCTCCACCTTTACCAAAGAGAAATGTAACTTTATTAAACTTTGTATCCTTTCATGAAATATCAATTTATGAAAGATAAATGTGATGCGTTATTACTTCCCATTTCTCAACATGCTACATATTATAATTTGAGGGTCACATAAAACTAAGAGAAAACCCTTTTCTGACCAAAATAAGTAAATGAATAGTTCCTCTAATAAAACTTCATTCTAATATCAGTAGATGAAAAGAGACTAGTGGACCATTTTTGTTATGAAATTTCTCAAGCTTCGGGAACCAACACATGTGAGGGAATTTGTAAATGTGAAAATATTTATGTTTACATTTGTATACTTCTTCAAAATTATGTGAATGAAGCCATTTTCGGAGGTGGTAAATCTCATAATAAGAAATGGCCACATTGGATGCAGAGAAAAAATATAAAATCTTGTGGACATGGCATGTATTCTAATAAATTGCATTGCAATGACTACCATGGGGCTCCACAGCTTACAGATACTATGTATGCTAGTCTTGATGATGAAAGAGAGATTTAAATTATAAGTATGAGTGGTCCTAGTTTTTATGGTAGATATATTTAAACCAAGGTTGTCATCTTAATCAACCTATGTTCTGACATGGTAAACTTGGATCTGGTCCTCACCTAATTTCATTTCAACATACTTTGTCAAGACTCAAGAGGACATAATGGTCCTTAAACTTATAGTAGGGTTTTTTTTTAGGTTATTGATAAATATTATCCAAAGAAAAAGGATTTTTGGGCTCCAAGAGATATGGATAATTTAAATGATAACAATCATATGTATTTTTCCCAAGATTCAAATGTAGGGATACATTTTGCGGATTTTACTATATAGATATAACGAGATAAATAATCCATGAGGAAAATATACTGGTCATTCTAATTAGGGAAATACTTGAAGATAATAAGACTGTTTAGGTTCCAATCAAGGATGGTGTTAATTATTATAGCTCCTCAGTTGTTGGAATTTTGAATTCAACAATGAAAAATAACGTTTTTGGTGTTTACACACATCAGCTTACACTTCTAGAGGATCAAGTTTTAGTTGGACAGGAAAACAAATGGGAAGTTAGTTCCCATACAAAGATGAAAAAAAAATATTTCTAGGCATGTTGATGATAAGGTCCATGGAGAGGACATACATTATGGAGATATTGTGGCATCTAATCAGAAATAAGATACCATAGGGAGGAATCATTTCATAGTAGAAAAGGCACATGAGCTTATTAAAATTTGTGCCATTTGACAGCCATAGTGTGATTGATAAAAATAGATATGTGGAAGATCCAAGTATCAACCTCAAATTTTCAATAAATAAATGTCAGGTTTTGACTCTCCCTTTGAACAAATAATTTCAAGCATGCGTGTTTTGAACTTGTTAAATTTGGAAAATATGGCAAAACTCCATGTTTAACTGCTTATATGATGGACATGATATTTTTTTTGAATTCATCTTTCATAAAGGTGCAAGATTTATCTAAATATCGTCTTATTTGGACGAGCAGAAGTTGTATTCCGAATTGATTTTTTCACACATCTGAAATTTTTCAAGGTCAGCTATAATTGTAATGTAGGCTCAGAAGCCCCAAAAGTTGTGCCACACACCTAGAGTCATGGATATAAAAAGGAGAGACATGATCCTCATTTCATCATTCATTCATCTCACGCATATCTCTCTCATTTGACTGGTTCATCCAACCTTAGAGGCTTCTCTCTACTCCACATGTGTGAAAAAGGAAGCTACAATTTTCAGATTGGTTTAGGGCTTTTCTGGACATCGTTGACTAGTGTTGACTTTGGGTCAAATCTTGAGATTTGACTGCATTTTTCGGGACATAATTTTTATTTGGAGAGGCCACATCTTGAGGTACAAAAATCGAGGAATAATGTTGACTTTGATTGTTGTTGATCGCAACTTTGAATTTTGTTTGACCGCAGACTTTGACCACTGCATTGACCAGATTTGTGATTTTTTTTGGATACATTTTTCTTTGATGGAAGGCATATTTTAATCGAGTTCGACCAATCTTGTTTGGAGGCTGAATTTTTGGTTTGACCAGGGAAGAATTTGCTGGCTAGGAATCTTGTTGACTACTGTAAATTATATTTTCTCTCTCTCATTGATGAAAGGTAAAAATTATAAGAATTTTGTGTCTCTTGTCTTCGCTTGTCTTCTATCAATTTATTTATGATCTATCAACATTTACTGTAAATGGTCATATTATTGCATATCTGGAAATTGAATTGGGCTAATAAGAAAGATTGAATTAAACTTCTCTAAACATATAACATACCATGGTTAACTAAAATTAACATGGTTTCCAAGATAAGGTGAAGGAACAGCCCAAGAAAGTGTGAGAACAGTAATCCCCAAAGTTGAATAGAAAAGAACTAGGGCCAATGAATTCCTCATTTTTCAAATCTGATGACAAGCTGAATGATAAGTCTAATTATCATGCTTGGAAAATCTTGTTGGATCTAACATTGGATAATCAAGATGTTATGGATTATGTGCAGGGAAAGATCATCGATCCCCATCAAATGCATCATTTGCCACTAAAATAAAGTATAAGAAAGGGGAAAACAATGCGAAGAATATCATCATGTATTCTATTCATAAGTACTCGGTTGCTTATATGTCCGAGCTAGGCACATCTAAGGAGATGTATGATAATTTGGTTTGCATGTTCAGGGCTAGAAATTCTAATCAAACTATATTTTTGAATAACATGTTAAAGAACATCAAGATGGACAAGGGATAATCCATTCAATCATACTTCATGAGGATCACCAATATCAAGAATGATCTCTTAGCTATTGGAGAGGGTATATTTCACCAAGAGCTCACTCTCATTTCTCTTGGATGACTTCCCCAACCATGATATGTATTTAATAGTACTATTATCAATAATAATATAATTCCTTATTTTGATGAATTGTTGGCGAGATGCACTCATGAGGAGACAATGATTATAGATAGAGACCATCCCTCAAATGTAAATTGAAGTGACCCTACTCCCTTCATCGCTTATGCAAAGAAGAGGAACAATGATGGTCTGATAAATCAAAATCATGGAAGAGTGGGTCCCAAAGGAAGGAACGGAAGATGTTACAATTGTAACAAGTTTGGTCACTATGCAAGAGATTTCCCTAATAAAAGGGACTCTCCTCGAGATGATGACTACAACCAAAACAACATCTTTAGGGGGAAATATCAAAGGAACAACAAGTTCAAATGAAAAGGAAGGATCCCTCTAATCGAAATATAAATGGAAATAGTCAATCTTTGAAGAGGTCAAGGAACTCTACATATTATGAATACAATGTTGTTGATAAGAAAAATTAATATATTATTATTTCTTCCCTCTCTGTTTCATCTCCTCCCAGCACCATGGATAACTGGTTGATTGGTGGTTGATTGATAGTGGTGCCTCAAGGCACTTCACTATATATAAATAGGCCCTCTCTAATTTAATTGAAAATGATACTAATTTGGAAATTATCCTTGGAGAAAATTCCACCTATCTCATGAAAGGGATAGGGACTGTAACCCTTCATCTAAATCAAGATCAAGTCCTCTATTTGCAATATTTTTTGTACATACCTAAATTGAAGAAGAATATAGTGTCTATCTCATCAATGGTAGACAAAGGATTCAAGGTGGAATTCATCGATGGAAACGTACACATTTGGAAGAGGAACTGAAAGAAGCGTTCACTCTTGGTTTCATGGTTGGTACACCGTATCAAGTTGGAGGAAGTCCACTGGGAGCCATGACATGAAACAAAAATCTTCACTCCAAGCTATGGCACTGAATTTTTTCACACCTTCATTATATATCCCTTCTCGAAGCAAGGAATGTGGTGATAGTTCTGTACAATTTCAAATATGATCATGAAGGTGTATATCAAGATTTTGCTGAAGGAAGGCATACAAGGGGACCATTCCCCTCGAGCGTCATGATGACATATGATATTTTACAATTGATTCATTCTAATTTATCTAGTATGCTGCCCATAACATCCATGGGAGGATACTTATATTATATCACTTTTTTAGATGACTAATCCCGCAAAACATGGATATAATTTTTGAAGAAGAAGGGAAAATCATTCAAGTGGTTATGTACCTTCAAGGCCTTGGTTGAAAATCAAACTAGGAAGATTATCAAAATTTTGAGGACCGATAATGGAACCAAATATGAGTCAAATGAATTAAATGACTATTTCAGGGAAGCTGGAATTAAGAGCGAGACCACTACTATGTATACTCCTCAACAAAATGTGTTGCTGAAAGGAAGAATAGAACCATTTTGGAAGCTTCCCTTGTCATGCTTTATGTCTAAGGTCTTCCGAAGTTCATATGGGGAGAACCTGCAAAAACCGATGTGTATGTTCAAAATAAATTCCCTTATTATGCATTGGACACCAAAACTCCTGAATAAGTCTTCTTTGGTAAGAAGCATGATGTGTCTCATTTTAGTGTTTTTGGAAGTCCTGTATATTTTGATGTGCTGAAAGAAAAGAGAAGCACGTTGGATGCTTATCAAAAGAAGGGAATTTTTGTGGGCTATAGTGAAACCTTGAAGGAATATATAATCTATGTGCCTGGTAAAAGAGAAGTGGAGATGTGACATCATGTCATCTTTGATAAAGATGTTTCCCTTAGGAAGGTTAAAAATATTCCTATCTCAAAGGAATACAATGAAGAAGAAGAAGAAGAAGCAGGGAAGCAGGAAGAGTTGAAGGATGAACCGATGAGTGATGTTGAAGGTTCGATGGACTATATAGATACACCTTCTTTAAATAAAATGAGATCCTCATGGCTTAGATACACTCTCGAAGATACTCGAAGACATATTTCAAAAATGGGAACATTTCGTGAATGTAAGAAGCTGAATAGGTACCAAGGGTACCTAGCAGCGATGAGCACTATTGTACAATGTGATCCTAAAACATTTGAAGAAGACTTCAAGAATCAAATTTGGAAGGATGGTATGCATGAATATGAGTCAAGCATGAAGAATGATGTTTGGGATTTGGTCCCTACACCAAAGGACAAATCCGTTCTCACCTAGAAATGCCTCTAAAAGATCAAGCACGGAGTCGATGTAAGTACTAAAAAGTTCAAGGCAATAATTTTTACCCATGGCTTATCAAGGAAAGAATGAATACATTATGATCAAATATTTTCACGTGTTTGATGCTACATCACCGTCTGATCAATCATTTCCGTTTTTTCATCACAATGATGGAGTCTACATAAAATTGATGTGATGACTACTTTCTTACATGGCTTAATCAAGGAAGAGGTCTATGTCGAACAACCTCTAAGGTTCAAAGTTTAAGATAAAGACACACATGTATGCAGGTTGAAGAAAGCCCTATATGGGTTGAAGCAAGGATCCAGGGCTTGGTATGAGATGATCGATAACTACTTGATGAAACTGGGATTTAATCAAAGTGATGTTGATCAAAACCTTTATTTTAAGGTTGATAATGACAAGCCTCTCATTCTCATTCTCTATGTGGACAATCCCTTCCTCACAAGTGTGACCTCTCATTCATCAATGTAAGAGGGATCTAGCTTCTGAGTTCAAGATGAAGGACCTAGGACTAATGCATTATTTCCTAGGCTTGCAGGTCTAGAAAAAACCAGGTGATATTTTCCTTTCTCAAGGAAAATATGTTGTGAAGATGTTAGAGAGTTTTGGGATGGTGGAATACAAATCTGTGACTACTACGATGGAAATCAACTTTAATAAGTTGTGTGGAAGTGTTTTTGGTCTCGAGTTGGGAAATCCCACAGATTATGGTCAACTCGTGGGGGCCTTGATGTTCTTAGTGAACTCACGCTCGAACATATTTTTGCAATGAACATGTTGAGTCAATACATGCTCGATCCTCATCACATTCACTGGCTTTGTACCAAGAATCGCTTGAGATATCTCCAGGGTACAGTCAACCATGGGCTGAGATACACTGTTGGTAGTATGAGGCTCCATGGATATATCAATGTAGATTTGGAAAGAAGTATGATGGATCATAAAAGCACATCTGGATATTGCTTCAACCTCGGTTCTCCTTTGATCTCGTGGTTGAGTAGGAAGCAGAAATCAGTTGCTCTAAGCACAGCCAAGGATGAGTACATTACAACAAGTATGGCCTGTTGTGAAGTTGTTTAGTTGAGAAATCTCTTTAGTGAGATATTTGGGCATGTGTTTGATACCACCATGATCCTTTATGACAACCAAATTGGGGTTCTTATTTTAGAGAATCCCATGTTCCACGATCGATCCAAGCATATTTATATTAGGTACCAATTTTTTCGGGACATGGTAAATCAAGGCACTGTAAGGCTACATCGGATTGGGATTGATGAGTAGGCCGTAGATATTCTAAAGAAGCCCCTAGGGAAGATAAAATTCTTAAACTTTCATGAGAAGCTTGGTATCGTGGAAAGACTATGAGCCTTGGGAGCTCCCGGGGGCTTGGGGATAGTTACTTGGAGATATAAGCAAACACAAGGCTAGGTTCACCTTAACTTTTTGGTGTGCTATTTAACCACCGTTATGATATTGATTTGGTTCACCCTCTCTTCGATCTATACCCCACATGCATCCTACCCATGTAGTCCAAGACTCATGGGATGTACCTCTCATTTGGCCAATGAATTGAGAAATGAGGATAGAGACAATAGAATTACTGATGGATGCATCAGGTAATGATTTACTCTCTATTTCTTGGATGGGATGTGTCCAACAACTTGATTTGGGATCAATTCTAGTTGAGGTTTTTACCTCTAAACTGACTTCAGGTCAGTGGAGAGTGGTAAGGTCTTTGAAACTCACTCTTGATCATATATTCTTATTATTTATTCTATAGCATAGCAGATCCACAATGTAGAGACAATAGGATGACACAAGATTTCATAATGTGTAACATGCCTCAAAATTTTTACTTTTCTTTGGGTTCACCCAATTTATATTTCTCATAAACACCTTACATTAACATATACAGTTACCTATGTATCTGTATTTTTCCTTAAGGAATGTTGATCTACATCTGAATCAATAACACTTATTAATTCGTTCCTCAAGTTGTCATGGTGACTTCCTTTTTAATTAGGATACCCATTTGCTTATGGGTTTTTTTTTTTCTATCTTTTAAAAATTATTCTAAACTATCTTAGTTAACATCCCTTGTAATTTGATTGGAAGACCTTATAACCCAAACGATTAACTTAAATTGAATTATTACATTGCACACATTAATATAGTGTTCACCCATACTACTTTCATATGAAATCATTCTCTATCAAATTGCATTCGATTATATGGTATAACTAAGGTCCACGACCATATCATGTCCGTATGCCTCTTTCACTTGACAGCTTAAGTGAGTTAGTACATACAGTATCGAGTTGATTTACAATGATTCCAACAATATTTACACAGAACATGATTATACTCAACGTGTCAATCCCTTGGAGGTTTTCGTCTCACGCTGGTCCTACATATTAATTGTCTCTTGTGTACTTCTCTACGATGATATTCTAACACCAGCCAATTGTTCTCCCTATGTTAAGTCTTCTTCCTTTCTCGAGAAGATAATCTGTACCTAGACTTCGTCTCACATTTATTTGCATGGCTCGAATTCAAAACTTCTATCAAACCGCCATTAAAGGCCTTCGAGTGTCATTGATCTAACCCTAATTTCAAGTATGCCTCTCACATATTTTTCCATCTGGACGGCATGGATGCATTAGGGTTTGACGCACCTTCCGTTCTACTTAATTTGGGATTTCTCTTGTTACAACCTTCATTTTGTTCATGCACATCTCGTGGTTGGGGTTTCAACTTGGTGGTATCGATGGTCTTGCCATCGAGTCTTCTTGATGCACACAGTCTCTTGGTTTGCATACAAAAGAGAGATTCATAGGTAACACGATTTCACTATTATGCCATGCCTTGTTGAGTTTATTCGTGCCATATATCATATACAGTTCCTATTATGATTACAATTTAAATCTATAGGAGGAGTCTAAAATTTTGATTCTCTATTCGTGTTTGTAATTAGCTCTGCCTACTGAGAGCGTTGGTACCATAGAGGACTCCTCATAGTTTGCTGGGGCATTTTTGCCTTGCGGTAATAATTTGACTCACATTCTGGCTTTGATTTCTCCTGCGTTCGAATACAATGAGTCGAATTAATTTTAGGAATCATTTTCCTTTGATACTCATGATTTTGTTTCCCCTTTCAGAGTTGAGAATTAACCGGAGAATGTTTTACGTTGTATTTCTCAAGGTAAGTTTATATATCTATGGGCGTTTATTAAATTTCTAGTTGTATTTTTATTGGTTTATCCTCTCCCTTTTTAATTTTCATTTTGGTTTCTTGTTACTGCATGTGATTATTTTAATTCCCGCCCTCATAGCCTTCATTCCTATCATGCTCTCATCACTTGTTTAAGTTTCGCCCTAAGACTTTGGTCTTCGCTTGTGTACTCAAGTTGGCTCCTTCTTGTTACAGAGAATTTTGATTTCAGTAGTTCGATACTCCCATGTGTATGGGTCGACTTCGGTTCCACGTTTCCTTTCTGAGGTCTTTTAACAATTTTATTTGGCTCGGGTGTTATGATTCCTGTTATACCTCTGTAAATTTTGTAAATGCCTAATTGGATTGTCTAAAATCAAACTTATCGGCCTTAGAATATGACCAAGTTTTTTTACTATGGATTACGTGCTAGTATAATCTGTTTTTATTATAATATTTTCCATTAAGACTAATACTCAGGAATTTCAACGCTTGTGTGAGGCTTGTTAAATTTATTCAAGACACTGTGTATCTATTTCATAATAGTATATAGGGTTTCGCATTTCTATCATGTTCACCATACACTTATTATTCATTACCAGGGTTATTCAATATTTCCACTTGATTTTTGTATATATTTTAATTAATGAAAGTTTAATATACCACCATGACTACATACGAACAAGATTCTTGGGTCCCCTTTCTGCTATTTATTTTTCTATGATGTTTGTACATTGACATATATTTTATTTTTGTGTGATATTCAGAAAATTAGTTACAGTGTTAATAATCAGTTTGTTGGCTTAATGGTTATGTATCATACTTCTCTTAAAAGTACAATTTTTCCTTTCGATGTATTATTATAAAATTTAATAATATCAACCTGAGTACATTTTTTTTTCAATTCCTGTGATATAGAAGCTTTCTATCAATAGTTCTTCTCTTCCTTATGAGTACATTATGAATGATAAATAGAGGTTAAATAAAACCCTTAACAAAATTTTCAATGGGTACTTTGCCGAGGATATATGGCTTACATCCTTTGCAATCAACTGGGATTTATTCAAACTGTAATCCATTATTTTATTTCAGATAGAAAAATTTCTAGGTCAGTAGGTTGTTTTCCTATTATACTTTTCACGTCACGTGTTCAGAATCTAACATATATTTTTTTCCATTATGGACATATCAATGACATCTATCTTTCTGTTATAAGAGTTTTAGCATTAGCATAGAAATTAGTTCTATTGATATATTTTGGTCTTTTGTAATATATCCCAGGTGGTTTCATAATATGGGAATGTCTTTAGATAGGATTTCATTCTCTGCTTTGTATTTGCCAAATGTAAATGTTCATATCAGTCCTGTAAATGAGGTAACTTGTCATTTCTATTTGGTTACTTTCTTCAGTGCTATGTAACTTTTCTATCTCATGTATTTAATTCATGTATCAGGAATTATTTCCTTCTCAGTTCCAATTTTCCTTTTAAGACAAAATGATTACAGTTTATCAACATGCACTTCAATAATTTATCTCTGCAATGTCTACACTGTGCTTTAATCTTTATTTTGATGTATCCTCTTATAAGTCTACTTTTATTATTCTGCACATAGATATATCTGTACATTTACAGAAGCATATTTAAGTTAAAGCCTTAGTGATTTGTGGGAGTAGTATAAATCTCCATATTTAAACCATTAGCAGGTTTAGAGTTTCTGGATGATTTTCCCCATAATTCCTATTCCTACAACTATTCAGAATTAAGAGGATTAATTTCTTCTAACCAGTTCTGTCAAATGTAAGGAAGAACAACTTCAAAATTTCGATTTAATATCACATCTACCATAACTAACCATACTGCACCATGACAGACATTTTAACCATTGATAAGGATTGTGGACATACCGTTTCTGCAGATGACCAACCTCCCAACCTTAGAGTCCTTCTATCTCCAGAACTCACCCCCGAGCTGAGACCCTCTCCTAGAACAAACCAACCTCAATCTGTTCTGGAGTAGCTTATTTAAGTTGCTCTCCCCAAAGCCTGTTTCTAATTCTGCATCCAGAATTACAAGAAGATTTTATTCTTGTTTGCCTAGGCTTCCCTTATTTAGGGACTTTAAAGCTGCTTTCTGCTTTTCCATCTTTTTACCTCTTCCCATCTACTCTCTTCATCATTGGGGAAAATTTAGATTTTTCCTCAAAATCTAAATTTGAAATAAATTCTTTCAAGGCTTTTTGAAAGATTTTTGGGGAAAGTCTTAGCCTGTTTCCATACCTCATGGATTTGGCAAGTGATCTCAAAAATATCATTTGGTCAAAATGCACAGAAATATTATATTTATTTTTCATAATTAAATAATTAACCACATTCACACCATAATTATCCATTGGGGTCCACCCCCTTTGTATTTGAGTTCAAATGTCTAATTTGGAAACATAAAACTAGGGGTGTTACATATTCCCCCTGTGAAAACTAACACCGTCCTCGTTGTTAACAACTAAATACTAGAGTTTATTTTGAAAATAGATATGGATATTTTTCCATCATTTCAGCTTCTCTTTCCCACGTAGCTTCTTCAGTAGTAATGTGCTTTCATTGCACTTTGACTCTAGCTACTGTTCTGTTTCTCAATTCAATTTCTTCCTGCTCCAATATTTGAAGCGGCTCTCGAAGGAACTCCCCTTCTAGCTCCACCTGTATCACATTGCAATCAACAATGTGAGAAGCATCGTGTGCATATCTTTTTAATAACGAAACATGAAACACATCATGCACTTTAACATGGGGTGGTAAGGCCAGCTTATAAGCCATTGGTCCCACCCTTTCTAACACCTCAAAAGGCCCACAATATCTAGGATCCAATTTTGCACAACTTCCAGCATAAAGTGTGCTCTTTTTGGGTTTAATACGTAGATACACATGATCACCCACTTTTAACTCTCGATGCACTCTCTTCCTATCAGCATTTTTTTTTTGTCGATCTTGTGCAGTCTTGATGTTTCTCTGTATTTGTTTGACAATTCTTTCCATTTCTTGTAGAGTGACTGGCCCCAATACTAGCATATCTTCAGGTTGGCTCCAACTTAAAGGAGTACGACACTTTCTTCCGTAGAGTGCTAAAAATGGACTCATCTTGATAGAGGATTGATAGTTGTTGTTATAAGAAAATTCGACTAAATGCAAGTAGTCTTACCATTTTGATGGCTTATCCATCACATACATTCTTAGCATATCCTCCAAAATCTGGTTTGTTCTCTCTGTTTGACCATCCGTCTGAGGGTGATAAGAAGTACTAAAATTCAGTTTGGTGCCCATGCCCCCAAATAGACCTTTCCAGAAGGCAGTTGTGAATTTAGCATCTCGATCTGAAATAATCATCTTTGGGACCTCGTGTAGCCTTACTATTTCTTTTAGGAACACATCTTCTACTTCAGCTATCCCAAAAGTAGATTTTACAGGTATGAAATGTGCAGATTTTGTTAAAGTGTCTACTACTACCATCACTGAATCATGTTGGTACTTTGTTCTGGGTAACCAAGTTATGAAATCTATAGAAAAAATGTCCCATTTCCATTATACGATTGGAAAAGGATTTAGAAGACCGGCTGGATGTTGATGTTCAACTTTAACTAGGTAACACTCCATGTGTCTAGCTAAATAGTTTTCTACATCCCTTTTCAACCCTGGCCAAAACAATTTATTTTTCAAGGCTATAAGCATTTTCTGATATCCAGGATGTCCTGAATATGGCTATTTATGATATTCATCTAGGATTTATTTTTTCAAAGAATCCACATTGGGGATGTACAATATGTTTTTATAGAAGATCAACCCTTTCTGGTTTTGAGTGTATTCAGCCATTTATTTTTCAATATTTTCACTTGTGGATTCTCATAGTTTGGATCTTGATCTGCTACCTTTTTAACTAGTTCTTCTAAGTCACGACTAGCACTACTCCCAATGCTACTTATGTTTTGGCAAGCATTTCTTCTTAGAGTATCAACAAATTTTTTTTCTTTCCCTTTCATATGTTTTATGTCCATATCAAATTCACTCAGAAAAGACAACCATCTAGCTTGTCGAGCATTAAAATCGGTTTGAGTAATGAAATACTTGAGACTAATATGATCTGTCATCAAGGTGAAATTTTTTCCAAGAAGATTGTGTCACCACATCTTCAAGGCATGAATTACAGCAGCCAGCTCCAGATCATATACACTGTAATTCTGTTCATGTTTGTTAAATTTTCTAGACTCATATGCAATAACATAATTTTATTGCAACAGCACTCCTCATAATCCCTGTCTACATGCATCAGTACACACAACAAACTCTTTGTCAGGATCTGCAATCTTCAGTATAGGGGCTGTAGTGAGTTTTAATTTTAGTTTTTTAAAGCTGTTTTGGCATTTTTCTGTCCACTCAAATTTGGTGCCTTTTCTCTGTAACGAAGTTATGGGATATGCTATTACAGAAAATCTTTCCACAAACCTTCTATAATAACCTGCAATCCCCATAAATGACCTTACTGCTGAAACATCAGTCGGCACCGGCCATTCTCTAATAGCCTTTATTTTCTCAGGGTCGATAGCCAATCCTTGTTCAGAAATAATATGCCCCAAATATTGAATCTTATATTTATAGAATTCACATTTACTAAATTTGGCATATAATTGGTTTTCTTTCAAAGTCTACGAAACTATCCTTAAGTTTTCTTGGTGTTCTTCCTCACTTTTTGAGTAGACTAGAATATTGTCTATGAAAACTAGCACAAATGTATCTAAGTACTTGTTCAAAACACTATTCATTAAGCACATAAAGGTGGCAGGGGAATTTGTCAAAACAAAAGGTAAGACTACAAATTCGTAGTGACCATACCTGGTTTGAAAAGTTGTTTTACTAATGTCTTCCTCCTTAATTCTGAGTTTGTGGTAACCAGTCCTTAGATCAATCTTAGAAAATACTGAAGCCCCTCTCACTTGATCAAAAAGGTCGTCTATTCTGGGCAATGGATACCAATTTTTGATTGTCAACTTATTCAATTGATGGTAGTCAATGCACATTCTGAAGGTTCCATCCTTCTTTTTCAAGAACAGCACTAGTGTTTCCCAAGGAGAGACACTTGGTCTGATGTACCCTTTATCCAACAATTCTTGTAACTGCATCTTCAACTCCATGAGTTCAGGGGGCTCATCCGATAAGGGGCTCTAGAAACGGGTGTTGCTCCAAGCACCAAATCGATTGAAAAGTCGATTTCTCTTTTGGGAGGAAGATGAGGAATCTCATCTGCAAAAACTTCTTCGAAATCTCTTATCACTAGTAAAGTGTCTAGCAGGTTTTCTTCAGGTTGTTGTCCTAGTTCTTCAACATGTACAACATATACTTGATATGCTTTTCGAGTTGTTCTTTTTAATTGCAGTGCTGATATTTGTCTTACAGAGATTGATTTTGGTTTTCCTTTTAGTATAAAGGGTCTCCCTTCCTCATCTATGCAATGTATATTTTTATCCCAACAATTCATCATAGCCCTTTTCTTTTCTAACCAATCCATTCCTATCAGCAAATCATATGAGCCTAAGGGAACAATGTTTAAATTTACTTCTATCTGAAAATCATTTAATTTAATTGTTGTTTGAGGTAACTTATGGGTTACTTTTCGCTTGGTACCACTAGCTAGCTAGACCAACCAAGACTGTTAGAATTTTTCAGTTTTGAGATTGCATTTTTCTACAACTTGGGGACTAATGTAACTCAAAGAAGCACCCTGATCAATCAAAACTGTAACAGATTGGTTAGCAATCTTACCTTCAATCTCGACCATAGTAGCCTGATGTTCTTCTTGTCGGTTTTCCAAGGCTGCACTGATAGTGGGTATGTTCCTGGCTATATCGTTCACTGTGGTAGCTTCTCTATCCTTCAGAATCATCTGAATATTTATGTGTGGACAATCCCTCAACAGATGGGGTTCCCCACAGCCCCAAGATTTCAAAGTCTCCCACATTTTAACTGTTCCTTCCTTCTTATAATCTCCATCTATTTGTTTTGAGCCAACTTGGGACTGGGCAGTTTGACTTTCCTTTGGTTTGTTAAATTTCTTCCGTTGATGATCCCTACCAAAGTTCTTCAAGTAAGCTGGTTTTTTTTTGTTTCCTTTAAATTCACCCTTGTTTACCCAGCTTTTTCCATGTTCACCCTTTCCTTTAAACTGTTGGTAACATAATCTAACTTTCCTCACTGCTTCATCCATAGTTTTTGGATTATCAAACTCTATTTTCTCCTTATACACAACAGACAAGCAATTCAAAAACCTTTGTACCTTTACCTTCTCTTCACGAATGTAATAAACATACCTTAACAGATTAGTGAACTTGGTGACAGACTCATCTATGGTGAGCTGTCCAAATCTGAGTTCATGGAACTCCTTTGCTTTATCATCATAATAGCGTTCATTCAAATAGTGGTTTTTAAACTTGGCTTGGAAATCTTCCCAAGTCACTATTTTTTCATCAATTGCATGCACCATTTTTGTCTCCTCCCACCACAAGGTAGCCTTACCCTACAACTGGTAGATAGCTAATCTGTCATTCAGATTGATTTCATATTCATAGACCTAAAAATACTTAATCATATTCAACAGCCATGCCTCAACATCTTCCTCCTACTCTCCATCATAGGAGGGAGGTTTAATTTTTCAAAATTCACCGTGTAATTCCTTCCTCTGTTTAGACTAATGTCTATTAGTGTCATCTTCCTCAGAATCATTTGAGAACTTGCCTTTCTTTCTCTTTCCGGACCCTTCACCTTCTTGGCTGTTTCGCGAGGTCAGCTCTCTTATTAGCTTTTCCTACTCCTCACTGGCTAATGACAGCCCGTCATTCTGGCTTCTTAGCTCAGCCATATCCTGTTGCAACTTCTGCAACATAGCTACCAAAGGAGAGTTGGGATCTGGCGTGTTATCTCCATCACCCGGATCAACATAAATTTCCTCTCCTTCTGCCATTGACTTTTCAGTTCCAGTACCACTGTACACTAAATAAAACAACATCAGTAACACAAGAATTTTATTTTTTTCCAAAATAACATACACAGTGAGCACAACAATAGCCCAGTTTTTCTAACATGAGCTCTCATACCATTTGTAACATGCCTCAATTTTTTTTTCTTTGGGTTCACCCAATTTAGATTTCTCATGAACACCTTACCTTGATGTATAAAGTTACCTACGTATCTATATTTTTCTTTAAGGAATGTTGATCTATATCTGAATCAATAACACTTATTAATTCATTCCTCAAGTTGTCATGGTGACTTCCTTTTTAATTAGGATACCCATTTACTTATGGGTTTTTTTTTCCAGCTTTTTAAAATTATTCTAAACTATCTTAGTTAACTTACCTTGTAATTTGATTGGAAGACCTTATAACCCCAACGATTAACTTAAATCGAATTATTACATTGCACACGTTAATATAGTTTTCACCCATACTACTTTCATATTAAATCATTCTCTATCGAATTGCATTCGATTATATGGTATAACTAAGGTCTGCGACCATATCATGTCCGTATGCCTCTCTCACTTTAAGGCTTAAGTGAGTTAGTACATACAGTATCGAGTTGATTTACAACGATTTCCATAGTCTTTACACAGAACACGATTATACTCAACGTGTCAATCCCTTGGAGGATTTTGTCTCACGCTGGTCCTACATATTAATTGTCTCTTGTGTACTTCTCTACGATGATATTCTAACGCCAGCCAATTTTTCTCCCTATGTTAAGTCTTCTACCTTTCTCGAGAATATAATCTGTACCTCAACGTCGTGTCACATTTATTTGCATGGCTCGAATTCATAACTTCTATCAAACCACCATTAAAGGCCTTCGAGTGCCATTGATCTAACCCTAAGTTCAAGTACGCCTCTCACAGATTTTTCCATCTGGATGGCATGGATGCATTAGGGTTTGACGACCTTCCATTCTACTTAATTTGAGATTTCTACTGTTACAACTTTCATTTTGTTCCTGCATGTCTCGTGGCTGGGGTTTCAACTTGGTGGTCTCAATGGTCTTGCCATCGAGTCTGCTTGATGCACATAGTCTCTTGGTTTGCATACAAAATCGAGATTCATAGGTAACACGCTTTCACTATTACGCCAGGCCTTGTTGATTTTATTCGTGCCATATATCATATACAGTTCCTATTATTATTACGATTTAAATCTACAGGAGGAGTTTAAAATTTTGATTCTCTATTCGTGTTTGTAATTAGCTCTGCCTACTGAGAGCATTGGTGCCATAGAGGATTCCTCATAGTTTTCCGAGGCATTTTTGCCTTGCGGTAATAATGTGACTCACATTATGCCTTTGATTTCTCCTGCGTTCGAATACAATGAGTCGAATTACTTTTAGGAATCATTGTCCTTTGATACTCATGATTTCGTTTCCCCTTTTAGAGTTGAGAATTAACCAGAGAAATTTTTACGCTGTATTTCTCAAGGTAAGTTTATATATCTATGGCCGTTTGTTAAATTTCTAGTTGTATTTATATTGGTTTATCCTGGCCCTTTTTAATTTGCGTTTTGGTTTCTTTTTACTACAGGTGATTATTTTAATTCCCACCCTCATAGCCTTCATTCCTATCATGCTCTCATCACTTGTTTCAGTTTCTCCATAAGACTTTGGTCTTCGCTTGTGTACTCAGGTTGGTTCCTTCTCGTTACAGAGAATTTTGATTTCAGTAGTTCGATACTCCCATGTGTATGGGTCGACTTCGGTTCCTCATTTTCTTTCTGAGGTCTTTTAACAATTTTATTTGGCTTGGGTGTTATGATTCCCGTTGCACCTCTGTAAATTTTGTAAATGCCTAATTGGACTGTCTAAAATCAAACTTCTCGGCCTTAGAATACAACCAAGCTTTTTGACTATGGATTACGTGCTAGTATAATTTGTTTGTATTATAATATTTTCCATTAAGACTAATACTCAGAAATTTCAACGCTTGTGCGAGGCCTGTTAAATCTATTCAGAACACTATGTATCTATTTCATAATAATATATAGGGTTTCGCATTTCTGTCATGTTCACCATACACTTATTATTCATTACCAAGGTTATTCAATATTTCCACTTTATTGTTGTATATATATTAATTAATGGAAGTTTAATATACCACCATGAATACATACAAATAGGATTCTTGGGTCCCCTTTCTGCTATTTATTTGTGTATGATGTCTGTACATTGACATTTATTTTACTTTTGTGTGATATTTAGAAAATTAGTTACAGTGTTAATAATTAGTTTGATGGCTTAATGGTTATGTATCATACTTCTATGATAAGTACAATTTTTCCTTTCGATGTACTATTAGAAAATTTAATAATATCCACCTCCTTACATTTTTTTTTCAATTCCCGTGATACAAAAGATTTCTATCAATAGTTCTTCTCTTCCTTATGAGTACATTATGAATGATAAATAGATGTTATATAAAACCCTTAACAAAATTTTCAATGGGTACTTTGCCCAGGATATATGGCTTACATCCATTGCAACCAATTGGGATTTATTCAAATTGTAATCCATTATTTTATTTCAGATAGCAAAATTTCTTGGTCAGTAGGTTGTTTCGCTATTATACTTTTCACGTCAGGTGTTCATAATCTAACAGAGATTTTTTTCCATTAGGGACATATCAATGACATCTATATTTCTGTTATAAGAGTTTCATCATTAGCATAGAAATTAGTTCTATTGATATATTTTGGTCTTCTGTAATATATCCCACGTGGTTTCATAATATGGTAACGTCTTTAGATATGATTTCATTCTCTGCTTTGTATTTTCCAAATGTACATATTCATATCAGTCCTGTAAATGAGTTAACATATCATTTCTATTTGGTTACTTTCTTCAGTGCTATGTAGCTTTTCTATCTCATGCATTTAATTCATGTAACAGGAATTATTTCCTTCTCAGTTCCAATTTTCCTTTTAAGAAAAAATTATTACAGTTTATCAACATGCACTTCAATAAGTTATCTCTGCAATGTCTACACTGTGCTCTAATCTTTATTTTGATGTATCCTATTATAAGTCTACTTTTATTATTCTGCACATAGATATATCTATACATTTACAAAAGCATATTTAAGTTAAAGCCTTAGTGATTTGTGGGAGTAGTATAAATCTCCAGATTTAAACCATTAGCAGGTTTAGAGTTTCTGGATGATCTTCCCCATAATTTCTATTCCTAAAACTATGCAGAATTAAGAGGATTAATTTCTTCCAACCAGTTCTGTCAAATGTAAGGAAGAACAACTTCAAAATTTTGATTTAATATCACATCTACCATAACTAACCATATTGCACCATGACAGACATTTTAACCATTGATAAGGATTGTGGACATACCACTTCTGTAGATGACCAACCTCCCAATCTTAGAGTCCTTCTGTCTCTAGAACTCACCCCCGAGTTGAGACCCTCTCCTAGAACAGACCAACCTCAATCTGTTCTAGAGTAGCTTATTTAAGCTGCTCTCCCCAAAGACTATTTCTAATTCCGCGTCCAGAATTACATGATGCTTTTATTCCTCTTTGCCTAGGCTTCCCTTATTTAGGGACTTTAAAGTTGCTTTCTACTTTTCTAGCTTTTTACCTCTTCCCAACTACTCTCCTCATCATTGGGGAAAATTTAGATTTTTCCTTAAAATCTAAATTTGAAATAAATTATTTCAAGGCTTTTTGAAAGATTTTTGGGGAAAGTCTTAGCCTATTTCCAGACCTCATGGATTTGGCAAGTGATCTCAAAAATCTCATTTGGTCAAGATGTACAGAAATATTTTATTTATTTTTCATAATTAAATAATTAACTACATTCACACCATAATTATCCATTGGGGTCCACCCCCTTTGGATTTGAGTTCAAATGTATAATTTGGAAAAATAAAACTAGGCGTGTTACATAATGATATGTGATAGTACATGATGGTACTAGATGACTGGTTTGCACAAGTGGACAAATGGATGGATGGGTGAATTTTTCCCTAGTTGAGATGGAGTGTTAAATTTTGAAACTAGAGCCAAACTCCATAATGCACTGCTTGTATGAGGGAGATGATTCTTTTGTGGATTCCTCTTTTATAGAGGTGCAAGATTGATTGAAATATCATGTTGTTTGGATGAGCATAAGTTTAATTTTGAATTTATTTTTCCACACATTCACAATTTTTCAAGGTCGGCTAGAATTGTAGTGTAGGCTTGCAAGCCCCAAAGGTTGTGTCACACACCCACAATCGTGGATATAAAAAGGAGAGACATGATTCTCATTTCATCATTCATTCATCTCACACATATCTCTCTCATCTGATTGGTTCATACATCCATAGAGTTTTCTCCCTCTTCCACACGTGTGAAACAAGAAGCTCCAATGTTCGGACTTGTTTAGGGATTTTCTGGACAGCATTGACCAACGTTGACTTTGGGTCAACTCTTGATATTTGACTACATTTTCTAGGACAAAATTCCAATTTGGAGAGGTCGTATCTGGAGGCACAAAATCCATGGTGGAACGTTCACTTTGACTATTGTTGACCATAACTTTGACTCTTTTTTTACCACAGACTTTGACCACTGCGTTGATCATATTTGTGGACTATTTTCTATTGTGTTTGACTTTGATGGAAGGTTGAGTTTGACCGAGCTTGTTTGGATGTTGAATTTTTGGTTTGACCAGTGAAGACTTTGCTGGCTAGGGCATCCTGTTGACTGTTGTAAATTATATTTTCTCTCTCTCTCCTGAATAACGAGAAGTATAAGAATTCTCGTGTCTCTTGTGTTGGCTTGTCTTCGGTCAATGTATTTCTGTTCTATCAACACTTACTATCAATGTTTATGTGATTTCATATATGGAAATTTAATTGGTCTAATAAGAATGATTGAAGTAAAGTACTCTAAGAGTAGAACATACCATGGTTAACTAAAATTGATAGAACTTGAAAAGGATTATAAACTAATAGTTCTAAGTGTCTCAGAGGAAGAAAATGAAGATGATGAAAACGTTGGTTACTATCTTGTTTTGGAATTTTCTAGTTTAGATACATTGGGTGAATATATATAGTTCCATTCAATTCTTGTGAATCTTTGCAAGAGGTATCACAATTTGATTGCAATGGCATTATCTTACCATACTAGTTTCAAAGAAGAATGTCATTTCACACCAATTTCAATCTACAATGCTATGGTACTGGAATTTTCAGGTGTTTGATGCATTGCAAGTAAACTGGAAAATTGCTAAATGTGACACTTCAGTAAAACTATACTTACATTGGTACTATGTTTCCCTTCTAAATTTTCTATTTCTTCCTTTTCTAGCAATTATTTAGTAATAGGTTGTAGATGTTCATCAAGGGCTCCAACTTCATGGAACCTTTTTACGTCTCCTAGAATCTGAACCATTTGAGTTGTGCCTCAAAATTAATCCTTACAAAATCAATCACTCTCAAGCTCTTAAGAAGCCTTCATAAAAAAAAAATTGAAAACAAGAAACTATTTCAATGCAAGGTTGAAGTCTTCAAAACAAAAGAATTTTTCATATACCAAAACTTTTTAGGACATTTTATTGAGAATATTCACAAACATTAGAGGAATTTCGAGGTCTAAAATGGGCCTCCTAAGAAAAATGTACAACCAAAATAAACTTTATAATAACCAATAGGATTCAAGATGATGATGTCAAGCATGGGGGATGGGTCACCATTTTTGGAGTTAAAAAGTAAAAAAAAATAAAAAATAATAAAATAATAAAAACACTTTTTCAACTCGTATTTGAACTCATCTCCCTAAGGTTTTACTCAAATTTAGAGCGGGAGTATTTGGTGGATACAAAATTTCTATCCTCATCCAAGGAGTACCCATGTTTCATACTTTCGATGGACCTTGCTACACGAAAAATGAAAAATACATGAAAAATGTGATTGCAATTACGTTTTGCATGTATTTTTGTTTCTCGTGTAGCAAGGTCGATCAAAAGTATGAAACATGGGTACTCTTTGGATGAGAAATCAAATTTTGCACCCAACAAGTGTTAATGCTCGAAATTTGAGTAAACCCATAGGAAGATAAGTTGAAAATATGAGTTGAAAAAATATTTTTTATTTTTTCCCTCTAAAATTTGATGATGTAATCTAATATTATTTTATTATTTCAACTCTTATTTTATAATTTTTTTAGGAGGCCCATTTGAGACCTCAAAATTCCCCTAATGATCAATGTAGAGAAAATCCCCACTTACTGGAGAGAGTCGAGAGTCTTGATAACCTTAATCACAAGGGAAATAAAGGAGAGTTCTAGTCCTTTAGATTTAACTTTAAATTCATCTCCAAAAGGTTTTTATGTTAATAAGAAATAACATAAATATATTTGATTTAAAAACTAATTTTGTTGGCTTTCCTCATGCGCGATGACATTTTCAACCAAGTCAAGAATTCTGATATTTATGACATGTAGAATTTTATTACCTTTATTGGCCTTGATTTTATTTTGGCTGAATTGGTATATGTGAAACTAGACCTTTCACCACAGTTGCGAGATTGATATCTGGAATGGAAAATATTTTTTTCTAATTTTAACCTTGATGCAACCTCGAGCAATGTTTTCTTTACGATTTACACATGGAAAGACCTTTGTTCATCCATCTACATATATGGGAAAGAATAATTCAGCTATAGTGACCCGCCAGTGATTAGGAAAGAGATGTTTCTATAGCTTAAGAAAAATATTAAACTTGAAAAAAAAACAAGGGAAAAGCTTTAGAAGCAGGAGTTCAAAGAAAAAGGGGAAAATTTCCTTACTCAAACAAAGGAAAATATATCCCAAACAAGAGTGCTTGGAATACGTGCAGATATTGAAATTTTCTCTGTTGGAAGGTCATATATGAGGCTTGGGAATTTGGAGGCAAGCTTGAAAATTTCAAGTGAAGAAAAAACATAATTAACAACGCTAAAATGCCCCTTACATTGCTTTGAATTACTATAATGAAGAAAATTTGATGGCTAGTTTAACCCTCCCTTTTGATGTCAAGGCCCAATAAAACAACATAAAATATAAGTTCAAGTCATCTATTTTCAATGTCATTCCTATCCAATATTACCGAAAAGGTAAGTTCAAGCCATAACAGTTATAGGATGGCACTGATACCAAGGGTTCAACAAACCATCTGTATGTGAAAAAATTTATCCCATTGAGGATTTAGCTGTATGGGAACCTCTGCAACTTTCTGCTTCAACGTATCAAAATTTTTCTAACATTAATATTTTCATTCAAACTTAGAATCCTTTACCAATAGTTCCTCCAAGGGTTGGGTGATCTTGGTGTATAAAGTTGTAAACACATACTAGCTTGCAGTGATACTGGTACCTTGTGTCTCCTAGAAAGTTTGCATAACTCAACTATCAATGGGTGCTAGAAGAGCACTAATAAAGTCATCTTATATGGACCAACAAAAAGCCATGCATGTAATATGACATATCCTATTATATTACTAAAAGGAGAGAGAAACAAGAAATTCTCTGAATTGAGAGAAACACCACAGTCATGAAAAAATTATAACATTTGTTAGATGGTTGACATGGTCATAAATGAACCTGTACAAAAGCTATTTATCAAACCAAATTTATTGGAACATGGGAATGAAATATTTGAATATGTATAGCATGATCCTAGTGAAAATAGCAAATGTGTTTTTTATCCCAAATCACATGATAGGGTGTCATTAAGATCTCCATTTGGTCATAAAGGAGGTCTTAGGTTGGTCTCCTGCAACAATATTTTCCTAAGATATCTATTGAAATCTTATGTGACTGAGGAAAGATATTCATCTTGAAAACATCATTATATCCTCACTATAAAGTATCAGAAAGAAATCAAGTATGATTACCTTGAATATTTTCTTTAAAATTTTAATATGCCATTTTTCAAACTTTTTGTAATTTTCTGCATAATAAATTTGCAAACTTTTGGTCCTTCTGTAATTTCAAATTTCACAGACATAGATACTATAAATTAAATATTCCTAAAAATAAAATGCATGTTTTGATTCTTTAATTTGGAAAATTTCATAGATATTCAGACATTTGTATCTTATTGCATGTTATGTAGCATACTAGTATAGTATATGAAATTAAACATTCAGTTTCTTCAAGACATTAGAAATGTAATATTGATAAAATAATTTATCTTTCTCTACTAGAGCATATTTATAAAATATATTTTAAAAGACAACTTTCATTCTCTATCTAAAGTTACAAAAAACATGCATGTTGTCTTGGAGGGGGGATTTTTACTGTTGGTTGTGTAGTCAAAGCTTTTGGTACCTCACCTCCTGACACACATTGCACAAAGGTGGATATAGGTTGGATATATGAAGTAGCACTCACTCCAGATGAAATCACACCATTATTGTACTAAGAAAACTTGTGAGGTTGAGAAAATTGTTGTGCCAAAGAGCTTATTCCAAGCCCTGCTGGTACACTTTTTATGGGTTTCATAGGAGGAATACTACCTACAACATAAAAAGAACCCTGAATCACTAGATATTTTTCTATTCTATGTGTAGATAAACACAGGGTATAGATCTTTGAATTTTAATTAAGCTTGAATTCCTGAAAAGCAAGGCCAATAACTTCAGAACACAAATGACATGAATCCATGACTTGGGTTTTCTTTACCAACGTTCTAGAAATCTAGATAAAAAATGAATCTTATATAAATAAAAAACATAATCACAACTCATTTCCTTACCTTTTCATTGGGATTTAGTGTTTAATTCCTTAGAGAAGATACTTGAGATGAATTCATGGATCACAACAATACATATGATGATGCAGAACAAGAGGTTGGAAACTCATAAGCTAGGGAGCCAAACTTTCATGTCCTACTTCTCAATGTTGATTATTATTGTGGGGAAACAACTTCAGTAGATAATGCACCTTTTCTGGAGAAGGTGGGCCCTGATGAGTCCACAACATCAGTTGGATCACATGAAAATGCACTTAAAGCACTCACAGAAGTGGCAGGTAAAGGTGATGTATGAGAAGCAACTACAAAATGAAGAAAAGAAGATGAGATGATAGAATGATCCATTCTTTTTAGAAGCATTGTATTATTTCCATCATTGAAAATGGATGTGACCTAACGACTCTGCCTTCACATTAATCCTGATCTATCTAGAGAAGGAAATTTCCCACAATTAGTAGATTTGATTTAAAAATTTACCAAGGATTCATTAAAAAAGAATAGTGATGATTTGTTTTAATGGAAGACATAACTACTAGTAAACATGTTTTCTTAAAATAAAATCTAGGATTTAGATTTCTTCCAAGGACCAAGGACAACCTATTTACTATGGGCATGAAACCCTACCAAAAATGTTGATGGAAAACACTCAAGCCATAAGAAGCACACATCCATAGGGATAAGTTTCTCATACGCACTTGATACATCTAAAGGAAAATTTATGGTTCCTTCTGCACATAAAATAATATTATTACAACATGTCTGAAGCTGAATATAGATAAAATAAGATAATTTTATTAACATCCAAAAGTAAAAACTCAATTAAGTCAAAAATCTATGCAGTTGGATGTTGAACCTAAATTAATCCTATAGATATTATTAACTATGTAAGAAAAATAGGTATGGTTTACCCCAATGGCACTAAATAGTAATAAACTAACAAGGGCCTCATAGAGTACATGCATTCACATATAAAAAGGGAATTTTAATAGCATGAAAAAAACATTATTCATTTATATCTTGTCAACCCAAAGAGATTGAAAACATTTAAATATCAAGTTACTATGAAGTGAGATAGAAAATTATCATTGTAACCATCACATCACTTCCTTCATGCTTATGTATTCATTAAGGGCAGTAATAGGAATTTATGATCATGTAATAGCTTCACATTAGATCACATAGGTGATATACCTAAGGATAGAATGCCTGACATCTCATGACATAATTTTACCTCTTTATATCATGCATAATTTTTTGGGACATAAGTGTTGTTGCATGTGAATATGAGAGATATAGAAAAGAAATAAGAAATGTACTATGATTCACTAATCAAGTTTCCACTGAGAATTCATATTATAAATTCTAAAATATAAGATTTTGAATGACACAGTAACCTTACATCAAATTTTTCTACTTACAGGTTTGTCTATTGTGCACTCAGCAAATGAAGTCTCACAGTTAGCTTGGTTTTCCAGTTGTGTACTAGTCTTCAGATTTTCATGTAAGTTCAAATCATTCAAATCCCTAAAAAAGCCAACTCAGAACTTAACTTGAACCCATAATTACTAGTACAAATACCCGAGAATGTGATTGATTAGAACTCTAAATAGATAGCAATATAGACATGTTACATAATGCCAAGCTACTTAAATATTAAACACTTCATTACATTAATGACTCCATTAAATGCCACATTAAAAAATCACTTTATTAGTGAAATTTATTAATCTAAATATGACCATTATCGCCAAAATTTATTTGGCATGTGATGGCTTTATTCCTTTATTGAACGATATCCTTGTTGATTTTTGTAGCTCTGGTAGGTACTTCTACACAAACCTAACTGTCTAAGAGTGGAGACGTCACCCAACGTCTCCTTAAATGCTTACTCTAGTGTGAGAAAGTTGTTAATGTAAATTAGCCTAAATTTAACTTAGGAACATCACATAATTATTATGTTTCCTTCTTGAGCTAAAGGAAACTTAGGAAAGTTAATTACTTTAGTGATTATTTTTTAATATCATCCCTTGATCTCAACTTTCAAGTGAGGCGATATCCAGTCTCGGCCATAAATCACTTTGGAGATTATGGTTAGGAATTTAGCTCAATGTAATGTTACAAAAACAACGCTAGGGAGAAGAATAAGATACACCACACAACAACGCAAGTCTAAGAAAGGAATCTCTTTTGGGGAGTGTAATACACTTAGTGTGTTGGGTCCAATGAAGGGAGGTAGCAAGGAGATCTATATCAGCCAATGATGGTTGATCAACTGGATTAGATCCAACATTGTATGTAATTCCTCAGTTGAGACATTTTCTCAATAAGGGAGCCCAAGTAAGTTCAAAGTTAAGTGAAAAACTCAGATTGGGTAGAATTTGTTGACATTTTCATGATTGAGATAGGTAAACTTACTTCTGCTAAATTTTTCAGTTTAGAACATAACCATGAATTTAAATTTGTATATCATTTTTTTTCTAGGAATTATGTGTTCGGTCCTAGGTTTGTATAAAAACTAGCAACTCTATAACTGTAAACCTCCATGCCTATTCTACAAAGGCAAAATGGATAATGAGGGGAATGGTTGGATTTTATTTTTGATGATTGTTTTCCCTTTAGTTCTTAGTTTCACACCCCTCTGTCTAGTAGGATTGAGTGTGATTTCATAGATTTCAATGCGAGATAGAGGTTTCTCTTAGTTTGTGAGAGTTCATCCTTGAACAGAAAAGTGAAAAGGTCCTTCAAAAGTGACTTGAATGCCCCTGGACATTTTGTAGTTAGAGCTAATATTCCCCAAGCTTTGTCTTGCAGCATAAAAAATAAAGTTAACATCTATTATGTCATTATATCCTAGTCATTCATTAAGGCTATTCTTTCACTTTGAACTATGAAGTAGTTAATATCAAGAATCACCCTCTCTTAATCAATTTTCTAAAAAATCAACCCATAGGTTTCAAGGTACTACAATCATTATTCTAAATTTTTCTCTTTAATCTTGTTGTTTTTTGCATTTCCACATGTAGATCTACACTTTTCAGGACCGATTCTGTGTCCTAACATCGGATTTACACATTCTCCAAGGAATAAATTCATCTCTAGGTGAAAATTTTCATTTTTTCTTTCTATTTTGAAAGTTTCAATGTGTATTACAGATCTGAGCATTTACATTACAATGAACACTTAATGTAGTTTGGCTGAAGTACTGATTCTTTAAGGTTCATATTTTCTTTTATATTTCATACTGACCCCCCTGTGTTTATCATGCACTAACCAAAAGTACATATATACTATATGAGTTGACAATGTACATTCTCTAGCTATCTTGGAATCCTTAGAGATTCAAGCATTAACAGGAATGCAAAAAAATATCTTGGAAGCTTGAGATGTATGTTTACATATTGAAAAGGATAAGTTGAACATTAATATATGTGCTTTACATTAACTCAAAATAAACCTCGAACAATGCAGATTTATATTACTTTTAAACTTTACCCAACTAGATTAAAAATATAAAAATCATTTGACAAGGTCTATTATATTTTCCAACATCAGCTCCAAAACCAATTTAAATAGAAGACACAAAATGCATAGAGGAGGGGAATTTCATAGGCTTAAGATTTTCCCATGGAATCTTCTAAGTAGCCATCTCCCACAATAATACTCCAAAGCTATAGGCACCAAACCTATTTATTTCAAATAATCCTCATTCATAGATATCTTAATGGACCTTTGGTTGTCATAGAAAACAAGAAATATTTTCATCAATGATATATATAGCTTGAGAACATAAATAAAACATATCTAGGTGCAACACATATGACATGAAATATCTAACATAGATGTAAGCACCTACACAACAAATTAGAATAAACAAGGTGTATTCTAATACATATATCATACTGAATAAATTTAAAATACATAATCAAGATACTGTTTCAGCTCACTGTTCATTGGAAGGATAATTCTGAAGAACTTCAGGAGCCATCTAATGTGGATGTAAAACTAATAGTGTCCAGACATTAACATCCCACCCTCAAATGCAATCATCATCTTAATGTATGAATATAAGAATGAAAATACATATCAACTATACTACTAATTACCGCACATTTTTGAGACTTGGCAGTGTAAAATGTGGAGTTCTTGAGATGGGATATAAAAAATATTGAACCTGCATTTCAAGAGTAGTGTATATATGGTATAAGTTCTTCGAAAAATAGAGTATGTTGAAACAAATGATAACATTCAGAAACACCATAATTCATTAGTAGATGCATAGAACTTTGGCATAATGCAAATTATACGAGGAAATAAAGTCATAAATCTTCACAGTTCAGTTTTTTTCAACCAAAATATTGGATAATTTCGAGTATTGGTGAACAATCGGGGGACTAATATTATAAATATGGTTCATCCCATGTTCCTGTAGACAAAAAATTCCACATAATTCAAAATATAGAGAGAATAAAATATGAGCTTGTTTTATAGACTAAGCCATCAACATGTAGAAAAACATTATATATTAGGTCCCTATATTACTAGTGTAGTGCCTTATTGTTGTTAGTGTAGCCCCATTATTTTTATTGGTGTACCCCTGTAACCCCAATATTTTTATTATTTTGTCCTTAACTTATTATTGTTAGGTTAGCTAGGATTATATTGTGACCTCATGGACTTTGATATATAGAAGCACGTTTTTTCAATTGTATTATCCAAAAAATATTCATTTACGTAATGAAAATGAGGTTTCCCCCTCGAAGTGGCTTATTTATAAGGATTTTGTCTCTCTTTTGTTCTATTTTTGAAGCTGGTTTCATAACATTTGGTTTCAAATCTTTGGATTCTAGGGTTTCGCTACTCCAAATAGGTCACCATGGAATTTTCACTATAACGTATTTTATACGAAGGTTCTGAAGCTGAAATTTTTATTGCGTGTAGCTGAAATCCTAAGGAGCTTCATGTAAACATTTTAGGTCTTGGTTCACAATAGTTTCGAAGATATGATCTATGAAAGACAGGGTTTTTCCAGGCTCCTGAGTTTCATCTCAAAGAGGTGACTATGGGAATATCATCATAACTCTCTCTCTGAGCATCAGATTGGAATTATATAAAACATAGCCATAATTAGGCTGATTTTTGTTTGTTGTGTATCAATTTTAGAGATGAAGGAGGAAACTATGACACGTGGAACTTAGTACAAGTTATATCTACTGAACCAATCCATAATTAGGCCATTGTGGGATATTGGGCATAATGTTTCCTTGAAGAATCCAAATCACGTAGTACTTCTGGCATTCAAAAAAATATTTAGAGGGCTAATACAGGACCGAATTTTAGATATTGAAGATCCAAAATCATAGAGATAATTTATTTTCAACATCGAGCTCCTGAAAAGAAAGAAAAAGGTGTGTATTTTTTTCGAATTCCATAAGTCTTGTTTGAAAAATCAGTTTGAATTGATTCCAAGGGAATATTGTAGAATAGATATCAGTATTGGGTTCTAAAATCCCCCCTAAAAAGAATTCAAAATTACAAGAGCAAGTGCACCAAATTTCTCTCTCGCAAAAAGCAACGAAAAATGAAATGGAAGTTTTGAAGAAAGGCATGTAAGCTAAGATGGATGATTTGAAGAAAGGCATGAAACCTAAGATGGATGGTTTAAAGAATGGCATGGAAGCTAAGATGGATGGCATGGAAGCTGGCATGGAAGCTAATATGGATCTAATGGAAGCTAAGATCGATGAAAAAATAAAAGAAAACATGGAAAACATGAAGAATGATCAAAGAAAACATGGAAGGTTTGAAAAAGTTTATACAAGAAACATTTCATAATGGTGAAAAGATGGTAGACGAAACTCATGATGATAGAAAAATAATTTTTAAACATGATTTCATAAACTCTATTGTTGGATGGAAGAACCACCATATTCCAAAGATGCATATGAGGAAATTTTATGGCAAGGATCCTGTAACATGGATACTTCAAAAGGAACAATATTTGTATGTCAATAATGTGCAAAACACAAAAATAGTATGCATTGCAACTTTAAATTTAGAAAAAAATACATTTGTATGGTATCAATGGATTTGCTTTGGTAAAAAAATGGTCACTTGGTCAATTTTTACAGAGGAAATTATAAGACACTATGAGGGTACAAAGAGAAACACCTTCTTTAGCCAATTGATAAATATCAAACAAAAGGGTTCAGTGGTGGAGCACATTGAGGACTTCCAAAAATTGAATATAAGAGTAACTGATATTCCAGAGGAACACAAGATTGATGCCTTCGTATGGACTTTAAATGATAACATCCAACATGAGGTTCAACTTTGGGAACCTAATTCATTATAGACGGCATTTAGGTTGGAAAGAAAAATTGAATGTAAAATTATGGCAACAAGGAATCCTACCACTGACATCTATAAAGATGGAAGTGTTGCTATTCCTAGACTTCCACAACCTACAAGTTTGACACCGCAACAATTGGAAGAAAAAAGAGCAAAAGCGCTTTCCTTCATTTGTGATAGAAAATACACTAAATTTCATAAGTGTGCTGAGAAGAAATTATTTTACATAGATTTTGAAGAGGAGGAAGAAAATGAACAAGAAACTTCAAAATAAGAGGATATACACAAGGAACCAACCCTAGAAGAAGAAGAAGAATTGAGTCCGACCATATCGTGTAATGCATTAGCAGGAACTACCACTCCTCAAAATCTCAAGATAGAAGGACATATCAAGAAGAAAAAGGTAATAGTGTTGATTGATTCGGGGAGTACCCATAATTTTATTCATTGTAAGGTAGCCAACGAATTGAATTGTTTCCTATACCGAGCACCAGAATTTCAAGTGATGGTTGCAAAAAGAGGAATTATAAATTGCTCTCGAAAATGCCATAATATCAAGATAACCATGAGGGAATATGTATTTAATAGTCGAATTATTTCCTTTCCAATGGGAGGTGTTGATGTTTTACTAGGTGTATAGTGGTTACAATATTTGGAGACGGTAGCTTTTAATTTTCAAGAATTTTTCTTGAAATTTTATTTAGAAGGAAAGGAAGTTGAATTACGGGGTATCGCATGCAAGTCGGGAAAGATAATAAGCTCTAATGTCATGACAAATATTCTGAAGAAATAACAACGAGGCGTAATTGCACAAGTATTCTCAATAGAATTTCGTATATAAAAATTATCTATTTCTTGAGATCTCTAAAAAGTCTTGGACAATCATTCTAAGGTGTTTGAAACTCCCGAAGGACTCCCACCTATTCGTGATCATGATCATGCTATTCATTTGATTCTAGGAAGTGTTCCTCCAAACATTAAGCTTTACACATATCCTTATGTCCAAAATACTGAAATTGAATGTATGATTGCATAAATGTTAGAGGTTGATATAATTCAACCTAGTCAAAGTTCTTTCTCTGTTGTAGTAGTATTGGTGCACAAGAAGGATGGATCATGGCGCATGTGTTTGGATTATAGGGAGCTCAATAAGCTCACTATTAAAGATAAATTTCCTATTCATGTTATTGATCAATTATTGGATGAATTACATGGAGATATTTATCTTACCTAGTTGGATCTTCATTCAGGATATCATCAAATTAGAGTGAAGATTGAAGATATTCCAAAAACAACATTTCGAACTCATGAGGGTCATTATGAATTTTTGGTAATGCCTTTTTTCCTTACCAATGCACCTTCTACATTTCAAGGGTTGATGAATTCCATTTTAAAACCCTTCCTTACAAAATTTGTGCTATATTTTTTTATGATATGCAAATCTACAATAGGTCTTGGAAGGATCATGTTCTACATGTTGACAAGGTGCTGAAACTATTGGAGGAGAAACAATTATATGCAAAAACATCCAGATGTTTATTTGGAGTAGAAGAGGTGGAATATCTGGGTTAGATTGTATCTCACGAGGGTGTTAAGGTAGACCCTAACAAAATTAAATCCATTAAGGAATGGAAAGTCCCCACAACCATAAAGCAGATGCGAGGATTTCTCGGTTTAACAGGGTATTATCGCAAGTTTTTTAAGAATTATGGGAGAATAGAAGCACCTATAAAAACATTATTGAAGAAATATGAGTTTTCATGGACTCCTGAAGCAGCTAAGGCCTTTGAACATCTTAAAGAGGAATTGTGCCTAACACCTGTCTTAGCTACGCCAGACTTCACAAAAACATTTATTGTGGAATGTGATGCATCAAGAAATGGAATTGGTGTTGTTTTAATGCAAGAAGGAAGACCCAACTCTTCTGAAATTCGTCAAATCAAAGAAAAGTATTTACAGAAAGCTATTTATGAGAAGGAAACGTTGGCAATACTACATGCACTAATGAAATGGCGACCCTACCTAATGGGAAGACACTTCAAGGTACAAAAATGATCATGATAGTGTTAATTTTTTTTTGAAACAAAGTCTATTTCCAGAAGAGAAGAAAAAATGGGTCACAAAGGTGTTGGGTTATGACTTTGAAATCATCTACCAAAAAGGGAAGCTAAATGTTGTTGGAGATGCAATCTCAAGAAAGGATGAAGAGGTGGAAGCATTTCTTTGTGCCATTTATATTATCTAACCAGAATGGATAACCGAAGAAAGCGATGAATGGAAGAATGATGAACAAGTGCGGACACTTATTCAAAAGTTGCAGCAAGATCCTAGTACATATGATACATTTATTTGGAAAAATGATTCCTTATGGTAAAAGATCACTTATATCTTTGTAAGAATTCCCAACTAAAACAAAATATTCTTTTGGAATTGCACACTTCTCCTTTAGGAGGGAACTTAGGATTTAAAAAAAATTACCATAGGGTGAAGAAAGAATTTTTTCAGGATGGTCTTAAATCTGGTATTCAAAATTTTGTGGCGGAATATTTGGTTTTCAAGCAAAATAAAGTTGAGACAATTAAGACCTCAAGTCCTCTATAACCTTTATCCATTCCAAGTCAACGTTGGGAGGAGATGTCAATGGATTTTATCACAATTTTACCTAAGTCCAGAGGAAAGAGTGTTGTCATGGTGGTAGTTGATAGACTTACCAAGTATGCACACTTTTGTGCATTATTTCATCCATTTAAATCAATTAAAGTTGCTACTTAATTTATGGAAACGATTCAAAAGCTACATGGAAACAAAAATATTATTGTAAGCGACAAAGATCCCATTTTTACTGGAAATTTTTTGAAGGAATTATTTTCTTGTTTGGGTACTCAACTAGCTCATAGCTCATCTTATCATCCTCAATCAAATGGTCAAAATGAGATAGTGAATAAATTTTTGGAAGGATATCTTCGTTGTTTTGTATCTGGAAAAAAAACACAATGGGTCAATTGGTTGCCTCTCACTGAATGGTGGTATAACACTTCCTTCCATACTGCAGTAAAAATGACCCCATTTTTGGCACTTTATCAATATCATCCCCCATACATCACATCATCTTTAGGATAAAATTATAAGGTTCAAGCAGTGGGAGATCACATCGAGCATCAATAAGAAGTTCTCCAACTCTTAAAGGATAACCTAATTTTGGCACAAAATAGAGTGAAACAATAGGCAGATCAAAATCATAATGAGAGAGTTTTTTATGTAGGAGACTGGGTATTTTTACAGCTACAACCATACAAACAAATTTCCCTCAAGCAAGCTAAGAAGAATAATAAATTATCACCAAAGTATTATGGTCCTTACAAGGTGTTGCAAAAGATTGGTACTATGGCATACAAATTGGAGCTTCCTACTTCTTCACGAGTGCATCTGTTTTTCCATGTTTCATGCTTAAAGAAGGTCATAGGTGACAAACTTGAAGTTCAAACAATATTTCCAGAACTTGATGAGAAAGGAAAAATCATATTGGAACCTGAATCAGTCATGGAAATAAGAACTCAACATATACGAAATCGATCCATTTCAGAGTATCTTATCAAGTGGAAGAACTTACCCACTGAAGATTCTACATGGGAGGATTATAATAAGGGAAAATTTTAGGGATATAAGTTTATCTTAAAGTTAGAAACCTTGGCGAATATTGCTAGTCCCTAATATTCAAATTGTAAATTTTTTGGCAATATTTTAGTAGAAATATTTATAGATCCAATGATGTTATATTAGTCAATATAATATTTTGGAAATTTCTAAGGTAAAATAATTGTGTACTATAAAATTTGGGAGAATAATTTTAGAAAAAAAAGGAAATTTACGAATCTTGTTTTTTGAGAAAAACATGGAAAATTAGCCCACCTACGAATATTAGCCCGTAAAATTTTCCATCATTATAATTTGGAGCTTCTTTTGTAACATTATCTTCAACTTCAAGGAACTCTTAAGCATAATTTTTCCTCACTCACTATGTCCAAGGCCATCCCCACCCATCTTTTCCAATTCATCCCTAGTGTATTTCTCTGGAGCAAGAAAACCAAAATCCCTCTGCAATTAAGAAGATTGATTGCCCATGAACATTCGTTTTCAAATATTCAAATGGGAAGATAAAAAAATTCTTATATTACAAGCATATACATCAATTAAGAGTCACATTTACAGCAAGAGGAAAACATTATTCTAGATTTAATTTTGATTATTCTACATGTATTCACATCTTTTTACTATTATACATGTGTTGACCTATTTTTATTATTGTACATGTGTTCAAATTTATAGGGAGAGGAACACAACGTCGATTCACTCTCTAAATATTGATGCTTCACAACATTTGGGTACCTGGAGTATCACGAAGCAGCTAGAAGATATCTTAGTCCTATCATAGGGCTTTTAATGAAAGCATATTACAGATTCAGTGACTTTTTTTCAGACTATATATGTTTTCCTATAGGTTTTAATGATGGAGATTATTTCCATATGGACAGACATATGACTTGACAAAGTTTATTTTCAGCCCTTATCAACATCCTAGAAATGATGATGTGTTTTGTTTCTCTTTATGGTTCATGTATTTTTTTTAAACAGATATATGAGCATGAATTTCCAGTTTTTTGTATCATTATGGGGCTTCAAAAAGTTGATTGAATGCAGTTAGTGCATCTACAAAATCTAATTTTCAATACTTAATTTGGATTCCTCAAAATTATTTAAAGTTGCAATGAACATCCCTTTTTGAAATTATGGTTTTAACAATGATATTTCCAACAAGACAACTATCACTTTAAGTTTACTTGAACCATTTTGCAAAGGAAAAGTGAATTTTTGTGAACATACTTATTGGAAAACACATGACAACACCATAAGAGTTTAAATAATTAGTGAAAAAATTCTTTGGATTCAAATCATTTCACAGAAGTTAAAACAATAAAACTAGGCATGTAGTGTTGTTTATAATAGTTCCAACCCAAAAACACCAGAATTCTAACGCTTTCCAGCATATCAAGTATAAAAAAAATTCTTTATGCTTCAAAATGATGACAATTTAGAACACCTGAATTCAATAGACATCTATTAAATTTTAGGGTTATGTTTCTTGTTTAATTCTCATTTAGTGGGTTTATCTTTTGTTAACTTTAACCTTAACTCTTAGCGTTTAGCTGGTAGGAGTTTCGCAGACTCTTAGACTATTGACCACTATCGATTGTACTTTTCAGTCCCATTGACCTAACTTTTTGGTCATTTATATACATTAATAAAATTATCTTATATTTTCTTTCTTGTATTATCTTATTCTATCTACCAGGTTCAAAAAATCATTCTATTAAAAATACCACAATGAAATGCCCACATCCAAGCATGAGGAATAAAGTGATGACTACAAACCTTGGAAGAAATTATGAGACAATGAAAAGCTACTCGAAAGATGTAAATTCCCCTATAAAAATAAGTACTTTTGGATGCCTTAGCCTTTTCATAAGTGACACCTACATCAGCAAAAATAAAAAAATTTCAAATTGAGATAAATTGCATAAAAAATAATAAAAATGAAACCAAGTATATGCAGCAATACCATCAAATACTAAGAGGAAAAACACATTCCAAATTCATCCAGTATAGAGGGAAAATATTAAGTAGATATTACTATAAAGTAAATATATGCGTCTAAAACCAATCAAGAAATCATAGAATACAAGAGGCATTATTTCCACCTACAGGTTCTTCACTCAAACAGCAAGTTGAAAGGTAACAAAGGACATGCCTCTTTTCAAAATGTCTCAATAATTTACGTGCAATATTCTTGCTAACTGAAGACCTGTGTTCCTACATCCTGCATCAAGTAAGATTATGTTAATATGGGATTCATATCCTATGAGTGAATGCTTGGCCACATTGAGACTGAAACTAGAAAATTACCAAGTTTTAAACATGGAAATTTATATATAGTTGAAACCAGATCTATTATTGTATACAACCAAAATGAGTGAGTAAACATACCGAACCATACCAAAGACCATGATAGACAGTGTCGCAAGAACCTATCAACATTAATCCATGTCAAAAAACTACATGGAAGAATTCAAATCTTTTACATCAACATCAATAATGATGAATTGATATTATAGGCATTACCACTAAGTCGTAATATGAATATTAAAACAAACATCTCCCACTTATATACTTAGTTGTGGATAACATAAAATCCATGTTAAAGAAACTATTAAAAGGAAAATATTAACCTCATATTTTCCATTTCATGAATGAAAAATTTAGATATCAATCCTAGCAGTCAGTATCCTAGAATATAATCATGCAAATTAACAGAACTTGGAGTCCATAATGAAAATAGTTTAGGAAATGACTGGAGCAAGACTCACAAAATTTTGAAGATTTCAGTCAATATTTTTTTTATTTCTCTAGATTAAATATATAAAATAATGATTTTCCATTTCCTTTAGAGACATCTTTTAAATACTTGATCTTGTGGAGGAATGACAATGCCACTCCAATTCGGGTAGTTGTAAATAAGTAGAATGGAATTTGTGAAAAATAAGAAGAATAAATTGAACAAGAGTCCTAGAACCAATGGCACAACACACCTTGTATAAAATCTCACAACCACACTCTGAATCCATTTGTCAAATACCTATTTTATCTTCCAGGTAATAATTCAACACTTTCAGCCTCTAGTCCTGACACCTCCTTCCCATGTATAATTCATGTAATAATATAGTCTTAAGCCTGTTGATTTTGATACATTACCTATGCTAGTAATGACTTTCATATAACATTATTTTAAGAAGAATATCTACTCGATAAAAAGTGTAGCTTCAACAGATACTACAAATAACATATCATGAATAATTTCTTCCCAAGAAAGAATCAACAAACTCAAATACAACCATAATGGACCTACTTATCCATATTTTTTTCCCTCCCTTCTCTTATCATGTAAGTACTGCCCACAATTTAAACAAATATTCTTTATTTAAATGTGTAACATTAATAGTTATTGATTATGCATATTATGTAAGAGGTGTCTGTACAATTTAAATACATATTCTTTATTTCAATGTTCAATACTATAATTTGATGACTATAATATGTATCCATATAATGTTGGTGTATATATAATAGAATTTTTATGTTTACAGTTTTACTTAAGTTTGATATCATTCAATAATATTTTACTATCATGAGTTGTAGATGTCTATTTATGCCTATATAAACAAAGACATCCTTTTTTCCACATCTCTGCATGTATCTATATAAAAGTTATAATATGATGTGTCAGTATAATATGAGAACATAGTTTTTATGGAAAAAATATATTAAAAGTCAAATATTATAATCTTAATAATCATCAAGTAGCAATATTTTTCACCCCCTACTGACCTTTTAATAAATACTCCTAAAATATTTCACAAATACAAGTAGTGTCATATTTTCTGCTTCTGTAGAAGAATACAATCATTTATGAAATTATCCAAAGGGTTAATCCTCTCATTATAGCAAGTCTTTCCTGCAACAAAAATGATGTCAAGATCATAGAAATTTGGAAGGACTCGGTTTTAGGCAGAGAACCATAATGGTAGATCCAATCATTGGTTATTTTAGAAGATGTTAAAAACATAAAATATATTGGATGGTAGCTCAAATTATACCTGATGTCCTCTATGTAGTTGGTTTGATATCCAACTAAATGGATACTATATTGGACCTTCATTGGAAACAGATATTGGTATTGAATATTTTGCTGTGATAGTGTGTGCTTAATAGATTTTTCAAACTAGAACTAAAAGTCAGAGCATTTTTTATCGCAGTGGCCATAAAAAGGAAGCAAAGTTTGAAGATGATTACAAAATAATTAGGAAGTGAACATGTTAATAAAATTGAGAATAGGAAACAAATATTTTAAAATTTTTAATTTGTGAATTGGTTGAATTCAAAAGGATTGGAATGTGAATAAAACTAAAAGAAGAACTATTGAACTTAAAAATGCACCAAGGAGAGATTGATTTTCCCTCACTAAATCATTATCCAATCAAGAGATATTAATATCTCCTAATCAAAATTTTAGGTTTAGTTCAGGTCCACCAATGTCATAATATGTGATCCTTCATTCTGCATTTAGTGTGAAAAATATGGATTTATGACTCATCCCATTCATGACATCAAGTAAAACTATATGATCTTAAATGGATTTTACAAGTGAATGGTTATTCACTTCACTTCATAGATATTCTTGGACTTCAAGAAAAACTTGACAAAAACTCAATTCTTAGTATGGGTATGTTGGAAGTATAACATTTGTTTTTTTTTGTAGCCTTTATGGTCAAATGGGGAGAATATTCTTTATATTTAACCTGTTTACATACATTTCCCTGGTTGGTCATCAGGCATTGTAATGCATTCTAAATTTTTTTGAATAATTTGATCAATTCTATTTCAGTGTTTACACTAAGTTTATAGAAGAGTCACATTGGTTGAAGCATACAAGTGATAATTCTCTTCTCAATAGAAGCATAAAAAACATTATTAGAGGTGAATGAGTACATTCAAGGGAAAGGAAATCAATCAATCTTGGCTTCAACGAAGCTGATATTTTTTATGGACCATTTTTTTTCGCTTGCACACTTGTGGTCAGCTAATACCCATTTAGTAATTTTCCTTTGAGAGTTTTAGAGCATAATCAAATAACTCACAAAATTTTCAATTTGATCCTTTGCTGACGGAAATGTTCTAGGTCCATGTAGAGACAGAAAGTAGAGCCCCAACAAGTCTCCTTTCTAATTTGGATCATATAAATGGACGAAAATAAATACTCATACAAGGAGGAATTGGTGTCCATGCTTTTTCCCGAGAAGCCCATGAAGAGCCCTTAGAAATGAAGCCGACCTTGTATCTCATTTAGAAACATGAAGAATCAAATTGACAATGTTGTAGCAGGCTAGAATCTGTGCACAACATTGAAGCTACCTTCCTGATTGAGAGAAGGAACTCAACCTTCTAATTGGACAAAAAAAATATTCCTTAACACTGTTACTGTACACCATTAAAAAAGTAAACTCATGATTAAACTCATGATTAAACTCAAAGAAGTATAAGCGTTTACCCCTGATGATGGACTCACTTAGGAAGTCTGAAACATTAGGTTATTAAAAATACTCATAACAGGTTATTCCTCTATTTCTAAAAAGTAAACTCATGATTAAATTGTGCCTTCAGACCCTTGAATGTAGAATTTTATTCACAATTTCAAGATAAACATAATAATAGAACAAGCCAAAATACCTTAGATCTTAGAAACTTTTTCCATACAAATGTAGATGAGGAGAAAACTAGTTTGAAAATGAAAGCTACAAATAGTGTATCGAAAAATAGATTGTTGATATCTAGCGTAGCATCAATGATGGATTGTAATGATAATCATTATATGACCCTTACACATCTCATCTCTCAACATGCTTGGATTTATACTGAAATGGTTGTGGTAGAGAATACTGTCCACCAAAATCACAAATTGGATAAGTTTTTGGAAATACTTGAAATGAAACATCCCATAGTTGTTCAAATTGGTTAGAGTAACATGTCAGCGTTGCAAAAGTGGTTGAAATTTCAAATTTATATGGTTTTAATGACATCAATTTCAATTTTGGTTGCCCCAGTGAAAGAATAATTGTTCATGGATGTTTTGGCTCCAAACTAAGTGGAAAAACAAATGCATTTTTGAGGCATGAAGTGATGAGGTTGTAGAG
Source organism: Pinus albicaulis (assembly GCA_034641835.2). Taxonomy (NCBI): domain Eukaryota; kingdom Viridiplantae; phylum Streptophyta; class Pinopsida; order Pinales; family Pinaceae; genus Pinus; species Pinus albicaulis. The sequence continues at coordinate 607,276,115 of CM076576.1, forward strand.
ACTTTAAAGCTTACAAGGTCAGATGTATAGGTCCATAGAAATACATATAGGTTGCAAACTGTAGTGTATACCTTTTATACTACGAGCGATAATATTTTAGCCATGGGATTTTAGGGATAAGGAAATTGTCAGAAACTTATGTTGAAAGAAGCACAAATTTTAGGATGGATTGCGATAATAGTTTGCAAAGAGGGACAGTTATATCTATTAGGAAGATAAAAAATAGCTATGTAAATTATTGAATTGATAATTAAAAGGGGCACAAATCTGTATATGAAGCAATTTATACCAGCGTGAAATATATTCAATGTTTAAATTATTTTACTGAAAGCGAAAATCAGGGGCTAGATTTTATACTCTTGTCTTAGTTGCATGGATAGGTAGGAAGAGACGGTTTTGATATAAAATGGCTTAGTGTATATTATATGGCAATGTCACTAATATAAATGTTAGTTTTTCCCCAATGAAAATAACAAAAAAACCTATTTTTATCAAAATTGATATTGATAAGAGACCCAAAAGTTAACCCATTAGGAAAAAATAGCCCAGTAGTTTCTCCAATTTCTAGTTTTAGCTTCTAAATAATAACATAAAACCCTAGATTTCTAAGAATAAACATACCTCTAAAATTCTTCTTTTGTTTTTGCTTTTTATGGGAGATGAACACCATAAAAAAAAATGACTAGAGTCACCTCATAGTACTAAAGGATGTTGATCCTATGCATAAAATATTGTAATCAGGGGAGCTTGGAAATTATGTTATTTAGAGCTTGCTGACAGAGCTCCACACTACATGAAGAGGTTGATTCAGGAAAAGGTTAGCCTTGTGCCCACTAAAAATACATCCAAGAAATATAGATTTTTAACTTATGTGTGAAAATGAGCTTACCTCCCTTATGAAGCCATGAGTAAGAATCGATGCCCTCCTAACAGAAAACATAGAGATGCCATTTAAGAGAAAAGTAAAAGCAACCATTTCAGCTGACTTTAGGGATTGGAGATTGAAAAGACTATATTAAAATGGCATATTATCACTCATTTTCCTGCATATTTTATGATGTGGACAATCTCAATGTAACGCCTCCTGACCTTAAGAATAAATATATACCCATGGTTTTCAATAGACAATCCGCATAGAGGGAAATAAAACTACAATGTTGTGGGAGTGGATACAATATATCCTTTGAAAATAAACCAAGAACTTGCAACATAGGTCAGAGAAATGATAGGCATTGGAAGTCAAGAGTAGTGGCACTATCGTGTGTTCATGTGGAGGCATCCATTTTTCAAATTCTAGTGGGGAATTATGAGTTCCTCCCACTAAAAATTCATAATGAAGAGCCAAAAATCATTGTCATGTTCTATTCATTGAAATTATGGCATTCATTGAAGTTAACTATTATTGTGATATATTATGAAAAAATATTATTTTCACCATACTATCCATGTTATCATTGAATAATGAATCTTTCAAACTATTTTCCTTGTTAATCACTTTAGTTTCCATGGTTTTAATGTTATATTCCTTTTCTTTAAACTAGATTAATCCATAACAGAAAATAGAATCTATTGAACTTGAAAACTTAGTTGTGACATTATTTACTCTTCAAACATCCTCTTTGAGTCTTTAACTCCTACTCAAGTTTATTTTTCCCATGAGTCAATACTTTATGAAGGTATTTGTCCAATTCATTGTTCCTCGTGTGGAGAGTGTAACATGATTGTTTAGTTTTGGTGACTTTTTCTTGTGTAGTGAAGGTGGAGAAAATTTTAGAGACCTTTCCATAGTTTTAACTTAAAATTCATCTAATTTTACCGCTAATTATATTTTATTCCTACCTCCTACACATGTCTATGCACAGGTTCATATATACATTATTGATGGCATGGTGCCAATCATACAAATCCATCATCATGTCCATGCAACAATGAAGATCTACTAAAGCGATAGTGGAAAGGTATAACTTATCCTTATTGAGTTGATAAAAAATGTCTCCTTAGTTTATATCCTTTTACATGACACATCGCAAGGAGTTAAGTTATATGATGGTTTTGGTGACCCCAAGCGTTTGGTGCAATCTATTCTAAGGCTTCACATGAAAATAGTGTGTTAATTCTATGTCGACTATTATAGTGATGAAATATATTCATATAACATATATCCTAATGTTCAAAGGATCCTTAAGTCCTATAGTTTCTATGAGTTATATGATGGATCATGTGATGAAATTATAGGTGGAAATCAAAACTATTCTCTATCCTTTGTACTTTACTAGTTAGAGATGATTTCATGCTTTTCTACATGACATCTTCTTCTAATTCAAAATATATATTTTTTTAATTACTTCTCATTCATTCTTTATCTCTATATTATTTAAATTCAACAATTCTTTGTGGATTGGTACCTTCTACTTTGTAGATTTAAACAATGTCTATTGTGGTGTTGAATTGGTTTGGGGATGTCTGCTACATCCTCTTTCCTTAAGGGCTTGTATATTACTATCAAGTTGTGGGGATATTTGGGTCTTCCATGCATGGAGGATTCACATTGGTCATTATTTTAGTTCTCATTTTCTTATGTGAATCTATATCTTTTGTAGGTTCTTCATTTTATTCACACTAATGGTCCTCTTCTTCTTTATAAGACCCATAGTGTTAACCCTTGTGTAATTGCACTTATTTTTATTAGGCTAGAAAGAAAAGATATATTGGTCATGGGGATAAAAAATTTATTGCACTTGATTGTCTAATACTACTAAAAAAAAATTCTCACGAAGAATATTTAGTGTGACCTTACTAGTTAAGCACGGCCAACAACCACCTATATGACATGTGTTGCACTTGTCATGTCCTAACCAAAACTAGGCTAGCTACCTCAAACATGAAGAACTGTCAAAAAACAACATAGATACTCTTTAAGGGATATTTAGATTTCAACTTGGATATGGGAGCCATGGCATGTTATTATACATAAAGAGCTGCACAAATTGTTAGTATGTATGGTTTTCTAATAATAATTTGTGCACATTCAAAGAATGTGAATGTGCTATTAGAATTTGTGCATATTTTTGTAATGCGTGTATCTATAGAATTATTTATATAATAATATGGCTTTAGGTTAATATATATTTATATTAATTGGAAAATTCAATAGTTTCAGCCATCCTAGGAATCAAGGACATTTATGAGGGGTTGCAAAACTCCTCTTGGGGTTGTCTATATTTGAGTTTGGTTTCCCTTTCATACTAGAGATTAGAGAAATACATGGAATGTATTATGAATTTCTTAGGGTTTTCAGAAGATTCATAAGCTACAAATTTCTCTATTTTTTTTTCCTTGTACATCATCTCAAGTTCCATTGGACTTTCCCTCTTTGGATGAACTAGTGAAGGAGAGCCTTGCCCCAACGGTGAAGGAAGGTCAAACAAATGTTGAGAATATATGAATCCAAATGCAGTGTTAAAATTAAGAGACAATAGGGTATTTAGAATTTTAACATTTTATATGGATTCAAAGACCCACTTGTCTCTAAATATTAACACTACAGATGGATTCAGAGACCCCTGTAGTGAAATGGAACACTTCAGTATCAAAATTGTAATTTTTCATTTCTGGAGTGACACAATTAAAGATTATTGACACAAATGACTAATTCATATACTTGTTTTACTTATTATTTCGTCATATTTTTATTCTTGGAATATAATAGTCATTTATGTTAATCATTATTAATTTTTTTACTTATTATCTAGTCATATATTTTAGCCTTGGACTAAAATCGTCATTTTAGTTAGTCACTTTTTGTTTGGTCACTTATTATCTAGTCATATATTTTGTCCCCAAACTAAATTTTTTGTATAAGTTAGTAATTTTTAGTTTTGTCACTTAAAATTTCTCAAATTTAGAAGTAATTCACTTGAAATAATTGTGATGACTAACGGTTTTAGTCACCTACTCACTAATTTCAAGATTTTCTACTAGTGATGATTATACATATAACATGAATGCAAGGATAGTTATTTTTAACCTCAAAAGTAAAGAAGATATCTAGTGGGAAGATGTGAAGTTGGTCACAGACATCAGGACAAAGGAGTTGAGTTGGCATGAATTCAAGAGATTTTTCGGGAAGAATTACTTCTCAGAGAGGTACTATGACTGAAAATAAAAGGAGCTATATGAGTTGAAGATGGGATCGATGATATATGAGGAGTACACGACTAAATACTTGGAGTAAATGAGGTATGTACCATATATTAAGGATGAGAATGCAAAATTTCATATATTTTGGAGTGGATTACCATTAGCATTTAAAGATAAGATTGAGTATGATGATCCTGATTCACTTCAAGAAGTCATTGGAAAGTTTAAGAACTATTATGAGAAATCGAAGCATAAGATAAATTCTCAGCAAGGTTGGAAAGCGAAAAACAAAGCTAAAGATAAATGCCAATTGAAGTGAACAATACCTTAAGATGCAAGTGAAAAGAAAATGTTGTTCCTTAAAATAAGTTTAATGTAGTTGGAAATGGAAATGGGTCACAACCTAGAGGGAAACAAAATAAACGTGAGGGTAAGGGATATATGCAGCGTTGGATATGTAGCAAAGATCATCTCAAGAGGGATTTCTTTTCATGTCAGGGTGGTAGGCCTAATATCTACAGTGCACATGAATCATATATAGTGTGGATGTTAGACAAAGAATTCCTTGAATCTATGCAACATTGTATAACAGGCAGGCATATCACAAGGCATCTATTATCGAGATAGACAGTAAGATTTTTGATCAATTTGTTTTTATTTTTATTGGACCGGGATATAATTATAGTTATTTTAACCCGTTCTTGGTGAATAACTATGGTTTTAATAAATAAGTACATGCATAATATTGGTTAGGGCAGTTGGATACATGTACAAATAAAATAGTTCATCACTGAGTAAGAGCTTATGAATTTGAGTTGAATGGTATGGCTACATAAGTGAATTTTAATGTACTTCCATTGGGATCAGACATTATGCTTCTCGGTATGGATTGATTTTATATTCACTCGACTAAGGTGGATTTTAATGAGAATTCTATTGAGTGCTTGGATGACAATGGAGAACAAATAATATTCCAGGGTAAGAATAAATCTACATCAGTCATAATGGTTACAGATATATAGGAAAAGCGTATTCATAGGAAAGGGTGTGTGTTATTTGTAGTACATATTTCTAGTGAATAGGTAGGTGTTTTAAGGATGTTAAGGTATTGAGAAGATACCTTATTTTATAGGAGTTTCAAGATATATTCCCTAAAAATATTTTAGATTTTCCACCTCATAGGAACATGTAATTTTCTATTTAGTTGGTGCCATGGGAATCACCACCATCAAAGGCACTTTAAATGATGAGCACACCAAATTTAGTGGAATTGAAGTTTCAGTTGAAGGAAATGCTTGACAACTATACATGAGGGAAAGTGTGTCAGCTTGGGGTTCACTGGTATTGTTTGTGAAGAAGAGGGATGGTACTCTTAGGTTGTGCAATGATTATAGGTATTTCAATAGGGTAACCATCAAGAACATGTATCTGTTGTCGAGGATTGATGAATTTTTTTATCAGTTGAAGGGAGAAGGTGTGTTCTCCAATATTGATTTGAGAACGAGATATCACTAGGTACACATCAAACAAGGAGTCAAGAGAACTTCATATTAGTAGAAGTTTTCAAGTGGTTGGGCTTGCTACCCATATCCATACACCATTAGGTGGCTCTACCAATGGTGACTTCTCAGTGATAGCCAGAAGTGTTTCCTACCCTACAACATCAAGTATTTTAAAGACGAGGTAGCATGTGACATTACTCTCCCTTGAAGTTTGTGATTCTCTATTAGGCCAACCATACTTTTGGTAGTGCCATGATTTATATGAATCTATACCTCATAATTGTAATATTAATTTTGTCGGGTGACCATAAAGGATACTAGAGGAAACCTCTCCTACTCCCATTTCATTTATCTCTACTAAGAAATGAGGTAGGGATCTCCTAGACTAGGAAATTTGTATTCTACACAATTTAATCTGAAATTAAGGAGAATATCATGGCCACGTCCATGGATTTGACATAGGGATCTCCAAAAATGCATAGGAAAGTGGATAAGGTTGTGGATGAGTAAAGAGACATAGTATCCTCACCCATGATGATACCTTTTCATTGACAGGACAAACATTCAATCATTATTATCCTTGGAGCACCTCTACCCATTGGGCTAATATATGTCCATTCTATTATGGAAAATGAGGAAATAATGTGGAATATCCAAGAGGTACTTCAGAATGGTACATTTGACCAAGTTTATCTACTCTATGGGAGCTCAATTGTATTCGTTCAAAAGAATAATGTGACCTGGAGGCTCTACATTAACTATTGGTCTCTCAACAAAACCAAAACTACGAATAGGTACCTAATTTCCAAGATTCATGACCTTCTTTAGTATCTCAATTTGGCCAAGTGATTTAGTAATATTTATTTAAACTCGAGCTATCACCAAGGTCCAATATAACAAATTGATTTGTGGAAAAAAACTTTCAAGTCCAAGGAAGGTCTTTTTGAATGGTTGGTCATGACCTTTTGTTTTGTGAATTTCATAAAACAATTTCATGAGGTTGATGGAGGACATCTTGTGGACTTTCACCAAGTATTATGTGGTTTTATATTTCATACTTATCCTCATATTCAATAAGAGTTGGGCATAGAACTTGTAGCATATTCAGTACGTCGTTCACAGTATGCAGAATGAAAAGTTATGAACTAACTTGGAATAATTCTCCTTCGATATGGACAATTTCTAATATCTAGTTTACATTATTGATGTTCAATATGTGCATATGAATCCAACTGTTATCACTCTAGTAATTCTAAAGTTGTGTGATTATGGTTTTTAGTCAAATAATTCTAGAGGTAACCACAAACCAACTTCAAACTCTAGGATCTATCCTTCCTAGGGTTCAGAGAGGGCTCTCTCTTTAAATTTTAAATTTGTTTAAATTTGTAAATATTAGGCTAGTTATGAAAGTGCATATTTGGTGGGAAAAATCACTTGAAAGGAAGGATAGTGGGAAATATATTTGTCCATTGGGCTATGGGGTCAAAATAAAGCAAATAGGACTAGGATCAAGGGCAAAAGGTCAAATGTTTTCAGGGTAAGATAGATAACCCTTGGAGATCTTGTAAAGTTGTTTTTATGAGGTGGTATGATCGGGATAAAGGGCACTTAAGAATCCTTAAATCCAGAAAAGGAAGTAGGTGGAAGAGGTCAAATGAGAGAGGAAGCAATTAAGGGTTCCCTACCTGTTGAATCTAATTTGGGCCTCTTGTTATAGATAATACTTGGTTTCAGTTGTAGTTTCTGCCACACAGGCTCCTTCTTTCCATATTATTTTGGTGGAATTTTCTGGTTGATTTGCAGTCTATAAGGTATGACTATTATTACCTTTGTTCACTGCATCTATTAAAGTGTTTTCAGTCCATTCAATATGATTGGAAGACTTTTCTATTTCTATTTTAGCTTCATGAATAAAGGGTGTTAACTTGCATTTAACCCTTAGCTTGCTTAAGGTCCCTTGTGGATCATAGTTCCAAGGGAAACTCTCTTCAAATTTATATTCCAATAACTGATTAGCTGCCTCTTTTTCTACATGCCTCTGATTACATACGAATGGACGTATCTATTTCTTAAGTTTGAATTGTGTCTTCTTCTTAGCTGCCATGAAATTTATTGAATCAGAGTTTAGGATCTACCTGATATACTCCAAGGCAAATATCCTCATTGAAGGATGTTTGGGTAGCTTGTAAGGTAACAAGTTTGACCCAAAAACTCTGATTTCAGTATATTTCTCATACAAATACCAATCACCAACCTTACTCTACTCTGATAACTGCAATATATTTTTCATTTCGTCATTTATTCTTGGTTTCTCTGTCTTGGTCAACATTGTGATCACTGGATGTAAAAATAACTCTGAAAATTCTAAATAACTGAAATTTGTACATTCTTTCCTAAGCATTAATGTCCAAAATATGACAGATAGAGGTTTTCCCTCTATGTCAATTTTTTGGAAAGTAACTCAAAAATTATGTTATTAGAAGTATAAAAACATATGGAAAAGATAGGAGGTATATTTGAATACTCCCTCAATTTTCAAATTGGTCAATTGATAATGAATACTATCAGTAATGAAACCAACATAATCAAAGATTACTGAGGGTGGTTGACATAGAGAAAATGTGGATAAGAATCCCAAGATGGAGTCATCAGTGTGTTCATCAGTAAAATATCCAAGGATGAAGGAAAGCATGGGAATCACATTTCTTGAACCTTCAGGGAATTTAGCAGTATAATATGGGAGATTTAGCTTAGGAATTTCTACATGCAGAGGCATAAATGTCTTAAAGATCATGAACCACTTGGGAAAATATAGGCCAATATATAACCTGGTGAGGGCCTCTACACACAAAGGGAGTGCTTGGGGGTCAGGCTGAAGGTGCAACATCTGGTTAATTGAGTCTGCAGTGATGCTAAAAAGAACATATTTATTGGCATTTACAATGGTTCTTTGCTTAGCAACATAATACGGCTGACACAATCTAATGAACTCCTGACAAGGGTGAGTTAATGGGACAACATATTTGGGTAAATGGGATTCCCAAATATGGACTTCTTATTGATCGTCTAATGACTTTTCATGACACCAGTTATGGATATCTAACAGGTTAAATTCAAGAATGGGATTTTTTATCTTGTAATTAGTATTAGCTAGGGGAATGTTTTCAATATCAATAACTGGGGGTTGTAATGGATTTACAACAATATCAATAATCGAAGTCATGGAAAGGGTAGGTTTAGGCACTTTAGAAGCTTCAGTCTTGGTTGCAATCTGTTTTTTAGGCATTTTGATCTACTTCTATAAGTTTAGACAGTTTGTAGAAGCAATTTACTTTTAGCGGAGGCTTAATCAGAAAAACAGGCAATGTACAGTCTCTTATTTGGGTTTTCTGTCAAATTAGGCCTGTCAAAGAGGTTTAGAGGCTTTAGAACTGGTTTAAAATAGAAAACAAGGGTTTCCTGAGTCTCTGACTGAGAAATAGTGCTGAAATTTTCTTTTGAAAAGATCACAGAGGCTTAGGGTACCTACAAAGGTTTTATGGTTTATTTCAGAGCTTGAAAAGGATCATTTAAACTGTAAAAACTCAAAATTTCCTGAAAAATTGAACGCAGAAGAGAAAAAGGGTTTTTTGGAAAAAATTGCCAGACTCTAGCCTATTTTTGGGACTTTTTGGCAGTTTATTAATCAATTTTTTAACTTTAAATGTGTTTGCTTTCTTTCAAAATGTTTTTCAACTTGATTACAGGTTCAAATTCTAGAAAAATACCTATTGTAATGTAGGTATTGGGCTTAGGAATGATTTTTGAGGTTTTTTAACATGTTGGGAACTTCTGTGAATTGTTTGGAGCAATGTGCAGCTCCTCAGCAGTCTTCAAAGGTTGCAGGGAAAATTATGTAGGCTTCGGGTGCAGAAATGGCAGAAAAAGGCTTGAAAAGGGTGTTTTTACAGTCGGGAAAGTGTGAGCATATGTCAAATGCACAAGAAGGATATGAAATGAATGTATTTCTATGGTTTAATATGCATTTTGGTTATATTAATCCAGCATTGAATGCTGGTCGCATTGGCGGGAAGGGCGGTTTCAGGATTCAACTGATCTAAAACTAGTGGTTATCGCACGATGATTTGGTGGCAAAGGGTATTTGGCTAAACCCACGCGATCCAGTAAGGAAAGGCCCCATGGAGGAGGGAGATAACTATGAAACCACCCATTTCATGCAGCTTCATAGTTTGGATGGTCGCGCATCTTTTCCACGTGATATTGGATGTCAACCGTCGGATCTGGAGTTTATTTGCGAACGGTGGAGATTAGTTTGGGAGTTGCGTCGGAATGGGAGGTGACACTGGGCTTTTATATATGCGGCAATGGGTTTTGAATTTATAGAAATAAATATTTAAAATACCTTTAAAGCTTAGTTTCATGGTATAGCGGAGGGGTAGATATAACATGTATATCAATTAAAACATTTTTATGAAACGGTTTAATAAAAACATATGCGGGGGCGGGCTTTACTTTATTATATAGTTTTCACCTTTTGACAGTTTGTAACAACTATAGGGGGTGGGATTATTTCAATACAGATAGGTTTAGACCAAGGGGTTTGTAGGGTGGGGTTTTTATTTTACGCACATGGGGATATTTAACCTTGGTCTAAAGTTTAAAATAGTGGGTTTTTGGGAGCTTATATTAATATAAGGGTATTAATAACATACAAGAGGGTATTTCTAGGGATTTGATAAAAAAAGGTTGAAAGTTAATATGAAAAGGGTAGTGAAATGGAAATAAAACACATGTTATCTCTAAGTAAAGTGTAAAAATAAAGCGTTGCTCATATTTTATATTACTTCACTAATACTTAGGATAAATGTAATTTTGAGGGTTTTATGAATGATTTTGAAGGGAATGAAATTAATTATTTTAGGGTTTTAAATTTTACCAAGTAAGAATGTGCCTTTACTTAGTAAAAAGGGGTTTTGATGTATGAATGAAGGGTAAATGCTGAGAAATGTAGATTTAATGTAGAACTCAATATTTTTAACTTATTAGTCATTGAGCCTTGGGTCCAGTCCCAACAAAAGTCAGAGAAATTCTCTGAGCCATTTTGAATGATAGTTTAGAATACTAAATACCTATGGGGGAGGGGAAATTAGTGATTTTTCCCAATGATGTGTTATTTACATGATTTCTCAACTCCTTTCTACCTACGCAACTTTATTTCTAACATTTTTCTTCCTTTTGTAGGTGCATTTAGGCTTGCAACCTTAAAACATTTTTATTTCAAAGCATAAAACTATATAAGTATACCTCATTTCATTCAAGGGCTTAGATTAAACTGTTGAGATCCTCATTATTCTCTAACTATCTACTGATTTGTCAAGTTTAAATTGTTTGACAAATTTTTATTCTCTACCTAAAACATGAAATTGAAAACATGAAAAGTTAAGATTGAACTATTTAAATGATCGTGGATTATGGAATTTATTGACACTGCACATAATCATTATTCTTGCAGTAAAAAGTAAAAGTAGTGGAATTTGGACTTGCTCAATTTTAGGTCTTATTTTTTTTTTCTTTTGGGGTCCATATTTTTCTAAGTTCTTTGATCTTTCTTTTAGGAATTTTTACCCTCTTTTTGTCTTTCTATTATTTTTCATTTTTTCAAAATATGGAAAACAACTTGCAGAAATCAAGGTATGTACATATTTATAAGACTATCAAAGTCAATTCAAAATTTATGAACCCTATTATTATAGGACCCTAACAGTGGCTCCACATGGGGATGACATTTCCTGGTGAAATATCAAGAACTTAGAGACTAGTAGCCTTTGGAATTTGACTGTGATGACCCTGTAAATGTCTTCTGATATGTACAATTTATTCATACTTATGATATTTACCTCTCAAAGCTTAGGGCCTTCTCTCCAGACTTCAAATTTGCGATGGAAACATCCAATCCAATCTAAAATCTGTAATTTATATGTACAATGGTCAAAGTAAATAAAAAATTAAGTATTTTTCAACACACGAGAGTAGAAGTGCTTCAACATTCCACCATTTACTGGTCCTTCTTGTAGATCTGTTCCATCCTTTTCTTTCGAAAAGAAAGCATTATTACCTCTATATCCATAAATCTCATAAGTTCCTTTCCACAGAAAATAAAATTCTCGATGTTTACCTTTGTCTTCTCTTATGGAATCCCACTTTAACACTATATCTCTTATGTAGAAATCATCCTTTTTAGTATTTTTATCAAAAAAATTCTTGATCTTATCCTGAATGACTGGAGACTTGATAAAAAATTCTTCTCTTGTTTATTGCAAGTGAATAATTTGATTTATCCTTCTTTGAATGTCATTTGTTTCAATTTGTAACTCTTGGATAATTTTCATCACTGGTACACCTCAGCAGGATGGAAAAAAAACATCCATTCCATAGACAAGTTGGTAAGGGGAGGTACCAATGGACTGCCCATAAGGCATTGACTAACTTCTTATTCCAAGTCTTTTTATTGTCTTCAAGGAACTTTTTGATGATATTTACAAGGCTCTTCTTTGAGGATTTAGCTAGGCCATTACCTTGGGGGTAATATGCAGTAGAATGACGTAAGGTAATATGGTATTTGTGGCAAGAGTCAATCATTTTCTTGGATTTGAATGCTTCTGCATTGTCAGTAATTATCTTTTGGGGACATCCAAATCTTGAAAGAATGTTGTTTTCTAGGAATGAAAAAATGACTGTATTTGTGGCTTGTCTAGAGGGTATGACTTCAATCCACTTGGTAAAATAATCAGTAGCTGTCAAAATCCACTTATGTTGGCCTGAAAAAGGAGGGTGAATTTCACCAATGAAGTCTAAACCCCATTGTTGAAATGGCATTTCAGTTGAAATAGGCTTTAATGGGAGGGGTAATAATTTCTTCTTGCCTTCAAAAATTTAGCACTTATGACAGGAGATTACATACTTTTTGACATCAACAAATAGAGTAGGCCAGTAAAAGCCAGCTCTTAGGATACTGTCTACAGTAGTTTTCCAATATAAATGTCCTCCACAGTCATGTGCATGAAACTCTTCAAGTATTTTTTCAGCTTCTTCTTTTAATAAACAATTTAATAAAATCCCACTATGATCTCTCCAAAAAAGTACATTGTCTAAAATACAAAATCTTACTGCCTTTAGTTCTAAGAATCTGGCTTTGGTTTTTGATAATCCAGGAGGAGATTGTAATTTTAGGAGTATAAATATGATATCGGTATACCAAGGTGAATCTAAGAAGGCTTCAGTGATCATTAGAGTCACCATATCTTCCTGATCATCTACTTGGACAATAAAATTTATGTCTAGGGAATTACAGTTAGATTCAGCCATAATTCTGGCTAATCCTTGACCTTTGATGAGTTTTTTGGGTTTTATTTCTATGTCATATTCTAAGATATTGGCAATACACTTACCTATTCTTCCATCCCGACCATCCTGAGTAAGAATGTCTTTTACTACAGAATTTGGGACATAGGCAATAATGTGAGAGTAGAGAATATCAACTCTGAAGTCTTTAATGGCCTTTACCAAAGCTAAGGCTTGTTTCTCCATAATTTTTTACTTCAAGGGGAATCGCTAAGTGTCTTACTGAAAACAGTTATGGGTTTTTCAAATCCTTGGTCATTTCTCTACAGTAAAACTATAGTAACGGTGTGTTCCATAGTAAATGAAAAAATTATGAAATATTTGTTAAAGTCAGGACTTATTAGGACTGGAGTTTTGGTTAAAGCTTATTTGATGGACTTGAATGATTGTTTAGCCTCAATATTGCATTTAAGAACTGAATATTTTTTGAGCATGTTATTTAGTTCTCTAATTATCTCAGCTAAATTAGATATGAAACTTCTTAAAAAATTAATCTCTCCTAAAAAGGCTTGTAATTCTTTGATGTTTCTTGGTGGAATGATGTTAAGAATTTCTTCTATCCTAGCAGGATCTATTTTGATTCCTTATTTAGAAATTATGTGTCCAAGTAACTTGCCTTCTTCTAATCCAGATAAAATTCTCTTAGGGTTTAAAGAGATGCCAAATTTCTTGCATTTAATAAAAACTTGTCTTAGATGATCCAAGTGTTCATTATCAGTTTTGGAAAACATAGTAATGTCATCTAAGTAAACTACTAAGAAATCATGTATTTCCTTTGAAAAAGCTACGTCCATATCCCTTTGAAAGGTTGCTCTCACATTCGTTAGAACAAAAGGCATTTTTACATACATAAAAGTTCCCCAAGGAGTATTAAATGTTGTTTTGGCTTGATCTTCTTTTTGGACTAAAATCTGGTTGTATCCTGGAAAACCATCTAAAAGAGACACCTTAGAAAAACCAACTATCCTTTGTAATATATGATCCATTTTAGGTAAAGGGTAATTATCTTTCAAGGACACTTTGTTTAGATTCCTAAAGTCGACACATAATATAATCTCTCCTATTTTCTTTCTTGTTGGAACTAGGTTAGAAACCCAATTAGAATATCTGATTGGTGCAATTATATGTGCATCATACATTTATTTCACTTCTTTTTCTACCAAAGGTAATAAAACAGGGTTAATTCTTCTGAACTTTTTTTTAAATGGATTTTGTTCTTATTTTATTGGAATTTTATGTTGGATTATGCTAGTATCATAGGATTTGAGATCCTCGTAACTCCAAGAAAAAACAACTTGATATTCCTTTAAAAGAGTAATGTATTTTTCCTGCTCTTTTTGAGGTAATGTTTTGGAAAGTTTGATTATTTTGGGTTTTAAATCTATTCCAATATTTTATTCTTCTATATCAGATCTAACTAGCTCCATTTTAGGTTTTCTAGCTACATCATTTGAGTCAAAAAATATGTTCTAAGGAAGTTAAACCTTTAGGTAAGAAATTATTCTTAATATTCAATATGTCTGATTCATCATCAATAATTTCTTCAATCTCTACTTTATCTAAGATATCTATATCTTCTTGACCAAATCTATTTGGTTTATCAAACTTTATTCTATTTACATATAATTTATTCAAATCTATCTCACAATCTAAATCTTGATCTATAGTACAATCTGTGTCTATCATACAGTTCTGAAATTCACCTTCATTGTTCATAAACTTGCAAATCTGTTCATCCTGAGAAAAAAATTGCCAATACTTAAGATTTTCTGGAATTTTTGGCCTATGTTTGACTTCAACAGTATATATGTGATTAGGTTGGAATGGTAAATTGCATGTACTAGTAAAGGTTTCTAGACAGTGAGCTTGTATATTTTGTTTTCTAGGTATAGCAGCAAACATATATTCCAATAAATCATCAGTTAAATCTATCACAGTTTCTCTGTATCTGCTTAGTCTTTGATTGTAAAGAGAATAAACTCCATTTACTTGTTTTATGATCAACTTTAAATCTCCCATGATTAATATTCTTTTCCCTCCTGAGTTCCTAATGATTTGGAGTCCTACAATGAGGGCTTCATACTCAGCCATATTATTGGTACATTTGAAATTGAGCCTGAAAGCATGACCTTATAAATGATTGTTCTCCATGTTGGTTACCAAAACTCCTGCTCCTGCTCCTAAGTTATTTACTGAACCATCAAAGTCTAAATGCCATAGAGATTCATGAAAAATGTTATCATTGTTTGGTGCTTTCTTTTTCTCTATTAGTTTAGTTTGGATTTCATTAGTTTGAGAGATACATAAGATAAAAGAATCAAGGTTAGTTGGTGTAGAGTAAATTAGATAATTTATAGATCTTTCAGCACTACTGACCATGTACTTCATCAATGTTTCCCTATATAATTTTTTAGGCTCACCAAAAACTGATATAGTAGCATAAGAAATGTCCAATTATAGAGATCCCTGTAACTTTGCTCCCCATGAGCGAGAAAGTAACATTCCATATTTAGCTGGGATATCAACTGCTACAATGTCCATTAATATACTCTTACTAGGATATTGAACTAGAGTTACACACAAATCTTTGATTAAACCAAGCCATTTAACTTTACTTGAATCAAATGAGAACAAATCCTTGTAGGGACTTGTGATTTCTAGATTGGCAGTTTCCACTATGGCTTTAGCATCAGATTATGGGAAGCTCCTGAATCTACCATGACATTATGTAAAATTTGATCATGAATGGTAAGACTGATATAAATGGAGGGATTGCTTCGTCTACATGTTTTCCATTCACATATAGGCTAAAAATCAACTTTGGCTGATCATCATTTAGATTTATGGAATCTTTTCCATCATTCACGTTTAATGTTTCAGTTATGGTTGATTTATACAAGCCACATTTTACCAATTCTTTCAGAGGAATTGGTATTTTTATCTTTGCAATTTCAGACTGTATGTTCAATGTAGGTTGAGATTTACTAATTTGAATCAATTCTTCCTTGGTAACTGTAGTTTGGGTTGGTTTGTCTTGTTTTTCTACAGTTATTTTTTCATTTTCAAGTGTTTTGACATTCTTTGTTTGTGTTTCTTGTGCTTTACTTCTCCTAACTTTATTTTCAGGGATTGTTTGTGAAGAAGTAGATGTTCTTTCAGACTTAGAATTATCAGCAGATGTTTTTGAAGTAACAGGTTTTGGATCCACTGATTTAGGATTAGCAGAAGGTTTTTTAGGATCTATATTTGTTGTTTTAACAGAATTAGAAGCTTTAGAAACAATATATTTCTGTGAATATTTCATAGCTTGAGAAAATTCATCAGTAATATCAACAATTTTAGGACTTGATGCATTTTTTGGACTAGAAATGTTTTGGGAAGAACTAAAGTTTTTCTTATTTTCCCTTGGGAGAATTTACAGAACTTTTGTTTTAGGAGATTCTACTATTTTCTTATTTTGAGTTTGGGAAGTTTTATTGGGATAAGACTCATTGTTTTTCTTATTTATAAGGTTATATTGACTGTTTATTTCATTTATAGCATCGTCATAACCTTGTTTGTAATCAAAGGAATCACTTGAATCTAATTTGAGTTGTTGGAGTTCAAATAATTCTTGATCTTTCTGAGTGAGAAAAATAGTATTATTATCATCTATTCCCATTAGATTTATTGCATCCTCATCATCATCATTATTTTGAGAACTTTCAACGTAGTTCTCTTGGAATGGGGGCCTTATTTTTTGGTCTGGGGCTATTCCTTTTTCTTTTCCAGAATTTATGTTTTTTCTGAAAGTGGGATTTTTGATTTTTTGTTGATTATCCCACTGAGGTATCCTCTCTATTTTTTCTAATCTATCCATCATCATGTCTAAATTTTTAGCTAATATGTCTATTTTTGAGTCTGAATTGGAACTTTCTTCTTTAATGGTCACTCTTCTTTCATTTCTTAGTCTATCTTTTCTGGCTAAAATCTTTACTTATACACTAACAACGTCTGTTTTCATTCTCTCTAAGGTTTATGCATTTCTTCCCCTCGATTGATAAGCCATGTCCATGTCAAATCCATCAAGGAATTTGAGTAAGACATTATCAGGGCTGGGTTTAATATTTGCAGGGATGGAATTGTAAACATTGGTATACCTAGTGCAGTAATCCTGGACTGACTCATTTGGAGCTCTTCTCATGGCATCAAATTCAGACAATATCTGGAGTGGATTCTTTTTCTTTTCCCATTTATTTGAAAAAAATCTATGAAAAACAACTAAATCAATTACACTACCAGTAGCAAGACCTCTAAACCATTTATTAACTTCTGCAGTCAATGTTTGTGCAAATAACCTCATTTTAACATCAGAATCATCAATCTCATGGAGTTCAAATAAGTCTGTGATTTTATTTATATGTTGCTAAGTTGTATAGTGGGTTGTGGCATCAAACTGTGGAATCTTACTCTGATAGTCTTGAGGCATGTCATGAAGCTGTTGGGGTAAGACTAAGGGATCATACGTAGCAGCCATAGCTTGAAGCTTAGTTTGGCTAGGAGGTAAAGTAGAACTACTAGGGGCTATGTTGTAAATGATAGTTGATGAACTAAAATTTGTAGTTGAAGTGATGCGAAATGAATCTGGAATGTATATGGAACTACTAGGGAATGAGGATGATGTGTTTAGGAAATCAAAAGGTGAACTAATGGATATAGTGGATGAAGTGAGTGGTGGAAATAATACTCTAGGCTGTAAAGGTAGTCTAGGCATAAATGGATCTGTAGATGAATTGGTAGTGGAATTTATATATGATGTAACATCATACAGAGATGAATCTCTAGATGGTATTATTGTGGTATGTAACTAAGAAATTGGAGGTTTTTTTGCATAGGTCAAAAATTGAGCTAATTCAATAGCTTCAACAATATCTTTGAGAATAATAACATTAAGTTCTTCAATTTTAGTCTCACCTTGAACTTCCTGTGATTTAGAATATATTGTAATACTTTTCTATTTTGTATTCAAGAATGAAATAAAAATAGGGTCTAAAATAACATTTTTCAAATCACTTTCAAGTTTTCTTCTAAATAAAGAATGCTCAAAATTCAGATCAAAATAGATATCTTGCAGACTTACTAACTCTTGTGGTAATGAATTAACTCTTTTTAATAATGCTTCAACCTCTAAATTTTCCATTTGTTTTTTCCTTTTACCAATTTGTTGTAGGTTTTCTACTATAACTGTAGGCTTAGGATCTGGGTTAGACCTGGTATAATAAACTTTCCTAGAAGCCAGAATTACTGTTTTCAATATACACAACTTATAAAAGCAATCTTAAAGTAAAATGATTAATAAAAAGGTTTTCTTTAAGACTAGTTCTGTGACCGAGGATAGGTTAGTTCCCCAGTATGGTCACTAGTAATGTTATCACTTTAGTAATTCTAAAGTTGTGTGATTATGGTTTTTATTCAAAGAATTCTAAAGGTAACCACAAACCAAATTCAAAATCTAGGATCTAGCATTCCTAGGGTTCAGAGAGGGTTCTCTCTTTAAATTTTAACTTTGTTTTAATTTGTGAATATTAGGCTAGTTATGAAAGTGAAGCTTTGGTTTGGTTTTGGGAGATTTGGTGGGAAAAATCACTTGAAAGGAAGGATAGTGGGAAATCTATTTTTCTATTGGGCTATGGGGTCAAAATCAAGCAAACAAGACTAGGATCAAGGGAAAAAGGTCAAACGTTTTTAGGGCAAGATACATAACCCTTGGAGATCTTGGAAAGTTTTTTTTATGGGGTGGTATGATCGGGGTAAAGGGCATTTAATAATCCTTAAATCCGGAAAAGGAAGTAGTAGGAAGAGGTCAAACGAGAGAGGGAGCAACTAAGAGTTCTCTACACTGGAAATCAGAGGAAAACATATAAGTGATAACTAGTTAAAAACAGGGTGCTTTTAACAAATCATGTAGCAATACTCCTAGTTATACATTCAGATTTAGCATAAACATAAATGGATGCATGTAACAAAGAAAGAAAACAATGACAAGTGAGGAAATACTTCACTCCAAATAGTTCATCACAGGAATCTTGAAGTATGATGCTAACTTGTTTTGATCCAGCCTTGCTACTCGAATTTTGACACACAAAAGCTTTGAAGTCCAAGAAGAAATGACTATAACAATATCCAACAATTTTGTTGCACCAAAATACTTCTAAAGATGAAGTATTTATACATAATTTTTTACAAAATATCCAAGAAAAATTCTAGGAATTATCTTTTGAAAATAAAATATCTTTACAACAATAATAGAGACAGCTTCTTAACAAATCAGCAAGGCGTCCTATTTTATCCAAAAGAAATAGAAACAGTTTTGAGGATAAGATGCAGGTGGTTGCCTGGGTTTCCTCCTTGCTAGCTGTTAGATGTTTTTTGGAATCTAATGCCTTGTCTGATAATATTTCTCAGATACTCTTTATTCACTGATACTCTTTGACCCTCAGTAAAACTATTTACTGCTGTAAAATTTGTTTTGACTGTAAATTTGAAAACTTTTTTTTTCTTCCTTTCATCTGTTTTTTTTATCCTTCACAGTAAATCTGTGAGTTCTTGCCAATCCTCATTTTTAGGAATTTGTATGTTATTTAATTTCCTAAAGTTCTCATCAGCTTCAATATATCTAGAAAAGGTTGGCTTGATGACAAATAAGTGTTTGATCTCATGTTGCAAGTAGAATAATTCTTCAAAACTCTTGAGTAACACTTTTCCTATTGGGATGCCTTGACCTGTTGGTTTATTTACCTATTATTTTGTAAAGTATCTTATCTTCTTATCATATTCATTTTGAGGCATCAATTTATCATTAATGACCATGGTATTAGGAAGTCATTTTTGTCTTAGAGTTGTGAACTTAACCATAAATCTGGTTATGGAAATATTCATACTTTCACACTTTTCTTCCAGTTGTTTGATCAAATTTTTCTTTGTTGTGACTTTCCTAATTTCTAGGATAGTTGCAGTTTTGTCTGTGATTTTGAGTTCTTCCAACTCCTGTCTATTTTTGTTATTAAGGAAATTGATTAGCCTTACTTCTTTCTCTATTTTTTCAGCCAAATCAGTTTGAGTTTTTTCAATTTCTTCTTGGGCTGCTAGTAATAATTCTCTTTGCTAAAAAATTACCTGAATTGAAGGCCATACATCATGAATGGCTTCAATGACATTACTCCAAAGGTAATTTTTGATGTATGATATCTGATCCTTCAAAGTTAACTCCTTTTGCAAATTTTTTAACTCTTCACTCAGTCTACTGGCATTTTGCTCATGTGTCTTTGCATTTATCTGAGCTAATTTATTTGACTTCTCAAGATTTTAAACCATCTTTGTCAACCTGTTAATCTCATTTGTCATTAAAGACATCTCTTACATTGTATTGACTATCTTGCTGGCCTCATCAGTAGGCTATACTGTTGTTGTAGATGATTCAATTGTTGATGTTGTGAAGAAGCCATTGGTAGTACAGTAGCCAGTGGTTCTTTTGGTGCCAACTTTTCTCCTAAAGTTGAAGGCACTTCTGCAGTGATAACTGGAATGATTGTAGGAATCACTGGTTCTTTCACTTTTTCCTTTTCTTGCACAAGTTTGTCCATCTATATTTCCATTTCCTTAACCTGGGCTGTCAACTGAAGAATTAAATTCATCATTTCATCTTTTTCATTATGTTCCTTTATGACTTCTTTTATCTGGGGATGCTCACTTTGAGGAAGTTTGAGTTGTTTCCTCAAGGCTGCTATATCTTCATTTTTCTTCTTTACTAATAATTCTACTGCTTTGATATTAGTAGGATCGTATCCTACTTGTAAAACTAGTTCTTCTAAGGGTTTTATCCTTATATCCTTGGCATACAATGAGGCTTTGTCCAACTTCATCTGATCTTGCACGTTAGAGATGGTATTTTGGAGCTTTTGAGCACTCATGGCTTTATTTGTGACAGTAGAATAAAGCATCTCTGAAGTCTGCCTGTGGAACTCTATTTGATCAAGAGCATGGATTTTATCTGTTTGGACCTCCAAATCAACTTTCTTATAATCAGCCATTGTCTTAGGATTTTTGAATGTGGGCTGAAACACTGACATGATTACCTTTTGATTAGAATAATCAAATGCAGAAAGGAGTTTGTTTTGTATACTAGGAGTTTGTTTGAGATATTGAGAATAAACGGTATTCTTTATCTCTTCATTCTTCAATTTAATCTTCTTATATTTATCTTTAATATCCAAATCCTTTTCCTCAGCTGCCTGTGAGGACGAAGCTTCATGCTTTACTATCTTTCCATTAACTGTGTGTCTTCATTATTAAGTTGTCCTTCATTCTGATTTTTAGTAGTTGGCTCATTGATAATTACAATAGTAACATTGTTCTCTGGAAAATCTATATTGGTATTTAAAGGCTCTGTTTCTTCCACATCTATTGTCACTTTTCCTCTACCTGCTGAATCTAATTTTGGCCTCTTGTTATAGATAATCTTGAACTTGGTTTCAGTTGTAGTTTCTGCCAC
The DNA here is from genome assembly GCA_034641835.2 of Pinus albicaulis. Classification (NCBI taxonomy): domain Eukaryota; kingdom Viridiplantae; phylum Streptophyta; class Pinopsida; order Pinales; family Pinaceae; genus Pinus; species Pinus albicaulis. The sequence goes on from CM076576.1 coordinate 607,297,688, forward strand.
ATAGGCTCCTTCTTCTCTTATTCTTTTGGTGGACATATCTAGTTGATTTGCAGTCTCTAAGGTATGACTAGTATTACCTTTGTTAACTGCATCTATTAAAGTGTTTTCAGTCCATTCAATCTGATTGGAAAAATTTTCTATTTCTATTTTAGCTTCATGAATAAAGGGTGTTAACTTGAATTTAACCATTAGCTTTCTCAAGATCCCTTGTGGATCATAGTTCCAAGGGAAACTCTCTTCAAATTTATATTCCAATAACTGATTAGCTACCTCTTTCTTGCATCCCTGTGATTACATATGAATTGCCCTATCTGATTCTTAAGTTTGAATTATGTCTTCTTCTTAGTTGCCATGAAATTTATTGAATCATAGTTTAGGATCTGCTTGATATACTCCAAGGCAAAGATCCTCATTGAAGGATGTTTGGGTAACTTGTAAGGTAACATGTTTGACCAAAAAAATCTGATTTCAGTATATTTCTCATACAAATACCAGTCAACAACCTTACTCTACTCTGATAACTGCAATATCTTTTTCATTTCTTCATTTATTCTTGTCTTCTCTATCTTGTTCAACATTGTGATCACTGGATGTAAAAATAACTCTGAAAATTCTGAATAACTGAAATCTATACATTCTTTCTGAAGCATGGATGTCCAAAAGATTACTGATATAGGATTTCCCTCTATGTCAATTTTTTTGAAAGTAACTGAAAAAATATCTGATTGGAAGTATAAAAACATATGGAAAATCTAGGAGGTATATCTGAATACTCCGTCAATTTGAAAATTGGTCAATTGATAATTAATACTATTAGCAATGAAACCAGGATAATCAAAGATTACTGATGGTGGTTGACCTGGAGAAAGGGTGGATAAGAATCCCTAGATGGACTCATCAGTGTGTTCATCAGTAAAATATCTAAGGATGATGGAAAGCATGGAAATAACATGTCTTGAACCTTCAGGGAATTTAGTAGTACAATATGGAGGATTTAGCTTAGGAATTTCTACATGTAGAGGCATAAATGTCTGAAAGATCTTGAACCTCTTGGGAAAATCTAGGCCAATATATAACTTGGTGAGGGCCTTTATAGACAAAGGGACTGCTTGGGGGTTAGGCTAAAGCTGTAACATCTGGTTAATTGATTCTGCAGTGATGGTAAAAATCACATCTTTATTGGCATTTATAATGGCTCTTTGCTCAGGAACATAATACTGCTCACATAATCTAATGACCTCCTGACAGGGGTGAGTTAATGGGACAACATATTTGGGTAAATGGGATTCCCAAATATGGAATTCTTATTAATCATTTAATGAGTTTTCAAAACACCAGTTGTGGATATCTAGCAAGTTAAATTCAAGAATGGGATATGCTATCTTGTAATCAGTATCAGCTAGGGGAATGTGTTCAATATCAATAACTGGGGGTTGTAATGGATTGAAAACAATATCAGTACTTGAAATCATGGCAGGGGTAGGTTTAGGTGCTTTAGAAGCTTCAGGCTTGCTTGCAATCTATTTTTTAGGCATTTCGATCTACTTCTACAAGTTTAGATAGTTTGCAGAAGCAATTTACTTTTAGCAGAGGCTTAATGGGAAAAATAGGAAAAGTACAATCTCTTATTTAGGTTTTCTGTCAAATTAGGCTTATCAAAGAGGTTAAGAGGCATTAGAAATGGTTTAAAACAGAAAAAAAGGGTTTCCTGAGTCTGTGACTGAGAAATAGGGCTGAAAAATTCTTTTGAAAAGATCACAGAGGCTTAGGGTACTTGCAAAGGTTTTCTAGTTTATTTCAGATCTTGAAAAAGATCATTTCAACTGTAAAAACTCACAATTTCTTGAAAAATTGAACGCAACCAAGAAAAAGGGTTTCTGTGAAAATTTTTCCAGAGTCTGGCCTATTTTTGGGACCTTTTGGCAGTTTATTAATAATTTTTTTAACTTTAGATGTGCTTTCTTTCTTTCAGAATGGTTTTCAACTTGATTGCAACTTCAAATTCTAGAAAAATACCTGTTGTAATGCAAGTATCGAGTTTCAGAATGATTTTTGAGGTTTTTAAACAAGTTGGAAACTTCTGTGAATTATTTGGAGCAATGTGCAGCTCCTTATTAGTCTTCAAAGGTTGTAGGGAAAATTATGCAGGCTTCGGATGCAGAAATGGCAGAAAAAGGCTTGAAAAGGGTTTTTTAACAGTCGACAAAGTGTCATAATAGGTTCAATGCACAAGAAGGATATGAAATGAATGTATTTATGTTTTAATATGCATTTTGGTTGTATTAATATGACATTGAATGCAGGTCACATCGGCAGGAAGGGAAGTTTCGGGATTCAACGGATCTAAAACCGATAGTTATCTCACGGTGATTTGGTTGTAAGCGGTATTGGGCTTAACCCACACGATCCAGTAACGAAAGGTCATGTGGAGGAGGGAGATAACTATGAAACCACCCATTTCATGCAGCTTCAGAGTTTGGATGGTCTCGCATCTTTTCCACGTGATATTGGCTGTCAACCGTCGGATCTGGAGTTTATGTGCGAACGGTCAAGATTAGTTTGGGAGTTGCGTCGGAATGGGAGGTGGGGCCGGGCTTTTATATATGTTGCAATGGGTTTTGAATTTATATAAATAAACATTTTTAATACATTTAAACCTTAGTTTCATGGTATGGCGGAGGGGTAGATATAACATGTATTTAAATTACAACATTTTTATGAAATGTTTTAATAAAAACATATGCGGATGCGGGCTTTACTTTATTATATAGTTTTCACCTTTTGACAGTTTGTAAAAAATATAGGGGGTGGGATTATTTCAATAGAGATAGGCTTAGACCAAGGGGTTTGTAGGGTGGGGTTTTTATTTTACGCACATGGGTATATTTAACCTTCATCTAAAGTTTAAAATAGTGGGTTTTTGGGAGTTTATTTTAATACAAGGGTATTAATAACATACAGGAGGGTATTTTTAGGGATTTAATAAAAATAGGTTAAAATTTAATATAAAAAGTGTAGTGAAATGGAAATAAAACACATGTTATCTCTAAGTAAAGTGTAAAAATAAAGCATTGCTCATATTTTATATTACTTCACTAATACTTAGGAGAAATGTAATTTTGAGGGTTTTATGAATGATTTTGAAGGCAATGAAATTAATTATTTTAGGGTTTTAAATTTCACCAAGTAAAAATGTGTCTTTACTTAGGAAAAAGGGGTTTTGATGTATGAATGAAGGGTAAACGCTGAGAAATGTGGATTTAATGTACAACACAATATTTTTAACTTATTAGTCATTGAGCCTTGGGTCCAGTCCCAACAAAAGTCAGAGAAATGCTTTGAGCCTTTTTGACTGATAGTTTAGAATACTGAATACCTATAAGGGATGGGAAATTAGTGATTTTTCCCAATGATTTGTTATTTACATGATTGCTCAACTTCTTTCTACCTACGCAACTTTATTTCTAACATTTTTTTTCCTTTTCTAGGTGCATTGAGGCTTGCAACCTTAAAATATTTTTCTTTCAAAGCATAAAACTATCTAAGTCTACCTTATTTGATCTGAGGGATTAGATTAAAATGTCTAGCTCCTCATTATTCTCTACCTATCTACTAATTTGTCATGTTTAAACTATTTGACAAATCTTTATTCTCTATCTAAAACGTGAAATTGAAAACATCAAAAGTTAAGATTAAATTGTTTAACTGATCATGGATTATGGCATTTATTGACACTCTGCACATAATCATTTTTCTTGCAGTAAAATGTAAAAGTAGTGACATTTGGACTTGCTCACTTTCAGGTCTTATATCTTTTTTCTTTTGGGGTCTATATTTTTCTAAGTTCTTTGATCTTTCTTTTAGGAATTTTTACCCTATTTTTGGCTTCTTATTATTTTTCACTTTTTCCAAATATGGGAAAATGACTTCTAGAAATCAATATACGTTTACAAGACTATATAAGTTAATTCAAAATTTATGAACCCTATTATTATAGGACCCTAACACCAGCTATGACCCAATTCATTCAAGAATGGTTGACTTCGAAAACTCTGCTAAAACTTCACAACTTCTTTGGCCTTTCAAATTCCTACCAAATATTCATATTGAGGTTATATTATATGGATTTTACCTTAAGTAAAGTTACTAGGGGTGGAGAAAAAGTAAATATTTTTTTGTCCAAGTCACAACAAAAGGCATTCGATGGACTAAAACATTACCTTTTTCTTCACTATTTCTCACCCTTGTAGACCTACAGTCGCCATTTGAGATTGATACAAATGACTTCAAATATACTATTGTTGATCTGAATATGGGAAAAATAGTTTTTCTGTGCTACCTCCCTCATCAGTTAAATAAAAATTTGTTTAGGATCATCTCAGGCTAAGCAATTGTGAAGGGGTTTATGTGTCAAGTTTTAACTGTCTTGGATCCAAAGGTTATGAGTTAATTATCTTTTAAAAACTCAAGTACATAAAATAAAATTTAGATAAATAACACATAACAAACTCCTTACACAATATATGATAACAGAGTTCACCCCTCCTGGGCTACATCTCCATGGACTTGCTTGAACTGGTTAGGCCCTATTAGGATTAATGGCTAACTCTCTGATTACATGCTCCTGCAGTGATGCGATGGATTTCAAACCTACTCCATTTGTTTTAGAGGACCCAAAAACCTCAAAATAGGTTATTCAATCTTTGAAAATGGTCTCTAGTTGCTCTAGGCATGACCTCCTCCCCTGGTGGCCCTCGGCTTCTTTAATCTTCAAAGTGGCAATTTTTTTTTTCGGAAGTAATCCAATGCCTCTACAAACTATTCCACCATGTTCAGAGCATAAAAATAATTTAGGAATGACTCTTATTGAGCCAAAACTAGTTGAAATTAGCAAAAGTTATGCTTCCTTCAATTTTTTCCTAGGAATCTCCACTAAAACTAGAGAAACTCCAGTTAAGGGCGCCAAATTTGGTGGAACTTCCAAAACCTCCAACAAATTAAAATTATTTTTAATTAAATTCAACTAGAGTTTAAATGGGGATTATCGCTAAACGAGATTTAACAAAATTCGAATTTGAATGAGGATTAACGTGCTTTTAAACTAGGATTAGGGGTAATTAACCCACATTAAAACTTAATCCGTGCATTAGCAGTTAACTCCGTTCCACCTGGTCAAAGCACAAAGTCAAATGTTGAGGGGGTTGGCCCCCTCCTTACCCACATCATTCAAAAACAACGTATTTAGATATATGTGATGTACATATATTATTAACACTTGATGTCGTGGCCAGTGGTATAGAGGGCGCGTTGCAGGCGGAAGGTCGTTGGGTCGAGCCCTAAACCTCGTGCAGCCTGTACAGAAAGTTTTGCTCCCAAAAACATTGTATATACCTTTGATAATATATGAATTTGGACTATGGTATATGCACCCCAATATTATATCTATCTGACCTTTGAAACATTAAATTTGAACTTTGGACTTAGGTCTTATATCAAGATTTCGACCTACACCATTAATTCGACCATAGCATAATAACTGAAATTCTACCTTGGTAATTTATTCCATAATTCGAACTATCCAACCTTGGATAAAATTAAAATGCGGCCTTCAACCTCGGTCCACCATAGGGGGCACGTAGCGGCCCCTAGATGCACCACGTGTCAGCCTCTAGTTCAACTGTCCCCAACCATAAAAAAAAATGAAATTCAACCTTAGGAGAATATATAAAAAAAAAAAAATTCACCTTCAAAACTCCCAAAAGAATCCTGCAGTGACACTTGCCATACTCTCATTAGGAAAAATTGGAGGAAACCTAAATTTTTGACCTTTGATCCAGTTTGACAATTTTTTTTAAATCGTTTGTTTGGCATGGCTATCAACAGGCTTTAACTTCCTCATACAGACTCTATTTTTAGTGAAACGAATTGCGCTAAATTCCAGGCGACGAGAAGAATTTAGTTGTTTTGCTTTGGTGTGATTCTGAGCACTTGAAGTTTTGGCAAATTTTTGCCCCTAATCCATATTACGATCAATTTTTGTATTCCCCATTCAAAAAGTGCATTCAATGGCCTATAATAATGAGACGGTCTCTAATAATATCCAGATATTCCCCACATATGATAAGGAGATGATTATCCACACTGATCATTAGCTTCTTTAATTTACACAAACACAGGGGAATTTACAGAATGATTTCCATAACAATTGATCCACATATCTACCACAATTCCATTTGAGCATTAAATACAAGAAGGATAGTCCGAAATCTCATCACATATTACCTTACTTAGCCCCTGGTTATGGCACTGGCCATTTTTATTAACTCTTATGGGTATGAGACCTCTCGATGACCACAACGATAAAAAAATGATTTAAATTTTTTTTCCACACTACTTATATATGGTGGGAAAGAAAGTTCCATAATTCCATCTCTATGATGCATTGTTGTGCTACATGGAACACCTTTTTGTTCCTTCTAATGAGCATGCCAAGTTGATTTAAGAGGCACATTACAATCCACTAGAAGGACACTTTGGTGTTTAGAAGATAGTAGCAGTACTTCATATTTTTTTTATTGGTCGAACCTTCCAAAAGATGTTTGCAAGTATACCAAGTACTACACGGTTTTCACCATTTCCAAAAAAGACCATGAAGAAGCAAGGTCTCTACACCACTTTTCCTACTCCTATCCAACCTGAGGAATCCATCTTGATGGAATATATGTATGTCACTCCTTGTACCCAGCATTGTAGTGACTATGTAATCGTGGTTGTTGATATATTTTCTAAAATACAGATCCTTACTACCTCCAAAAATAACATCATGGTAGGATCCATTGTCAATCTCTTCTTCAAATGGGTGTGGGTACATTTTGAAATCCCATTGACCATCATATTAGATTGGGTAGAAGGTTCCTAATCACATTTTAATCGAGCCTCTAGACAATGTCAGAGGCCTAACTCAACAAATCAAATTCCTTCCACCCTAGACTAATGACTAGACAAAAGTCGTAAATAGGATGATCGTGTACATTTTTCCCATGTGCAACACCAAGAATCCATGTGCATGGGATGAGAGTCTCCCCTATGTTTATCATATATATAAAAAATCTCCCCATAACTGAACTAGCCGCAACGCCTTACAACTAATCATTGGAATTCAACCATTACGTCACATTGATATCGTATTGCCCCTTACAAATTCAGAGGCAATATCTACACATTTTCAATCCAAAGCTGACAAAGCTAGAAATTTTATTAAATTAATTTAGCACATCTTCTAGCAGGTCCATGATATATTTCAGGAACACAAAATTAAGTATAAATAACGTTGTGATCCACATTGGGGGACACACAAATTTTAAGTGGGAGATAAGGTTTTGGTTGCATGTGTAGAAGGATCACCTTGAAGGGGCCCACCATAAGATTTTGGCACTCTGTTATGGTCCTTACACCATCACCAAGGATATGGGTGACAATATTTTTGAGATAAGTATCCCCCCATTCCTTATACTATACCCAATGTTCAATGTGAAACACCGTCCACCATGTTTTCCACCATTACTAGAGACATTAGAAATGGTTGAGTAGTTGATACTAAAAAAGATCACCTCAAATTTTATTACATAGGTCACAAACTAATCAAACCATGAACATAAAAATTAAGAGAATTAACCAAAAGACGGTACAACTATATCAGTTTGTCAAAGAAGACCAACTCCTTCACTAAGGTAAGTGTCTCACCTGGAGCCAAGTTTAGTATAATTTCCCCCAACTCATGGAGGCGCACAATGTGGAGACCATTTATTCCTAAAGGGTACAAATGATCTATGTGTATATCATCAACCACCCACATATTCCACTATATCATAATACAATTTTATTATTTTGGTAGTTTTCTATCTTTTGCATTATTTAGGTCTCTAACTTCTAGACCCATTTAGAGGCCCTAAACATTGTTTTTTAGGGAAATGGGTCGAAAGGAGGAACAAATTTTCTTTATCAGTCAAAAAATGTACTCCTCAGAAAGACCTTTCCTCCAGGTTTCCATGCATTCCAACAAAGATCGAATCTGGAAGTTATGACCCTAATAAATTGACATTCCAACTTATTGGGGCTCATAAGACATTGGCACTTCATCTCCTAGGGTTAGGGTTTTGGATGGTTATGGATTATAATTTCTTATTCATGATAAAAAGGCCTCTTATCCTCACTGTAAAAAATTTCAGGAAGGCCCATAGCCATCACATTTATTTTTAGGGATAAACTACCACTGTTCGAGCTAGTTTGCATTTATTCTTCATGTATATAGTTTTAAAATTTATATTTATTAATTGAATTCATGTTTCAATGTCTCTCTGTGTTTTGGCTTCAAATAATTATTTCATATCATTCCATTCAAAACTTCATATTAGAAAGGCACCTACAAAGCACATACCAAACCCTCTCTAAGTGGTTATTCGCATTAGAGTTGAGGATGGGTATTCGTAGGATCTTTTACAAACTAAGTCATAGATACCTTAACATATTCAAGGAAATAAAATAATAAAATGTGTTTATTGTAAAATATTATGTGGCTTAAGAGGCTTAAAATATTCCTCAAACAAATGGATGGTTCCTTTCTAGGCTATCTTTGTAAGAATTTGAAATGGTATATGTCCAATGAATATGTTTCGTGCATTATGTAGAAATTATATAGAAACTCTATATTAATGGATTCAATATGATCATGTAATGCACTTAAAAAAGGTACTAAATCATTCTACTATATTTACGAAATATAATATATGACCGCTCAATCACATGCAAGTAAGAGAAAGAAATAATCAATCACACAACACAAGATGTATATGGGGAAAGCTCCTGCTCAAAACCCCTCTATCATATATTGTACATAGTCAAGAATCATGAAACAATACAATTATTTCTCACACTAAGAAATTCCAACACTCTACTGATTGTTTCACCTTGATCCTGCTCAAAACTGACTAGTAATTCTTAGGCAAAATTGACCAACTCTTAGCCAACTCTCAATCCTTGCTTAGCCCAGCATTTCTCACGCAATCCCTAGTAAATTAGTCCCTATTAAATAGGATACTCAACCTTCCTTGATTGTGCAATCCATCATGAGCCTTCCTCTGCTTTATAATTACGCTCGGGAAATTCGCTAATAATATAATTGATAGTTAACTTCCCTTTAACCTCTGTCTCAATTGGGTCGTCATCAGAATTGACATGCATGCAACTAATAATAGTGAATCGTCATTTATCTTATTTATCACTACTTGTGAATTAAATCTAATTTAGTTCACTTGACCTATCACTAGTTCATCACTTAGTTAAAACTAGTTAAACTAATTTTAACTCAATTAACTTGAGTTAATTGATTACACGTTCACAATACTAATACATTAACTTCAATTGGACCCCCAAAATAATACAATCACTCTACATGCCTCACCTTTGACCCTCATCTTGAACTTATTGAGATAACTCAGTCTTTCTCACATTGTTAACTGATACAAGTTGTTATGAGATGAAATTAAAATTTATTTTCCAATTTATTTAAGCCATAAATAAATTAGATGCCCACATTTAGCACTAGTGTGTAATTGAATTCCTAACTCTCCTGTGACTGGAATCCCACACCACTTGTGTGGTCAATTTTTGTCCTTTCTGGATGCCAATTTCATTGTTTCTTGTTCCAAATTTCAACATATTAAAAATGGGTTTTCACATTTAAGCATGGTTAATATGGTAGATAATATTTTTAATCCATAATTGAACCTTCTTAAGATCAAGAAACATGAAAAAAACCTAGACATACCAACACAATAACTCACTATAATGTATTTACCGTAGTAGTTGGGTATGGGTTCCATTAAGATGTTTCACACACCACAATTAAGGAATGAACCATAGTCATGATATAAGAAAAACATCCTTATGTCCTAGCATTAATTATTGGAGGGAAGAAACAACTTTGGTCACTAAAGATATGAGAGCTTCGATGGTTTATGGGGCCTTAACAATCATAAAAGATTGGAAAAAAGTGTATTAGGATCTTATTGAGCTTCACAATGTAACGATATTTTAACAAGTACTTGATCCATCCTGTGGAAACTTTGAAAGGGGTCCTTGAAATTTGTGTAGGATATAGGCCCTTTGACTAGGTTTGGAGTATTTTAGATGTATTTTGAGTGATAAACATAGTTTCTCCCAAACATTGTTAACCCGGAAAATAAATGTTAGTTTTACTCAAATATACGACATATCATATGGATATAATGTACCTAACCCCACTTTTAGACCACGTTACACAAGTATAACTTAATAAACCGCATATCGTAAATTCATTTCATTTCTTAACTTTGTAAACTGCACTTTTTACCATTTATGTAAAAGTTATCCAAAAATCATAACAAAATAAAGTAAAATGAAAAATTTTATAAGTAATGGTTCAAATTAATATGATAAAGTAATAATATTTTATTATTATGACCATGTCAATAATGACCATTATTTTTCATACGAATTCAAGAGTCCTCCCCCACATCACATAACACCCATTGAAAGTAGGTATGTGTTCTAGATTTTTTACGGTAAATCAACACACATTATATTTACCATCAAGAGATATTGGAAAAAAAATATCCACTTTCATCTATAAGGATAGGTTTCGAGCCATGCACATAAAAAAAATTATCCCGTCTATGGAACATGTTAAGGACCCCATTTTTTCCATGAGTCTCCTCCATAGATGAGTAACTTTTCTTTCCATTGGGGATCCTTTAATTCTTTAACAAGATTCTTATTTTTTTTCCTCTTTCCATACATTTCCTTCGAATGGAATAGGCTTATAGATAAAGATTTATATTGAAGTCTAGGGTTTTATAGTTTTGTTTCATTATTTTTTAATAGATCTAGGAATTTTTCATCTCTACTTCCAATTTTCTAAAATGAATCAAGGGGAAAACAATAAACTAAAGCCATATTTAACCTTCTCAACCTCAAGCACCATTAAAAATAGAAAGAAACATTGACAAAATAATTCTTGATGGAATTCTTCACATACGAGTTGAATAAGAATGAAATTATGATGTCTTAGGCATCATGGGTGGCTCTTGGATGTATAAACATGGATGAGGGAGTTAAAAAAAAAAAACATCTAGCCCTAGATATTTTTTCTCTGAATTTGGATCCTTGGATTACTCATCTAACATGGAAATCTAACATAATTTTGTTAGCATTCACTTACAATGGTTCCATGGGTGTGTTCTATACATTTTTTGTGCAAAGTTATAGCCACGGTCATAGGAATATAGAAGTGGGAATTGTAGCCTAAATGATGTTTTTTAATACAAATTTCCTTAAAAAACACCTGAAATCCATAAAAAAAAATCATTTCTTGGGAATACTTTGACTATGGGTAGTTTACAAAGGGATATACTTTTTCTAGTAACAATGATGGGGATTCACATCTGGACAATGGATAGGGAAGTATATAAGGATGTTGTTTACTTAGAAAAGAATATTTGAATCAAGCATAATTATATATGTATTGGAACACTATAAAAACATTCTATTGGATCTTTGGAGTGTACGTTAGATATGATTACTAGTAATTAGCTTTGGGAATCAATGATGGCCCAAAGGGATAAGACCAAGGTTTAAAAAAATATGAATTTCCTTTCAGATGAATGTGAATATTCTAGGATTTAAGAGATATGAAAGAAGACTAGATCCATGACACATGAACTTTGTATCAAGTATTTGAACCCCAAGAGGTACTACGGATGACACTAGGAAATTTTGTAGAGAGCTACTGGGCTTAGGAGCCCTTACTATGATTAGGAGATGGATATGGGCCCTAATGCGAACGACTTATTTTTAAGGCATTGGTAATAAAATAGGTTCTAATGTTGAAGCATTTTGAAGGTTTTCATATCTATGAATTTATGTAATAAAAAGGAGTGTGTGTTGTAAATTTGGAATACCTTTGTGAGATGATCGCTTTTTTTCCTGTATTAAATGAGTTGACTATCTTGTCTTTACATTTATATTTACATACCAAGTGATTCTTGTTACTCAAACAAATGCATTTACTTTTCCAACTCTCTATCATTATCTCCATTTTCAACCATTATTTTAAATATGATCCATATATTCATTAATAATAAAATCACGCATACTTATAGATATTTTATAAATGTGCTAAATATATACACCTTCTTCATTAAAAGAAAATATTATTTTAAAACTATTTACCATCGTTTATTTATATACCTATCATAATTATAAAATACATAAAATATTTATTTATTGTGTATCTTTTTATTGTAATATTTATATATTAAAAAAATTATATGGGGTACAAGTATGAATAGGGACTTCAACGCTAAATAAAATGATTGATTATGTTAATACCTTCAAAGGTAGGCTTAGCATTTGATCTTTTTAATTTAAGACTTCGTGAACTTTGTTATTTTAAAATAAAAAATTATTACAACCAAAAGCCAATTAGTGTCTACAACGAAACAAATATTCTAGAGAAAAATAATAACATATGAATTATATTCTAGATGAAAAGTTGCAAACCATTCTTAGAATAATGTAATTTTCTTAAAGTTATTTCAATTTTCCATAAATAAAGGATACATATTCTATATTTCATCATATATCTAGTGATGTGTGTATGCACCTATAAGTATATCTTATAATTTTTTTTTTTTCAAAATCATCATTAAAATGAATGCGTCTTGACATGGCAACATTACTTTTCAGTGGTATATAAGTTGTGTTAATGTCATTAAAGGTGTAATATGCAATGGTTGTGCTTAGTACTTATTTTTTAATGTTAAATTTAATCTCTAGATTAATTTAATTGTTTATAAAGTTAAAAATTTCTAAAATTATGTATATATAAAACATGCTACATAGTAATCATAAATCTCAATTTAAAATAATGTTACCTATAATATCATATTTATATCTCCTAAAATTAAATTATTATTATTATGTATAAAATTATATTAAAAAATAAAATATACAAATTTTGAAATGCAACATCAATATTTTTCATATAAAAAACATGAAAATAAATAATTCAAACATTGTCTAAATAAATGAATCATAAATAAATTATATTTAAAAAGAAATCTAAATGGTTTGTGCAAATAAACCAATTTAAAAAAATATTGTAGTTTTTAATTTTTTATTTATTTTATTATCCAATTATTAATTAATTTTTCAAAATTTTCAAATTAAAAATGAAATAATATAATATATGAATGACTATATTTATTGTGTGGTACATTTTTATTAGTAAAACAACATAGAAAAAATAAATATTAAAAAAGTGAAGTGTAAAAATAAATTACTAAGAATAAATAAGATTTCATAGGTGTAGTCTTTATTAAATGTTGTGATACATGGTTTAGCACTTCATATAATGACAATTAATTTTAATAAATATTTAGATTTGATAGATGTACTCTATTAAATATTATTAGGTTACATATACAATTATTTTTTTGATTTTATACTTTTTTAAATAATTTTTTTCTTTGACAATTCAATTTTAAACAACTAATATCATGTAAATGAACCAATTCAAAAATAAAAATTCAAAATTAAAATATTTCAAAACTTATTTTTATTTACAAAATATTTAGTTTAATATTTATTTTTTTGAAAACTTTAATAAATTTTTGAGAGTGCAAGCTTCTGTGATCCATAACATATTAGATATAAATCTTCCGGGAAAATCACATGAGAATTTTAGGAACGACGCATTTCGAACTACCAACTATAGTTCATCATCAGGATAATGAAGATTGGCTGATCTGACAAACCCAATTTATACCAGAAGGAGAGAAGCAACGGTCAAAACACAAGAAAATTTAAAGAACGGTTAAAATTAAAAATATAAACCAAAAAATAAACAGTCAAAAATAAAAATAGAAATAAAAACAGAAAACATAACAAACCCAACCCTAAAAACGCTAGTCAAAACTAACCTAATCTTTTTAGTTTTGACTAGCGTTTTTAGGGTTGGGTTTGCTATGTTTTCTGTGTTTATTTTTATTTTTATTTTTGACCGTTTATTTTTTGGTTTATATTTTTTTTTTTTTTGTAAATTCGGTAGGACCTTCTATTTTCTATTTATAATTATAGGATAGGCTAAATTGTATAAAGTTCTTATGATGGCTTCAACCTGCCCGCGGGAAACAAGGTCTGTTGGCCATCTAAGTGCATGAAAAGCTTCCCAAAATTGAAATTGTCTCTTTCTTCTATATGCCGCTTGAACTAAATGTCCTACAACTGCAATATGTTCAAGATGATAACAGAAACTAAGTTCAGAAACTATCAAAAATTGCATACAACAACTTCCTATAAAATCTATCCATCAGAAGAAGAAACTGGGGCTGGGTCCTTTACATTGGACCCAGGCATGTCTACTTGCTGCATCTGCTGAAGCAGCTTCTCGATGCGTCCTATCTTGTCATCCATTCTCTGGATTCGGTCAGTTGCTTGATATTGTGTGATCTTAATATGATGTTGTTGACATTGAATATCCTCCAGCAGATCTTTGACTTGAGGTTCAATTTTTAACTGTTCTGCTTTAGCCTGGACAGGCTGAAAACTTTGCATTGCTTTTGCAAGAAGACATTTCACAAGCCAGTATGTATGGATGGTCTGGTTAAGTAAGGTAAGACGACCACGGGTGTTTCCAGGATCCTGGATGAAATCAAGAATTTCTGCTTCAACTTCATTATCTTCAGGTTCAATCTGAAGATCTCTTTCCCAACCACATATTTGTTGGCAGACTGGGGAAGAATTACCCATGATGTAATTGGCTACCAGGTTCTCCAAATGTTCCTGGTTAGTTTTTCTGCCTCGCTTCTTAGGAACTTGCTCTGGCTGAACCTTCTGCTTGCTTTTGGCAATATCAGATCGTAAGCGGCATTTCCCCATAATTATAGTGTTCCTATACAGTGAATCAAACATACAGGATAGAACATACAGCAGATTAGAAAGTCTGGTCAAAAGAGGCGGGGTTGCAGACTTCTTGTGTCTGTCGCAAGAACCATAATTAAAGCTTTCAGGGCGCAACATAATGAACAGGCTCTGCATCAGCCACGATTCAGCATGAGCTAGAGATATACAATGGACGGGGCTTCGACGCCTTTGAGACCAACTGCGGAATTTTGCACTATGAAATACTTTGGGACAAGAGCAACAGAGGACCTTCAAGTGTAGAACCTGCGTCCAGGTATGGGTACAGTGGTTACTGATGGTGGAGACAAATGACCCGGTTAATCTCTGGATGGAACTTGGCAAGCAAGTTGACATCTTACTACACCCAACATTCGGTTGGAGTCTAACCCTACAACTGTCCCACTTAAGCTGAAGCAGAATTGGGCAACAACTCATCTCACACCCATCATCCCTAACACTGTGATTATCAATGGGTATGACCCTTCGATGGACGAAAACAATAGGATTTAAACACGGGTCCCTAAAACAAGGTTAGATAGAATGGGGCGGAGGAATAAACCACCAGAGAACCAAAAAAATAACCCAACTAGACTTGGAATGCTTGAAGATGATCATATAACTAGTGATGAATGCCATGAAATTGAGATAGAGGACAGATACATACCCTGCAAGCTTATCAAAGTTGACGGGTTGAGCGCACCTCCTCTTCGGCTCCTAAGCTTTTGCATGCACAGAGCTTTGCATGAGCAATTGGGGTGAGGGAGGGCGGTTACTGACCTTAATCGAAACTTGCCCTTTGTGCGCTGACAGAACAGGCTGGCTCGAGTACAAGATTATCATTCCAATGCAAGTCCGTTCTTTAACTTTTCTTGGGTTTTGACCGTTGCTTCTCTCCTTCTGGTATAAATTGGGTTTGTCAGATCAACCAATCTTCATGATCCTGATGATGAACTACAGTTGGTAGTTCGAAATGCGTCGTTCCTAAAATTCTCATGTGATTTTCCTGGAAGATTTATATCTAACTTTAATAAACTTTATAAAATATATGTAAAATTTTTAAAACAAAAAAAATATAAAAAAAATTCAACAATTATAACAAGAATTTGACGTGAGAAATACCAAAGATATATATAACCCCTTAGGAATTGAGGTAATGAGAGAAGACAACAACACATTGATGAATAAACATACACAAACTTATTAAAGGATTCAACATATATTAGTGTATAACATTGTCTAATTCATTCAAATAGCATCTTAAGATTTATCCCAATAAATATACATAAGGAGTGAATAACACCCTATATTAACCTATTGTCGAATTTTTAAAGTAATTAACCACAATGAGAGCTCATATTATATTTAGCTAGTTTATGATTAAGCAACCAGAAGGAGATTAGGTAGCATATGAGGGTTTTATTAGATACCTAAAATGATAAGAAACCTAAAAGTGATTGGATACTTTCCAAAAGTCATTAGACAACTAAAAGGAAGTATTGATGTAGTTATTGAACACGCTAATTTTTTTAATATTGATTTTGTAGGTTAATACAATGTGATTCTTGACATGATATAAAACTCACTATTGTATAAGTATTTAGTATACAATAAGGAATTGTTTTCTAGATGGAAAAAGAAGTAGCGTACTATTATTAGCATAATAGGAAGACAAAAAACAAATGAGTGAAATTGGTAATCTTCAGGTGGGGAGACTAGGTTGCCCACATGGCTAGATCAAGTTTTTGAATTAACAAATTAATTAATCTAAGTCTTACATAATGACGCTTATTTAGGGAGATCAAACAACCTACTGGAAAATATGAACTAATTCATAATTGCAAATAAAATTCTAACTATTACTCTTTCTCCATTATTTTATAAGTTTCCTGCTCAATGGAGAAATGATTAATTTCCAAAACTAGCATTTTCTTAAAGAATTCGAATTTCACCATCCCAAGGGGATTTGTGAAAATGTTAACATCATTTTCACAAGTATTACAATATTTAATCAAAATTTCCTTAGAGTATACCTTCTCTCTAATGAAATTAAGTTAGGAATCAACATGCTTTGTCCTTGCAGGAAAGATTGGATTATTTTACTACTTGATTGAGCTCTAGTTTTCACACTTGATCATTGTAGCCTTATTTTTTTCTTTCCCAACATTTTGAACAATTCGTCTCAAACAAACAACTTCACAAGTTGTTGCACACAAAGCTTTGCACTCTTCCTTTGTAGATGACAAAGATACAATACGTTGCTTCTTGCTGCTCTATGAAACTATCCCGAATCCAATACTAAATGCATAACCTATAGTAGATATTTTATCATCTGGATTACCAACCCAATCTTAATATTAGCAAGTTGTGCACTCAACATCAAACGAATCAGTATATTTAAGACCAAAATCAATTATTCCTTTAAGATACCTGAGCACTCCTTGTGCTTATCTCCAATGGATTTCTAAAGGTCTCTCCATAAATTGACTTAACACACTAACATAATATTCTTGTTTGGGTCTCACTGTAGTAAGATAATTCAAGCTTCCCACAAGTTGTTTATACAATGTAACATTTACCTCCTTTCAGCCATCACCAAAATGAAGTTTCAATTTTTGCTGTATTAGAACAAAAGAAACTTTGCATTGATCAATGTTTAACCTTTTGAGAATTTCTCTCACATGCTTACCTTTAGTAAGAAAAGTATGACCAGAATATCTCCATACTTCAAGACCTACACAGTAATGTAACTCATCAATATCTTTCATTTCAAATAATTGTGACATCTGCTCCTTAATTTCATCAATTATTTTGACTAAATTTCCTCTAATAATTAAGTCATGAACATATCAAGAAATCATTACTACATGCCCCTTTGCATCAAACTTGGTATACAGATTGGGATCGCTTTGACTCCTCATAAAGCCTTGCTGAAGAAAGAAGGAATCTATATTTTCATACCATGACCTAGGCGTCTGCTTTAGCCCATGTAAAGCTTTGTTTAATCTAAAAAATAAATTTTCCTTCCTTTTTTTTCACAATCCCTTTAGGTTGTGTCAAATCCACCTCCGACTTTAAGTCACCATTCAAAAAAGAATAGTTTACATGTAAATGGTGCAAATTCCAATGGTACTTTGTAGGTAATGTAATTAAAAATCTAATATTAGTCAATTTATCTATTGGTACAAATGTTTATGCATAATCAATTCCATCCTTTTGTGAGTACCCTATTTCCACTAATCTAGCTTTACATTTATCTTTACTACCATATGCTTTAAACTTCGGTTTGTACAACCATTTAAATCCTATGGGCTCTTTTCCTTCGGGCAGTTCAATCATTTCCCAGGTTTTACTTTTAATTATAGATTCATATTCCTCCTCTATTGCTTTTCTCCACTCTTCATGTTAATTAGTTTCATTAAAACTCCTGGGTTATATTATATTCAAAATGCTAGTCATGAGAGCATAATACAAATATACTTAAGGTAGTCGACTATGCCGAGTAGATCTCTTTCCCACTTCACCATTTTCATCTATGTTCTTTGAAAGTACTTCTCCACTTCCGATTGGGCTCTGAATGCTAGTGATTCTTCCCAAATCTTTTGTTCATCACTGTCTTCTTATTTTTCTTCTACCTTATTGTCTTCAACTTGAGGAAGACTGTGTCATCTTTCATAGTTGTTATCCATGTTTCCTTCATATGCTTTCTCATAGAAAATTACATCTATACTTGCAAACATTGTATGAGTAGATGGATCAAACATTTTATATGCTTTAAATTCTGAAAAATATCCTACAAAAAAATATTTGATACCTTTAGCATTAGTTTTCTATGTTCTCTTTTGGAATATGTGCAAATTCATTACACCCATATATTGTTAAAGGATGAAGTGCCAGTTTAAAACCATACAAGGCTTTGAATGCGGTCTTCAAATCTAGATACCTTATTGGACTTCAATTCTTTAAATAAACAACAATATTAATGTCTTCTACCTAAAAATCATTAGAAAGGTTATTACCTTTGATTATACTTCATGCACACTCCACTAATTTCTTGTTTTTCCTTTCCGCAACATATTTTTTCAGTGGAGTGTAGGCTACTATGAATTGTTGCACTATTCCATGATCCTTGCAGTACTTGAAGAAATTCCCCTATTTGTATTCTCCCCCTTGATCTGAATGAAGGATCTTTATAAACTTACCTCTCTGCTTCTCTTCGATGTTTTTTGATTTTTGAAAATACTAAAAAACATCACTCTTTTTCCTAAGGAAGCACACCCGAGTGTACGTGGTGCAATTATCAATGACCAAAAGAAAATAATAGGCTCCTCCTAGGGATCTGGTCTGCATGGGTTCAAAAATAGTAGAATTCACAAGTTATAATACATGTACTATTCTCCTATCATAATTAGATGGGAATTCATCTCTGTGATTTTTTCCTAATGCACAACCTTCACAAGCAACATATTCATTCTTTAACATAGGGAGTCCTTCAACCATACTTCATTTCTGTAGCAACAATAAATAATGATAATTGATGTGACCATACCTCAGATGTCCAATACTATCTTTTGACATAATTGTAGAATTTAATTTTGGATGAATTTTGTTGGTAGCATCAAGCTTGTAGATGCCTCCAACTCTAACTCATTAAATGACAAGTCTGTAGTGATCCAACAAATATTTAATTATGAAATGTGTTTTAAAGAATTCAACCTTCAGGTTCTTAATTGTAATTGTAGACACAAACATCAAATTTTTCTTGATCCCAGACACATACATAACATTACAAATGCGTCTTAGATTTCCTTTTGGCAATGTTATAGGAATATCCCCATATCACTTCATCTAGTGTGGGAGATTGTCTCCAAGATATATATTAACACCATTGCATTCCTCCTTGAAACTCTCATACCATATCATATTACATGTCATATGAATCGAAGCTCCATAATCCACAAACTATGTATTACCACCATCCATTTCAGCAGACAACATAACATTAGGCACAAATATATCGACATTTTTTATATCAGAATTACGAGCTTCTCTTGCAAAATGTCCTAATTGTCTTGTATGTTTATGTCTAGATTCATCATTTTTATTCTCATAATAGTCTCTGGCAAGATGCCCACTTCTACCACAATAACAGAATTGTATTCCAGATGACATACCTTGAATTGATTTTAGAAATGACCATTTCTGAGACGAGATTCCACCTTTTTTTTTTCTCCTCCTTATGTCCCTTTGAAGAATATCTTTTTCTCCAGAAGTGAAAAATCTGGATTCCAAGGCTTCAAGTTCTTGTGCCTCTCTTCTTCGTGGAAGAGTATACCTGTCAATTCCTCAAAGTTTGGCACTTTCTCCCTTGTCGCAAGACCTATAATAAACATCTGGTAGTCCTATGACATTCCATTTAAATTGATTGTCACAAGATCAGTAACAGGTACTCATTCTCCAATATCTCCCAAATTATCTTTCAAATCTTTAATTATGGAAATAAAGGCACTAACAGATCCATTCTCTTCCGTTTTAATATACATGATCTTACTCTTCAAGAACATGACTCGATTTGTATTCTTAATTTCATACAACCCCTTCAATGCATTAGAGGTCTGATAATCACGAATATCTTTAACATACATCCTTAATAATACCTTTTATTTGTTCTCTCACTTCTCCCGGTCTTGAATTTATGCAGCTATCGAGCCTCCATCAAGTTTTGCTTCTTCTTCCTTCATGATTGTCCAAGCCACATAACCTTACAACAATATTTTCAGCTTGAATTTCGAGTTGACATAGTTCGTGCCCTCCAATTTAATTTCTTCATTCATGCATGTCTCTTCTAGCGGATTTGCCATCTTCTCCCAATGATTTTGAAGAGAACTTCCAAAGCCTTCAAATAAATTTAAATGGAGGATAAAAAAAATAATAAAGGTTCAACCACTCCAAAAATAAGCACCGGGTTTAAAATATATAGGAGACCTTTTTTTCTTTAAAGTATAAAAAAAACCTTCTTACCAAAAAACATAATAAAGGTTCAACCACTACAAAAATAAAGCCCTCGGTTTAAAATATATAAGAGACCTTTTCTTCTTAAAAGTATAAAAAAAATCTCTTCTTACCAAAAAAAATACAATCTTTGGTGCTCTCCCTTGAAAAAATATATGTGAAACCACCCTCTTTAAAAAAAATACCGTATGTTTTTTTTTTTTTAATTTGCGCATGTGCTCATGGGATTTTTAAAACAAGCCTTATGAGCTCCAACCCTGCCGCCGTGGGCACGTTTTTCTATGGAGAGGTGCACCATAATTTTCAGAGGAGGAGAGAGGTATTGCAATGGAGGAATTTTTATTTTAGAATGTGCCCCTCTTTCAATGCAGGACATTCCCTGATAGAGGGAGAGTTAATCAGACAAAAAAAAAATGGCTCCACCGTCCTTTGACATGGCAGATTCAATGACACGGATCGTCACCTGAGAGCTAGTCGATCTGATCCGACAGAGTCTGCAGGAGCGCGTGAAGGATGGCGTGGTGGACATCTTATCAGATGGCACGACTGTCCAGTGTTGATCCGATCCAATAAAGTCTGCAGGAGCGCGTGGGAGAAGCTCACTGCGCTTCCTTCACCAACAGGCTTCGTCCTCTGGGCCCTCGCATAAGTAAAACTCTTTTGAAGAATATGTTGCAGATTTGACCCACTGTCGGATCCAGCAACAAGACTGCATTGGACCGCAAAATTCCGGAGAAATTTGGTCACAAATGTTACAAAAAAATGATGAAGAATGACAACCTTTTAACTTCAGATGAAGATCTATTCTACGATTCCCACAGCGGGAAGCTTCTGAAGGATGGCGCAGTGGAATTCTTCTCAGATGGCGCGGTGCCACCAAATAAACAACCCCGACCTCTATGCAGATCGATCCACTTTTCCAGAACTTTGTTGGATACGTCGATAAACGACCAGGTCCCTGAATCGTGCACACTGCCCTATGGTTCCATGGTAGCTCCAGTTCTGGCACCGTGGGCGATGTGCAAATGCTCAAGTGCAAATTATCGCGGCATGAACTTTGACAAGCACCCCGGTCACACTGTATTCACAATTGATTTAACGACAGTTTGACAAACTTTTACAAGGTAGAATAGGCACGCCTCCTATACGCATAACAACTCTTCCACCGAGATACAGACTTCACCCAGAAATGAAATGAAATTTAAACGTCCACGACACTAAACATATTTTATGGGACAATGAATTTCTTTTTTTTTCTTTTTTTATTTCAGTTCTTTTCTTATTCAAATTGATGATGAGCTAGCCCAACCTTCCACCAATCTCATGGGTGAAAAGACAATGCCAAGAAACCCATGCTACCATATTCCTATAGTTTTCTTCTGATGATGTCATCACATTCCAAAATGATTTTTTGACAATGCCAAGAAACCCATGCTACCATATTCCTATAGTTTTTTTCTGATGTCTTTCAATGCATCACATTCCAAAATGATTTTTTTTTCTGATTCCACTGCCCCAAACGTGTAAAATGTACACACTCATTCTTCCCAAGCTTATTTAGGCCTTTTCCACCATACCGAAGATGATGCAAGTTGGTTCTTAATTGAGAAATAATAATGCACCTGAAACTCTGAGCGCACTCCACTTGTATCTTAAGCGTACAAATCAAACCTATTGACTTTTAAAATGCCGAATACCAAAATAGAAATTCTGTTTCAACTCAAACATAGGAACTGGATTCCTTTCTTGTTTCATATAGGGCGCTGCCATATATTAATTTTATATCATATATCAGATACCAGCCACTGGTTTGAAACAAAACAAAAAAAAACATTTCCGTCTATTTGGTATTTGAAAACGCAGGTCCTTATTCGCAGATATGATTATCTGAATAAACGAACAACTTAAAACGCTGTTTTAAACCAGCTTCAGGCATATAAAAGTTTCAGCATGTAATAATTAAAAAAAAATATCACTATCTATCGACCGACTAGCCAATTCAAGGCTATAACACACAATTACAAAATGCGCCTTTTAATCTGTAGAATTCCTTCTCCATTTCATCGAGAATGCAGACCATTGATTATTGTTCGTTTTTTTTGGAACATATGACAGTGAAATGCTTTTAAAAAAAACGCTGCCGGTCTCTCCCTATTACCCTTTGACCGCCATTTAAAATAAAATACATATACCAACCATATTTCCGTTGGATTTTTATTTTCACACCACATATTCGCCCCCCTCCAGCTCATTAATACAGGTTCGATATATGTGTATATCGATTGACTGATATTTCGGTCCAACACAACTATTTGCCACAATCGGCGGTCAAAACAAAGATATAACATATATATATAACAATTTATCAGATTTCATGCGATCTGAACCAAGATTGCCCACGAGGAACTGGCGTTGATACGCTCCAAGGTATTAACTGTCAAAGATCTTCAGTTTACAATTAATTGCCACCAGAATCGCCCTTTCTTTAACTCCTGTTATAATAGTTACCGAATATGTCTGGTGGTAAGGATTTGTTTTGATGCTGTTGTGGATTCCACGGTGTCAAGGCGAGATTTATGGACCGATTGCATACATGATAAAAATAACTTCTACTACGCACAGTCCAATTAAAACTAAAACTCACACGAGCTTCTCACTCTCTGAACTATCGCTCCATGGCCAGTTCTTCTACGCAGAATCCCCTCGCTGGTTACAATTTCTCTATATATTTTCCACTAATTACTCTAACAAATAGATAAGGTAATCTTCCATAAATTAATTCTAACAGAAATATTTTGATGCGCCTAACAAATCTTATCACTAAATGGAGCGATTTCACTTATTATAATAACAAACTGATTATGAAATCGACTCTCATAGTAATACTAAAATCAACCGTAAATAAAATTCACTTTGTCAAGCCAC
>CM076576.1:607321721-607448535 GCA_034641835.2 Pinus albicaulis
TAAGTATACCTCATTTCATTCAAGGGCTTAGATTAAACTGTTGAGATCCTCATTATTCTCTAACTATCTACTGATTTGTCAAGTTTAAATTGTTTGACAAATTTTTATTCTCTACCTAAAACATGAAATTGAAAACATGAAAAGTTAAGATTGAACTATTTAAATGATCGTGGATTATGGAATTTATTGACACTGCACATAATCATTATTCTTGCAGTAAAAAGTAAAAGTAGTGGAATTTGGACTTGCTCAATTTTAGGTCTTATTTTTTTTTTCTTTTGGGGTCCATATTTTTCTAAGTTCTTTGATCTTTCTTTTAGGAATTTTTACCCTCTTTTTGTCTTTCTATTATTTTTCATTTTTTCAAAATATGGAAAACAACTTGCAGAAATCAAGGTATGTACATATTTATAAGACTATCAAAGTCAATTCAAAATTTATGAACCCTATTATTATAGGACCCTAACAGTGGCTCCACATGGGGATGACATTTCCTGGTGAAATATCAAGAACTTAGAGACTAGTAGCCTTTGGAATTTGACTGTGATGACCCTGTAAATGTCTTCTGATATGTACAATTTATTCATACTTATGATATTTACCTCTCAAAGCTTAGGGCCTTCTCTCCAGACTTCAAATTTGCGATGGAAACATCCAATCCAATCTAAAATCTGCAATTTATATGTACAATGGTCAAAGTAAATAAAAAATTAAGTATTTTTCAACACACGAGAGTAGAAGTGCTTCAACATTCCACCATTTACTGGTCCTTCTTGTAGATCTGTTCCATCCTTTTCTTTCGAAAAGAAAGCATTATTACCTCTATATCCATAAATTTCATAAGTTCCTTTCCACAGAAAATAAAATTCTCGATGTTTACCTTTGTCTTCTCTTATGGAATCCCACTTTAACACTATATCTCTTATGTAGAAATCATCCTTTTTAGTATTTTTATCAAAAAAATTCTTGATCTTATCCTGAATGACTGGAGACTTGATAAAAACTTCTTCTCTTGTTTATTGCAAGTGAATAATTTGATTTATCCTTCTTTGAATGTCATTTGTTTCAATTTGTAACTCTTGGATAATTTTCATCACTGGTACACCTCAGCAGGATGGAAAAAAAACATCCATTCCATAGACAAGTTGGTAAGGGGAGGTACCAATGGACTGCCCATAAGGCATTCACTAACTTCTTATTCCAAGTCTTTTTATTGTCTTCAAGGAACTTTTTGATGATATTTACAAGGCTCTTCTTTGAGGATTTAGCTAGGCCATTACCTTGGGGGTAATATGCAGTAGAATGACCTAAGGTAATATGGTATTTGTGGCAAGAGTCAATCATTTTCTTGGATTTGAATGCTTCTGCATTGTCAGTAATTATCTTTTGGGGACATCCAAATCTTGAAAGAATGTTGTTTTCTAGGAATGAAAAAATGACTGTATTTGTGGCTTGTCTAGAGGGTATGACTTCAATCCACTTGGTAAAATAATCAGTAGCTGTCAAAATCCACTTATGTTGGCCTGAAAAAGGAGGGTGAATTTCACCAATGAAGTCTAAACCCCATTGTTGAAATGGCATTTCAGTTGAAATAGGCTTTAATGGGAGGGGTAATAATTTCTTCTTGCCTTCAAAAATTTAGCACTTATGACAGGAGATTACATACTTTTTGACATCAACAAATAGAGTAGGCCAGTAAAAGCCAGCTCTTAGGATACTGTCTACAGTAGTTTTCCAATATAAATGTCCTCCACAGTCATGTGCATGAAACTCTTCAAGTATTTTTTCAGCTTCTTCTTTTAATAAACAATTTAATAAAATCCCACTATGATCTCTCCAAAAAAGTACATTGTCTAAAATACAAAATCTTACTGCCTTTAGTTCTAAGAATCTGGCTTTGGTTTTTGATAATCCAGGAGGAGATTGTAATTTTAGGAGTATAAATATGATATCGGTATACCAAGGTGAATCTAAGAAGGCTTCAGTGATCATTAGAGTCACCATATCTTCCTGATCATCTACTTGGACAATAAAATTTATGTCTAGGGAATTACAGTTAGATTCAGCCATAATTCTGGCTAATCCTTGACCTTTGATGAGTTTTTTGGGTTTTATTTCTATGTCATATTCTAAGATATTGGCAATACACTTACCTATTCTTCCATCCCGACCATCCTGAGTAAGAATGTCTTTTACTACAGAATTTGGGACATAGGCAATAATGTGAGAGTAGAGAATATCAACTCTGAAGTCTTTAATGGCCTTTACCAAAGCTAAGGCTTGTTTCTCCATAATTTTTTACTTCAAGGGGAATCGCTAAGTGTCTTACTGAAAACAGTTATGGGTTTTTCAAATCCTTGGTCATTTCTCTACAGTAAAACTATAGTAACGGTGTGTTCCATAGTAAATGAAAAAATTATGAAATATTTGTTAAAGTCAGGACTTATTAGGACTGGAGTTTTGGTTAAAGCTTATTTGATGGACTTGAATGATTGTTTAGCCTCAATATTGCATTTAAGAACTGAATATTTTTTGAGCATGTTATTTAGTTCTCTAATTATCTCAGCTAAATTAGATATGAAACTTCTTAAAAAATTAATCTCTCCTAAAAAGGCTTGTAATTCTTTGATGTTTCTTGGTGGAATGATGTTAAGAATTTCTTCTATCCTAGCAGGATCTATTTTGATTCCTTATTTAGAAATTATGTGTCCAAGTAACTTGCCTTCTTCTAATCCAGATAAAATTCTCTTAGGGTTTAAAGAGATGCCAAATTTCTTGCATTTAATAAAAACTTGTCTTAGATGATCCAAGTGTTCATTATCAGTTTTGGAAAACATAGTAATGTCATCTAAGTAAACTACTAAGAAATCATGTATTTCCTTTGCAAAAGCTACGTCCATATCCCTTTGAAAGGTTTCTCTCACATTCGTTAGAACAAAAGGCATTTTTACATACATAAAAGTTCCCCAAGGATTATTAAATGTTGTTTTGGCTTGATCTTCTTTTTGGACTAAAATCTGGTTGTATCCTGGAAAACCATCTAAAAGAGACACCTTAGAAAAACCAACTATCCTTTGTAATATATGATCCATTTTAGGTAAAGGGTAATTATCTTTCAAGGACACTTTGTTTAGATTCCTAAAGTCGACACATAATATAATCTCTCCTATTTTCTTTCTTGTTGGAACTAGGTTAGAAACCCAATTAGAATATCTGATTGGTGCAATTATATGTGCATCATACATTTATTTCACTTCTTTTTCTACCAAAGGTAATAAAACAGGGTTAATTCTTCTGAACTTTTGTTTAAATGGATTTTGTTCTTATTTTATTGTAATTTTATGTTGGATTATGCTAGTATCATAGGATTTGAGATCCTCGTAACTCCAAGAAAAAACAACTTGATATTCCTTTAAAAGAGTAATGTATTTTTCCTGCTCTTTTTGAGGTAATGTTTTGGAAAGTTTGATTATTTTGGGTTTTAAATCTATTCCAATATTTTATTCTTCTATATCAGATCTAACTAGCTCCATTTTAGGTTTTCTAGCTACATCATTTGAGTCAAAAAATATGTTCTAAGGAAGTTAAACCTTTAGGTAAGAAATTATTCTTAATATTCAATATGTCTGATTCATCATCAATAATTTCTTCAATCTCTACTTTATCTAAGATATCTATATCTTCTTGACCAAATCTATTTGGTTTATCAAACTTTATTCTATTTACATATAATTTATTCAAATCTATCTCACAATCTAAATCTTGATCTATAGTACAATCTGTGTCTATCATACAGTTCTGAAATTCACCTTCATTGTTCATAAACTTGCAAATCTGTTCATCCTGAGAAAAAAATTGCCAATACTTAAGATTTTCTGGAATTTTTGGCCTATGTTTGACTTCAACAGTATATATGTGATTAGGTTGGAATGGTAAATTGCATGTACTAGTAAAGGTTTCTAGACAGTGAGCTTGTATATTTTGTTTTCTAGGTATAGCAGCAAACATATATTCCAATAAATCATCAGTTAAATCTATCACAGTTTCTCTGTATCTGCTTAGTCTTTGATTGTAAAGAGAATAAACTCCATTTACTTGTTTTATGATCAACTTTAAATCTCCCATGATTAATATTCTTTTCCCTCCTGAGTTCCTAATGATTTGGAGTCCTACAATGAGGGCTTCATACTCAGCCATATTATTGGTACATTTGAAATTGAGCCCGAAAGCATGACCTTCTAAATGATTGTTCTCCATGTTGGTTACCCAAACTCCTGCTCCTGCTCCTAAGTTATTTACTGAACCATCAAAGTCTAAATGCCATAGAGATTCATGAAAACTGTTATCATTGTTTGGTGCTTTCTTTTTCTCTATTAGTTTAGTTTGGATTTCATTAGTTTGAGAGATACATAAGATAAAAGAATCAAGGTTAGTTGGTGTAGAGTAAATTAGATAATTTATAGATCTTTCAGCACTACTGACCATGTACTTCATCAATGTTTCCCTATATAATTTTTTAGGCTCACCAAAAACTGATATAGTAGCATAAGAAATGTCCAATTATAGAGATCCCTGTAACTTTGCTCCCCATGAGCGAGAAAGTAACATTCCATATTTAGCTGGGATATCAACTGCTACAATGTCCATTAATATACTCTTACTAGGATATTGAACTAGAGTTACACACAAATCTTTGATTAAACCAAGCCATTTAACTTTACTTGAATCAAATGAGAACAAATCCTTGTAGGGACTTGTGATTTCTAGATTGGCAGTTTCCACTATGGCTTTAGCATCAGATTATGGGAAGCTCCTGAATCTACCATGACATTATGTAAAATTTGATCATGAATGGTAAGACTGATATAAATGGAGGGATTGCTTCGTCTACATGTTTTCCATTCACATATAGGCTAAAAATCAACTTTGGCTGATCATCATTTAGATTTATGGAATCTTTTCCATCATTCACGTTTAATGTTTCAGTTATGGTTGATTTATACAAGCCACATTTTACCAATTCTTTCAGAGGAATTGGTATTTTTATCTTTGCAATTTCAGACTGTATGTTCAATGTAGGTTGAGATTTACTAATTTGAATCAATTCTTCCTTGGTAACTGTAGTTTGGGTTGGTTTGTCTTGTTTTTCTACATTTATTTTTTCATTTTCAAGTGTTTTGACATTCTTTGTTTGTGTTTCTTGTGCTTTACTTCTCCTAACTTTATTTTCAGGGATTGTTTGTGAAGAAGTAGATGTTCTTTCAGACTTAGAATTATCAGCAGATGTTTTTGAAGTAACAGGTTTTGGATCCACTGATTTAGGATTAGCAGAAGGTTTTTTAGGATCTATATTTGTTGTTTTAACAGAATTAGAAGCTTTAGAAACAATATATTTCTGTGAATATTTCATAGCTTGAGAAAATTCATCAGTAATATCAACAATTTTAGGACTTGATGCATTTTTTGGACTAGAAATGTTTTGGGAAGAACTAAAGTTTTTCTTATTTTCCCTTGGGAGAATTTACAGAACTTTTGTTTTAGGAGATTCTACTATTTTCTTATTTTGAGTTTGGGAAGTTTTATTGGGATAAGACTCATTGTTTTTCTTATTTATAAGGTTATATTGACTGTTTATTTCATTTATAGCATCGTCATAACCTTGTTTGTAATCAAAGGAATCACTTGAATCTAATTTGAGTTGTTGGAGTTCAAATAATTCTTGATCTTTCTGAGTGAGAAAAATAGTATTATTATCATCTATTCCCATTAGATTTATTGCATCCTCATCATCATCATTATTTTGAGAACTTTCAACGTAGTTCTCTTGGAATGGGGGCCTTATTTTTTGGTCTGGGGCTATTCCTTTTTCTTTTCCAGAATTTATGTTTTTTCTGAAAGTGGGATTTTTGATTTTTTGTTGATTATCCCACTGAGGTATCCTCTCTATTTTTTCTAATCTATCCATCATCATGTCTAAATTTTTAGCTAATATGTCTATTTTTGAGTTTGAATTGGAACTTTCTTCTTTAATGGTCACTCTTCTTTCATTTCTTAGTCTAGCTTTTCTGGCTAAAATCTTTACTTATACACTAACAACGTCTGTTTTCATTCTCTCTAAGGTTTATGCATTTCTTCCCCTCGATTGATAAGCCATGTCCATGTCAAATCCATCAGGGAATTTGAGTAAGACATTATCAGGGCTGGGTTTAATATTTGCAGGGATGGAATTGTAAACATTGGTATACCTAGTGCAGTAATCCTGGACGGACTCATTTGGAGCTCTTCTCATGGCATCAAATTCAGACAATATCTGGAGTGGATTCTTTTTCTTTTCCCATTTATTTGAAAAAAATCTATGAAAAACAACTAAATCAATTACACTACCAGTAGCAAGACCTCTAAACCATTTATTAACTTCTGCAGTCAATGTTTGTGCAAATAACCTCATTTTAACATCAGAATCATCAATCTCATGGAGTTCAAATAAGTCTGTGATTTTATTTATATGTTGCTAAGTTGTATAGTGGGTTGTGGCATCAAACTGTGGAATCTTACTCTGATAGTCTTGAGGCATGTCATGAAGCTGTTGGGGTAAGACTAAGGGATCATACGTAGCAGCCATAGCTTGAAGCTTAGTTTGGCTAGGAGGTAAAGTAGAACTGCTAGGGGCTATGTTGTAAATGATAGTTGATGAACTAAAATTTGTAGTTGAAGTGATGCGAAATGAATCTGGAATGTATATGGAACTACTAGGGAATGAGGATGATGTGTTTAGGAAATCAAAAGGTGAACTAATGGATATAGTGGATGAAGTGAGTGGTGGAAATAATACTCTAGGCTGTAAAGGTAGTCTAGGCATAAATGGATCTGTAGATGAATTGGTAGTGGAATTTATATATGATGTAACATCATACAGAGATGAATCTCTAGATGGTATTATTGTGGTATGTAACTAAGAAATTGGAGGTTTTTTTGCATAGGTCAAAAATTGAGCTAATTCAATAGCTTCAACAATATCTTTGAGAATAATAACATTAAGTTCTTCAATTTTAGTCTCACCTTGAACTTTCTGTGATTTAGAATATATTGTAATACTTTTCTATTTTGTATTCAAGAATGAAATAAAAATAGGGTCTAAAATAACATTTTTCAAATCACTTTCAAGTTTTCTTCTAAATAAAGAATGCTCAAAATTCAGATCAAAATAAATATCTTGCAGACTTACTAACTCTTGTGGTAATGAATTAACTCTTTTTAATAATGCTTCAACCTCTAAATTTTCCATTTGTTTTTTCTTTTTACCAATTTGTTGTAGGTTTTCTACTATAACTGTAGGCTTAGGATCTGGGTTAGACCTGGTATTATAAACTTTCCTAGAAGCCAGAATTACTGTTTTCAATATACACAACTTATAAAAGCAATCTTAAAGTAAAATGATTGATAAAAAGGTTTTCTTTAAGACTAGTTCTGTGACCGAGGATTGGTTAGTTCCCCAGTATGGTCACTAGTAATGTTATCACTTTAGTAATTCTAAAGTTGTGTGATTATGGTTTTTATTCAAAGAATTCTAAAGGTAACCACAAACCAAATTCAAAATCTAGGATCTAGCATTCCTAGGGTTCAGAGAGGGTTCTCTCTTTAAATTTTAACTTTGTTTTAATTTGTGAATATTAGGCTAGTTATGAAAGTGAAGCTTTGGTTTGGTTTTGGGAGATTTGGTGGGAAAAATCACTTGAAAGGAAGGATAGTGGGAAATCTATTTTTCCATTGGGCTATGGGGTCAAAATCAAGCAAACAAGACTAGGATCAAGGGAAAAAGGTCAAACGTTTTTAGGGCAAGATACATAACCCTTGGAGATCTTGGAAAGTTTTTTTTATGGGGTGGTATGATCGGGATAAAGGGAATTTAATAATCCTTAAATCCGGAAAAGGAAGTAGTAGGAAGAGGTCAAACGAGAGAGGGAGCAACTAAGAGTTCTCTACACTGGAAATCAGAGGAAAACATATAAGTGATAACTAGTTAAAAATAGGGTGCTTTTAACAAATCATGTAGCAATACTCCTAGTTATACATTCAGATTTAGCATAAACATAAATGGATGCATGTAACAAAGAAAGAAAACAATGACAAGTGAGGAAATACTTCACTCCAAATAGTTCATCACAGGAATCTTGAAGTATGATGCTAACTTGTTTTGATCCAGCCTTGCTACTCGAATTTTGACACACAAAAGCTTTGAAGTCCAAGAAGAAATGACTATAACAATATCCAACAATTTTGTTCCACCAAAATACTTCTAAAGATGAAGTATTTATACATAATGTTTTACAAAATATCCAAGAAAAATTCTAGGAATTATCTTTTGAAAATAAAATATCTTTACAACAATAATAGAGACAGCTTCTTAACAAATCAGCAAGGCGTCCTATTTTATCCAAAAGAAATAGAAACAGTTTTGAGGATAAGATGCAGGTGGTTGCCTGGGTATCCTCCTTGCTGGCTGTTAGATGTTTTTTGGAATCTAATGCCTTGTCTGATAATATTTCTCAGATACTCTTTATTCACTGATACTCTTTGACCCTCAGTAAAAACTATTTACTGCTGTAAAATTTGTTTTGACTGTAAATTTGAAAACTTTTTTTTTCTTCCTTTCATCTGTTTTTTTTATCCTTCACAGTAAATCTGTGAGTTCTTGCCAATCCTCATTTTTAGGAATTTGTATGTTATTTAATTTCCTAAAGTTCTCATCAGCTTCAATATATCTAGAAAAGGTTGGCTTGATGACAAATAAGTGTTTGATCTCATGTTGCAAGTAGAATAATTCTTCAAAACTCTTGAGTAACACTTTTCCTATTGGGATGCCTTGACCTGTTGGTTTATTTACCTATTATTTTGTAAAGTCTCTTATCTTCTTATCATATTCATTTTGAGGCATCAATTTATCATTAATGACCATGATATTAGGAAGTCATTTTTGTCTTAGAGTTGTGAACTTAACCATAAATCTGGTTATGGAAATATTCATACTTTCACACTTTTCTTCCAGTTGTTTGATCAAATTTTTCTTTGTTGTGACTTTCCTAATTTCTAGGATAGTTGCAGTTTTGTCTGTGATTTTGAGTTCTTCCAACTCCTGTCTATTTTTGTTATTAAGGAAATTGATTAGCCTTACTTCTTTCTCTATTTTTTCAGCCAAATCAGTTTGAGTTTTTTCAATTTCTTCTTGGGCTGCTAGTAATAATTCTCTTTGCTAAAAAATTACCTGAATTGAAGGCCATACCTCATGAATGGCTTCAGTGACATTACTCCAAAGGTAATTTTTGATGTATGATATCTGATCCTTCAAAGTTAACTCCTTTTGCAAATTTTTTAACTCTTCACTCAGTCTACTGGCATTTTGCTCATGTGTCTTTGCATTTATCTGAGCTAATTTATTTGACTTCTCAAGATTTTAAACCATCTTTGTCAACCTGTTAATCTCATTTGTCATTAAAGACATCTCTTACATTGTATTGACTATCTTGCTGGCCTCATCAGTAGGCTATACTGTTGTTGTAGATGATTCAATTGTTGATGTTGTGAAGAAGCCATTGGTAGTACAGTAGCCAGTGGTTCTTTTGGTGCCAACTTTTCTCCTAAAGTTGAAGGCACTTCTGCAGTGATAACTGGAATGATTGTAGGAATCACTGGTTCTTTCACTTTTTCCTTTTCTTGCACAAGTTTTTCCATCTATATTTCCATTTCCTTAACCTGGGCTGTCAACTGAAGAATTAAATTCATCATTTCATCTTTTTCATTATGTTCCTTTATGACTTCTTTTATCTGGGGATGCTCACTTTGAGGAAGTTTGAGTTGTTTCCTCAAGGCTGCTATATCTTCATTTTTCTTCTTTACTAATAATTCTACTGCTTTGATATTAGTAGGATCGTATCCTACTTGTAAAACTAGTTCTTCTAAGGGTTTTATCCTTATATCCTTGGCATACAATGAGGCTTTGTCCAACTTCATCTGATCTTGCACGTTAGAGATGGTATTTTGGAGCTTTTGAGCACTCATGGCTTTATTTGTGACAGTAGAATAGAGCATCTCTGAAGTCTGCCTGTGGAACTCTATTTGATCAAGAGCATGGATTTTATCTGTCTGGACCTCCAAATCAACTTTCTTATAATCAGCCATTGTCTTAGGATTTTTGAATGTGGGCTGAAACACTGACATGATTACCTTTTGATTAGAATAATCAAATGCAGAAAGGAGTTTGTTTTGTATACTAGGAGTTTGTTTGAGATATTGAGAATAAATGGTATTCTTTATCTCTTCATTCTTCAATTTAATCTTCTTATATTTATCTTTAATATCCAAATCCTTTTCCTCAGCTGCCTGTGAGGACGAAGCTTCATGCTTTACTATCTTTCCATTAACTGTGTGTCTTCATTATTAAGTTGTCCTTCATTCTGATTTTTAGTAGTTGGCTCATTGATAATTACAATAGTAACATTGTTCTCTGGAAAATCTATATTGGTATTTAAAGGCTCTGTTTCTTCCACATCTATTGTCACTTTTCCTCTACCTGCTGAATCTAATTTTGGCCTCTTGTTATAGATAATCTTGAACTTGGTTTCAGTTGTAGTTTCTGCCACATAGGCTCCTTCTTCTCTTATTCTTTTGGTGGACATATCTAGTTGATTTGCAGTCTCTAAGGTATGACTAGTATTACCTTTGTTAACTGCATCTATTAAAGTGTTTTCAGTCCATTCAATCTGATTGGAAAAATTTTCTATTTCTATTTTAGCTTCATGAATAAAGGGTGTTAACTTGAATTTAACCATTAGCTTTCTCAAGATCCCTTGTGGATCATAGTTCCAAGGGAAACTCTCTTCAAATTTATATTCCAATAACTGATTAGCTACCTCTTTCCTGCATCCCTGTGATTACATATGAATTGCCCTATCTGATTCTTAAGTTTGAATTATGTCTTCTTCTTAGTTGCCATGAAATTTATTGAATCATAGTTTAGGATCTGCTTGATATACTCCAAGGCAAAGATCCTCATTGAAGGATGTTTGGGTAACTTGTAAGGTAACATGTTTGACCAAAAAAATCTGATTTCAGTATATTTCTCATACAAATACCAGTCAACAACCTTACTCTACTCTGATAACTGCAATATCTTTTTCATTTCTTCATTTATTCTTGTCTTCTCTATCTTGTTCAACATTGTGATCACTGGATGTAAAAATAACTCTGAAAATTCTGAATAACTGAAATCTATACATTCTTTCTGAAGCATGGATGTCCAAAAGATTACTGATATAGGATTTCCCTCTATGTCAATTTTTTTGAAAGTAACTGAAAAAATATCTGATTGGAAGTATAAAAACATATGGAAAATCTAGGAGGTATATCTGAATACTCCGTCAATTTGAAAATTGGTCAATTGATAATTAATACTATTAGCAATGAAACCAGGATAATCAAAGATTACTGATGGTGGTTGACCTGGAGAAAGGGTGGATAAGAATCCCTAGATGGACTCATCAGTGTGTTCATCAGTAAAATATCTAAGGATGATGGAAAGCATGGAAATAACATGTCTTGAACCTTCAGGGAATTTAGTAGTACAATATGGAGGATTTAGCTTAGGAATTTCTACATGTAGAGGCATAAATGTCTGAAAGATCTTGAACCTCTTGGGAAAATCTAGGCCAATATATAACTTGGTGAGGGCCTTTATAGACAAAGGGACTGCTTGGGGGTTAGGCTAAAGCTGTAACATCTGGTTAATTGATTCTGCAGTGATGGTAAAAATCACATCTTTATTGGCATTTATAATGGCTCTTTGCTCAGGAACATAATACTGCTCACATAATCTAATGACCTCCTGACAGGGGTGAGTTAATGGGACAACATATTTGGGTAAATGGGATTCCCAAATATGGAATTCTTATTAATCATTTAATGAGTTTTCAAAACACCAGTTGTGGATATCTAGCAAGTTAAATTCAAGAATGGGATATGCTATCTTGTAATCAGTATCAGCTAGGGGAATGTGTTCAATATCAATAACTGGGGGTTGTAATGGATTGACAACAATATCAGTACTTGAAATCATGGCAGGGGTAGGTTTAGGTGCTTTAGAAGCTTCAGGCTTGCTTGCAATCTATTTTTTAGGCATTTCGATCTACTTCTACAAGTTTAGATAGTTTGCAGAAGCAATTTACTTTTAGCAGAGGCTTAATGGGAAAAATAGGAAAAGTACAATCTCTTATTTAGGTTTTCTGTCAAATTAGGCTTATCAAAGAGGTTAAGAGGCATTAGAAATGGTTTAAAACAGAAAAAAAGGGTTTCCTGAGTCTGTGACTGAGAAATAGGGCTGAAAAATTCTTTTGAAAAGATCACAGAGGCTTAGGGTACTTGCAAAGGTTTTCTAGTTTATTTCAGATCTTGAAAAAGATCATTTCAACTGTAAAAACTCACAATTTCTTGAAAAATTGAACGCAACCAAGAAAAAGGGTTTCTGTGAAAATTTTTCCAGAGTCTGGCCTATTTTTGGGACCTTTTGGCAGTTTATTAATAATTTTTTTAACTTTAGATGTGCTTTCTTTCTTTCAGAATGGTTTTCAACTTGATTGCAACTTCAAATTCTAGAAAAATACCTGTTGTAATGCAAGTATCGAGTTTCAGAATGATTTTTGAGGTTTTTAAACAAGTTGGAAACTTCTGTGAATTATTTGGAGCAATGTGCAGCTCCTTATTAGTCTTCAAAGGTTGTAGGGAAAATTATGCAGGCTTCGGATGCAGAAATGGCAGAAAAAGGCTTGAAAAGGGTTTTTTAACAGTCGACAAAGTGTCATAATAGGTTCAATGCAGAAGAAGGATATGAAATGAATGTATTTATGTTTTAATATGCATTTTGGTTGTATTAATATGACATTGAATGCAGGTCACATCGGCAGGAAGGGAAGTTTCGGGATTCAACGGATCTAAAACCGATAGTTATCTCACGGTGATTTGGTTGTAAGCGGTATTGGGCTTAACCCACACGATCCAGTAACGAAAGGTCATGTGGAGGAGGGAGATAACTATGAAACCACCCATTTCATGCAGCTTCAGAGTTTGGATGGTCTCGCATCTTTTCCACGTGATATTGGCTGTCAACCGTCGGATCTGAAGTTTATGTGCGAACGGTCAAGATTAGTTTGGGAGTTGCGTCGGAATGGGAGGTGGGGCCGGGCTTTTATATATGTTGCAATGGGTTTTGAATTTATATAAATAAACATTTTTAATACATTTAAACCTTAGTTTCATGGTATGGCGGAGGGGTAGATATAACATGTATTTAAATTACAACATTTTTATGAAATGTTTTAATAAAAACATATGCGGATGCGGGCTTTACTTTATTATATAGTTTTCACCTTTTGACAGTTTGTAAAAAATATAGGGGGTGGGATTATTTCAATAGAGATAGGCTTAGACCAAGGGGTTTGTAGGGTGGGGTTTTTATTTTACGCACATGGGTATATTTAACCTTCATCTAAAGTTTAAAATAGTGGGTTTTTGGGAGTTTATTTTAATACAAGGGTATTAATAACATACAGGAGGGTATTTTTAGGGATTTAATAAAAATAGGTTAAAATTTAATATAAAAAGTGTAGTGAAATGGAAATAAAACACATGTTATCTCTAAGTAAAGTGTAAAAATAAAGCATTGCTCATATTTTATATTACTTCACTAATACTTAGGAGAAATGTAATTTTGAGGGTTTTATGAATGATTTTGAAGGCAATGAAATTAATTATTTTAGGGTTTTAAATTTCACCAAGTAAAAATGTGTCTTTACTTAGGAAAAAGGGGTTTTGATGTATGAATGAAGGGTAAATGCTGAGAAATGTGGATTTAATGTACAACACAATATTTTTAACTTATTAGTCATTGAGCCTTGGGTCCAGTCCCAACAAAAGTCAGAGAAATGCTTTGAGCCTTTTTGACTGATAGTTTAGAATACTGAATACCTATAAGGGATGGGAAATTAGTGATTTTTCCCAATGATTTGTTATTTACATGATTGCTCAACTTCTTTCTACCTACGTAACTTTATTTCTAACATTTTTTTTCCTTTTCTAGGTGCATTGAGGCTTGCAACCTTAAAATATTTTTCTTTCAAAGCATAAAACTATCTAAGTCTACCTTATTTGATCTGAGGGATTAGATTAAAATGTCTAGCTCCTCATTATTCTCTACCTATCTACTAATTTGTCATGTTTAAACTATTTGACAAATCTTTATTCTCTATCTAAAACGTGAAATTGAAAACATCAAAAGTTAAGATTAAATTGTTTAACTGATCATGGATTATGGCATTTATTGACACTCTGCACATAATCATTTTTCTTGCAGTAAAATGTAAAAGTAGTGACATTTGGACTTGCTCACTTTCAGGTCTTATATCTTTTTTCTTTTGGGGTCTATATTTTTCTAAGTTCTTTGATCTTTCTTTTAGGACTTTTTACCCTATTTTTGGCTTCTTATTATTTTTCACTTTTTCCAAATATGGGAAAATGACTTCTAGAAATCAATCTACGTTTACAAGACTATATAAGTTAATTCAAAATTTATGAACCCTATTATTATAGGACCCTAACACCAGCTATGACCCAATTCATTCAAGAATGGTTGACTTCGAAAACTCTGCTAAAACTTCACAACTTCTTTGGCCTTTCAAATTCCTACCAAATATTCATATTGAGGTTATATTATATGGATTTTACCTTAAGTAAAGTTACTAGGGGTGGAGAAAAAGTAAATATTTTTTTGTCCAAGTCACAACAAAAGGCATTCGATGGACTAAAACATTACCTTTTTCTTCACTATTTCTCACCCTTGTAGACCTACAGTCGCCATTTGAGATTGATACAAATGACTTCAAATATACTATTGTTGATCTGAATATGGGAAAAATAGTTTTTCTGTGCTACCTCCCTCATCAGTTAAATAAAAATTTGTTTAGGATCATCTCAGGTTAAGCAATTGTGAAGGGGTTTATGTGTCAAGTTTTAACTGTCTTGGATCCAAAGGTTATGAGTTAATTATCTTTTAAAAACTCAAGTACATAAAATAAAATTTAGATAAATAACACATAACAAACTCCTTACACAATATATGATAACAGAGTTCACCCCTCCTGGGCTACATCTCCATGGACTTGCTTGAACTGGTTAGGCCCTATTAGGATTAATGGCTAACTCTCTGATTACATGCTCCTGCAGTGATGCGATGGATTTCAAACCTACTCCATTTGTTTTAGAGGACCCAAAAACCTCAAAATAGGTTATTCAATCTTTGAAAATGGTCTCTAGTTGCTCTAGGCATGACCTCCTCCCCTGGTGGCCCTCGGCTTCTTTAATCTTCAAAGTGGAAATTTTTTTTTTCGAAAGTGCTCCAATGCCTCTACAAACTATTCCACCATGTTCAGAGCATAAAAATAATTTAGGAATGACTCTTATTGAGCCAAAACTAGTTGAAATTAGCAAAAGTTATGCTTCCTTCAATTTTTTCCTAGGAATCTCCACTAAAACTAGAGAAACTCCAGTTAAGGGCGCCAAATTTGGTGGAACTTCCAAAACCTCCAACAAATTAAAATTATTTTTAATTAAATTCAACTAGAGTTTAAATGGGGATTATCGCTAAACGAGATTTAACAAAATTCGAATTTGAATGAGGATTAACGTGCTTTTAAACTAGGATTAGGGGTAATTAACCCACATTAAAACTTAATCCGTGCATTAGCAGTTAACTCCGTTCCACCTGGTCAAAGCACAAAGTCAAATGTTGAGGGGGTTGGCCCCCTCCTTACCCACATCATTCAAAAACAACGTATTTAGATATATGTGATGTACATATATTATTAACACTTGATGTCGTGGCCAGTGGTATAGAGGGCGCGTTGCAGGCGGAAGGTCGTTGGGTCGAGCCCTAAACCTCGTGCAGCCTGTACAGAAAGTTTTGCTCCCAAAAACATTGTATATACCTTTGATAATATATGAATTTGGACTATGGTATATGCACCCCAATATTATATCTATCTGACCTTTGAAACATTAAATTTGAACTTTGGACTTAGGTCTTATATCAAGATTTCGACCTACACCATTAATTCGACCATAGCATAATAACTGAAATTCTACCTTGGTAATTTATTCCATAATTCGAACTATCCAACCTTGGATAAAATTAAAATGCTGCCTTCAACCTCGGTCCACCATAGGGGGCACGTAGCGGCCCCTAGATGCACCACGTGTCAGCCTCTAGTTCAACTGTCCCCAACCATAAAAAAAAATGAAATTCAACCTTAGGAGAATATATAAAAAGAAAAAAATTCACCTTCAAAACTCCCCGAAGAATCCTGCAGTGACACTTGCCATACTCTCATTAGGAAAAATTGGAGAAAACCTAAATTTTTGACCTTTGATCCAGTTTGACAATTTTTTTTAAATCGTTTGTTTGGCATGGCTATCAACAGGCTTTAACTTCCTCATACAGACTCTATTTTTAGTGAAACGAATTGCGCTAAATTCCAGGCGACGAGAAGAATTTAGTTGTTTTGCTTTGGTGTGATTCTGAGCACTTGAATTTTTGGCAAATTTTTGCCCCTAATCCATATTACGATCAATTTTTGTATTCCCCATTCAAAAAGTGCATTCAATGGCCTATAATAATGAGACGGTCTCTAATAATATCCAGATATTCCCCACATATGATAAGGAGATGATTATCCACACTGATCATTAGCTTCTTTAATTTACACAAACACAGGGGAATTTACAGAATGATTTCCATAACAATTGATCCACATATCTACCACAATTCCATTTGAGCATTAAATACAAGAAGGATAGTCCGAAATCTCATCACATATTACCTTACTTAGCCCCTGGTTATGGCACTGGCCATTTTTATTAACTCTTATGGGTATGAGACCTCTCGATGACCACAACGATAAAAAAATGATTTAAATTTTTTTTCCACACTACTTATATATGGTGGGAAAGAAAGTTCCATAATTCCATCTCTATGATGCATTGTTGTGCTACATGGAACACCTTTTTGTTCCTTCTAATGAGCATGCCAAGTTGATTTAAGAGGCACATTACAATCCACTAGAAGGACACTTTGGTGTTTAGAAGATAGTAGCAGTACTTCATATTTTTTTTATTGGTCGAACCTTCCAAAAGATGTTTGCAAGTATACCAAGTACTACACGGTTTTCACCATTTCCAAAAAAGACCATGAAGAAGCAAGGTCTCTACACCACTTTTCCTACTCCTATCCAACCTGAGGAATCCATCTTGATGGAATATATGTATGTCACTCCTTGTACCCAGCATTGTAGTGACTATGTAATCGTGGTTGTTGATATATTTTCTAAAATACAGATCCTTACTACCTCCAAAAATAACATCATGGTAGGATCCATTGTCAATCTCTTCTTCAAATGGGTGTGGGTACATTTTGAAATCCCATTGACCATCATATTAGATTGGGTAGAAGGTTCCTAATCACATTTTAATCGAGCCTCTAGACAATGTCAGAGGCCTAACTCAACAAATCAAATTCCTTCCACCCTAGACTAATGACTAGACAAAAGTCGTAAATAGGATGATCGTGTACATTTTTCCCATGTGCAACACCAAGAATCCATGTGCATGGGATGAGAGTCTCCCCTATGTTTATCATATATATAAAAAATCTCCCCATAACTGAACTAGCCGCAACGCCTTACAACTAATCATTGGAATTCAACCATTACGTCACATTGATATCGTATTGCCCCTTACAAATTCAGAGGCAATATCTACACATTTTCAATCCAAAGCTGACAAAGCTAGAAATTTTATTAAATTAATTTAGCACATCTTCTAGCAGGTCCATGATATATTTCAGGAACACAAAATTAAGTATAAATAACGTTGTGATCCACATTGGGGGACACACAAATTTTAAGTGGGAGATAAGGTTTTGGTTGCATGTGTAGAAGGATCACCTTGAAGGGGCCCACCATAAGATTTTGGCACTCTGTTATGGTCCTTACACCATCACCAAGGATATGGGTGACAATATTTTTGAGATAAGTATCCCCCCATTCCTTATACTATACCCAATGTTCAATGTGAAACACCGTCCACCATGTTTTCCACCATTACTAGAGACATTAGAAATGGTTGAGTAGTTGATACTAAAAAAGATCACCTCAAATTTTATTACATAGGTCACAAACTAATCAAACCATGAACATAAAAATTAAGAGAATTAACCAAAAGACGGTACAACTATATCAGTTTGTCAAAGAAGACCAACTCCTTCACTAAGGTAAGTGTCTCACCTGGAGCCAAGTTTAGTATAATTTCCCCCAACTCATGGAGGCGCACAATGTGGAGACCATTTATTCCTAAAGGGTACAAATGATCTATGTGTATATCATCAACCACCCACATATTCCACTATATCATAATACAATTTTATTATTTTGGTAGTTTTCTATCTTTTGCATTATTTAGGTCTCTAACTTCTAGACCCATTTAGAGGCCCTAAACATTGTTTTTTAGGGAAATGGGTCGAAAGGAGGAACAAATTTTCTTTATCAGTCAAAAAATGTACTCCTCAGAAAGACCTTTCCTCCAGGTTTCCATGCATTCCAACAAAGATCGAATCTGGAAGTTATGACCCTAATAAATTGACATTCCAACTTATTGGGGCTCATAAGACATTGGCACTTCATCTCCTAGGGTTAGGGTTTTGGATGGTTATGGATTATAATTTCTTATTCATGATAAAAAGGCCTCTTATCCTCACTGTAAAAAATTTCAGGAAGGCCCATAGCCATCACATTTATTTTTAGGGATAAACTACCACTGTTCGAGCTAGTTTGCATTTATTCTTCATGTATATAGTTTTAAAAATTTATATTTATTAATTGAATTCATGTTTCAATGTCTCTCTATGTTTTGGCTTCAAATAATTATTTCATATCATTCCATTCAAAACTTCATATTAGAAAGGCACCTACAAAGCACATACCAAACCCTCTCTAAGTGGTTATTCGCATTAGAGTTGAGGATGGGTATTCGTAGGATCTTTTACAAACTAAGTCATAGAGACCTTAACATATTCAAGGAAATAAAATAATAAAATGTGTTTATTGTAAAATATTATGTGGCTTAAGAGGCTTAAAATATTCCTCAAACAAATGGATGGTTCCTTTCTAGGCTATCTTTGTAAGAATTTGAAATGGTATATGTCCAATGAATATGTTTCGTGCATTATGTAGAAATTATATAGAAACTCTATATTAATGGATTCAATATGATCATGTAATGCACTTAAAAAAGGTACTAAATCATTCTACTATATTTACGAAATATAATATATGACCGCTCAATCACATGCAAGTAAGAGAAAGAAATAATCAATCACACAACACAAGATGTATATGGGGAAAGCTCCTGCTCAAAACCCCTCTATCATATATTGTACATAGTCAAGAATCATGAAACAATACAATTATTTCTCACACTAAGAAATTCCAACACTCTACTGATTGTTTCACCTTGATCCTGCTCAAAACTGACTAGTAATTCTTAGGCAAAATTGACCAACTCTTAGCCAACTCTCAATCCTTGCTTAGCCCAGCATTTCTCACGCAATCCCTAGTAAATTAGTCCCTATTAAATAGGATACTCAACCTTCCTTGATTGTGCAATCCATCATGAGCCTTCCTCTGCTTTATAATTACGCTCGGGAAATTCGCTAATAATATAATTGATAGTTAACTTCCC
Organism: Pinus albicaulis; assembly: GCA_034641835.2. NCBI lineage: Eukaryota > Viridiplantae > Streptophyta > Pinopsida > Pinales > Pinaceae > Pinus > Pinus albicaulis. The sequence continues at coordinate 607,341,555 of CM076576.1, forward strand.
TTTAACCTCTGTCTCAATTGGGTCGTCATCAGAATTGACATGCATGCAACTAATAATAGTGAATCGTCATTTATCTTATTTATCACTACTTGTGAATTAAATCTAATTTAGTTCACTTGACCTATCACTAGTTCATCACTTAGTTAAAACTAGTTAAACTAATTTTAACTCAATTAACTTGAGTTAATTGATTACACGTTCACAATACTAATACATTAACTTCAATTGGACCCCCAAAATAATACAATCACTCTACATGCCTCACCTTTGACCCTCATCTTGAACTTATTGAGATAACTCAGTCTTTCTCACATTGTTAACTGATACAAGTTGTTATGAGATGAAATTAAAATTTATTTTCCAATTTATTTAAGCCATAAATAAATTAGATGCCCACATTTAGCACTAGTGTGTAATTGAATTCCTAACTCTCCTGTGACTGGAATCCCACACCACTTGTGTGGTCAATTTTTGTCCTTTCTGGATGCCAATTTCATTGTTTCTTGTTCCAAATTTCAACATATTAAAAATGGGTTTTCACATTTAAGCATGGTTAATATGGTAGATAATATTTTTAATCCATAATTGAACCTTCTTAAGATCAAGAAACATGAAAAAAACCTAGACATACCAACACAATAACTCACTATAATGTATTTACCGTAGTAGTTGGGTATGGGTTCCATTAAGATGTTTCACACACCACAATTAAGGAATGAACCATAGTCATGATATAAGAAAAACATCCTTATGTCCTAGCATTAATTATTGGAGGGAAGAAACAACTTTGGTCACTAAAGATATGAGAGCTTCGATGGTTTATGGGGCCTTAACAATCATAAAAGATTGGAAAAAAGTGTATTAGGATCTTATTGAGCTTCACAATGTAACGATATTTTAACAAGTACTTGATCCATCCTGTGGAAACTTTGAAAGGGGTCCTTGAAATTTGTGTAGGATATAGGCCCTTTGACTAGGTTTGGAGTATTTTAGATGTATTTTGAGTGATAAACATAGTTTCTCCCAAACATTGTTAACCCGGAAAATAAATGTTAGTTTTACTCAAATATACGACATATCATATGGATATAATGTACCTAACCCCACTTTTAGACCACGTTACACAAGTATAACTTAATAAACCGCATATCGTAAATTCATTTCATTTCTTAACTTTGTAAACTGCACTTTTTACCATTTATGTAAAAGTTATCCAAAAATCATAACAAAATAAAGTAAAATGAAAAATTTTATAAGTAATGGTTCAAATTAATATGATAAAGTAATAATATTTTATTATTATGACCATGTCAATAATGACCATTATTTTTCATACGAATTCAAGAGTCCTCCCCCACATCACATAACACCCATTGAAAGTAGGTATGTGTTCTAGATTTTTTACGGTAAATCAACACACATTATATTTACCATCAAGAGATATTGGAAAAAAAATATCCACTTTCATCTATAAGGATAGGTTTCGAGCCATGCACATAAAAAAAATTATCCCGTCTATGGAACATGTTAAGGACCCCATTTTTTCCATGAGTCTCCTCCATAGATGAGTAACTTTTCTTTCCATTGGGGATCCTTTAATTCTTTAACAAGATTCTTATTTTTTTTCCTCTTTCCATACATTTCCTTCGAATGGAATAGGCTTATAGATAAAGATTTATATTGAAGTCTAGGGTTTTATAGTTTTGTTTCATTATTTTTTAATAGATCTAGGAATTTTTCATCTCTACTTCCCATTTTCTAAAATGAATCAAGGGGAAAACAATAAACTAAAGCCATATTTAACCTTCTCAACCTCAAGCACCATTAAAAATAGAAAGAAACATTGACAAAATAATTCTTGATGGAATTCTTCACATACGAGTTGAATAAGAATGAAATTATGAGGTCTTAGGCATCATGGGTGGCTCTTGGATGTATAAACATGGATGAGGGAGTTAAAAAAAAAAACATCTAGCCCTAGATATTTTTTCTCTGAATTTGGATCCTTGGATTACTCATCTAACATGGAAATCTAACATAATTTTGTTAGCATTCACTTACAATGGTTCCATGGGTGTGTTCTATACATTTTTTGTGCAAAGTTATAGCCACGGTCATAGGAATATAGAAGTGGGAATTGTAGCCTAAATGATGTTTTTTAATACAAATTTCCTTAAAAAACACCTGAAATCCATAAAAAAAAATCATTTCTTGGGAATACTTTGACTATGGGTAGTTTACAAAGGGATATACTTTTTCTAGTAACAATGATGGGGATTCACATCTGGACAATGGATAGGGAAGTATATAAGGATGTTGTTTACTTAGAAAAGAATATTTGAATCAAGCATAATTATATATGTATTGGAACACTATAAAAACATTCTATTGGATCTTTGGAGTGTACGTTAGATATGATTACTAGTAATTAGCTTTGGGAATCAATGATGGCCCAAAGGGATAAGACCAAGGTTTAAAAAAATATGAATTTCCTTTCAGATGAATGTGAATATTCTAGGATTTAAGAGATATGAAAGAAGACTAGATCCATGACACATGAACTTTGTATCAAGTATTTGAACCCCAAGAGGTACTACGGATGACACTAGGAAATTTTGTAGAGAGCTACTGGGCTTAGGAGCCCTTACTATGATTAGGAGATGGATATGGGCCCTAATGCGAACGACTTATTTTTAAGGCATTGGTAATAAAATAGGTTCTAATGTTGAAGCATTTTGAAGGTTTTCATATCTATGAATTTATGTAAAAAAAAGGAGTGTGTGTTGTAAATTTGGAATACCTTTGTGAGATGATCGCTTTTTTTCCTGTATTAAATGAGTTGACTATCTTGTCTTTACATTTATATTTACATACCAAGTGATTCTTGTTACTCAAACAAATGCATTTACTTTTCCAACTCTCTATCATTATCTCCATTTTCAACCATTATTTTAAATATGATCCATATATTCATTAATAATAAAATCACGCATACTTATAGATATTTTATAAATGTGCTAAATATATACACCTTCTTCATTAAAAGAAAATATTATTTTAAAACTATTTACCATCGTTTATTTATATACCTATCATAATTATAAAATACATAAAATATTTATTTATTGTGTATCTTTTTATTGTAATATTTATATATTAAAAAAATTATATGGGGTACAAGTATGAATAGGGACTTCAACGCTAAATAAAATGATTGATTATGTTAATACCTTCAAAGGTAGGCTTAGCATTTGATCTTTTTAATTTAAGACTTCGTGAACTTTGTTATTTTAAAATAAAAAATTATTACAACCAAAAGCCAATTAGTGTCTACAACGAAACAAATATTCTAGAGAAAAATAATAACATATGAATTATATTCTAGATGAAAAGTTGCAAACCATTCTTAGAATAATGTAATTTTCTTAAAGTTATTTCAATTTTCCATAAATAAAGGATACATATTCTATATTTCATCATATATCTAGTGATGTGTGTATGCACCTATAAGTATATCTTATAATTTTTTTTTTTTCAAAATCATCATTAAAATGAATGCGTCTTGACATGGCAACATTACTTTTCAGTGGTATATAAGTTGTGTTAATGTCATTAAAGGTGTAATATGCAATGGTTGTGCTTAGTACTTATTTTTTAATGTTAAATTTAATCTCTAGATTAATTTAATTGTTTATAAAGTTAAAAATTTCTAAAATTATGTATATATAAAACATGCTACATAGTAATCATAAATCTCAATTTAAAATAATGTTACCTATAATATCATATTTATATCTCCTAAAATTAAATTATTATTATTATGTATAAAATTATATTAAAAAATAAAATATACAAATTTTGAAATGCAACATCAATATTTTTCATATAAAAAACATGAAAATAAATAATTCAAACATTGTCTAAATAAATGAATCATAAATAAATTATATTTAAAAAGAAATCTAAATGGTTTGTGCAAATAAACCAATTTAAAAAAATATTGTAGTTTTTAATTTTTTATTTATTTTATTATCCAATTATTAATTAATTTTTCAAAATTTTCAAATTAAAAATGAAATAATATAATATATGAATGACTATATTTATTGTGTGGTACATTTTTATTAGTAAAACAACATAGAAAAAATAAATATTAAAAAAGTGAAGTGTAAAAATAAATTACTAAGAATAAATAAGATTTCATAGGTGTAGTCTTTATTAAATGTTGTGATACATGGTTTAGCACTTCATATAATGACAATTAATTTTAATAAATATTTAGATTTGATAGGTGTACTCTATTAAATATTATTAGGTTACATATACAATTATTTTTTTGATTTTATACTTTTTTAAATAATTTTTTTCTTTGACAATTCAATTTTAAACAACTAATATCATGTAAATGAACCAATTCAAAAATAAAAATTCAAAATTAAAATATTTCAAAACTTATTTTTATTTACAAAATATTTAGTTTAATATTTATTTTTTTGAAAACTTTAATAAATTTTTGAGAGTGCAAGCTTCTGTGATCCATAACATATTAGATATAAATCTTCCGGGAAAATCACATGAGAATTTTAGGAACGACGCATTTCGAACTACCAACTATAGTTCATCATCAGGATAATGAAGATTGGCTGATCTGACAAACCCAATTTATACCAGAAGGAGAGAAGCAACGGTCAAAACACAAGAAAATTTAAAGAACGGTTAAAATTAAAAATATAAACCAAAAAATAAACAGTCAAAAATAAAAATAGAAATAAAAACAGAAAACATAACAAACCCAACCCTAAAAACGCTAGTCAAAACTAACCTAATCTTTTTAGTTTTGACTAGCGTTTTTAGGGTTGGGTTTGCTATGTTTTCTGTGTTTATTTTTATTTTTATTTTTGACCGTTTATTTTTTGGTTTATATTTTTTTTTTTTTTGTAAATTCGGTAGGACCTTCTATTTTCTATTTATAATTATAGGATAGGCTAAATTGTATAAAGTTCTTATGATGGCTTCAACCTGCCCGCGGGAAACAAGGTCTGTTGGCCATCTAAGTGCATGAAAAGCTTCCCAAAATTGAAATTGTCTCTTTCTTCTATATGCCGCTTGAACTAAATGTCCTACAACTGCAATATGTTCAAGATGATAACAGAAACTAAGTTCAGAAACTATCAAAAATTGCATACAACAACTTCCTATAAAATCTATCCATCAGAAGAAGAAACTGGGGCTGGGTCCTTTACATTGGACCCAGGCATGTCTACTTGCTGCATCTGCTGAAGCAGCTTCTCGATGCGTCCTATCTTGTCATCCATTCTCTGGATTCGGTCAGTTGCTTGATATTGTGTGATCTTAATATGATGTTGTTGACATTGAATATCCTCCAGCAGATCTTTGACTTGAGGTTCAATTTTTAACTGTTCTGCTTTAGCCTGGACAGGCTGAAAACTTTGCATTGCTTTTGCAAGAAGACATTTCACAAGCCAGTATGTATGGATGGTCTGGTTAAGTAAGGTAAGACGACCACGGGTGTTTCCAGGATCCTGGATGAAATCAAGAATTTCTGCTTCAACTTCATTATCTTCAGGTTCAATCTGAAGATCTCTTTCCCAACCACATATTTGTTGGCAGACTGGGGAAGAATTACCCATGATGTAATTGGCTACCAGGTTCTCCAAATGTTCCTGGTTAGTTTTTCTGCCTCGCTTCTTAGGAACTTGCTCTGGCTGAACCTTCTGCTTGCTTTTGGCAATATCAGATCGTAAGCGGCATTTCCCCATAATTATAGTGTTCCTATACAGTGAATCAAACATACAGGATAGAACATACAGCAGATTAGAAAGTCTGGTCAAAAGAGGCGGGGTTGCAGACTTCTTGTGTCTGTCGCAAGAACCATAATTAAAGCTTTCAGGGCGCAACATAATGAACAGGCTCTGCATCAGCCACGATTCAGCATGAGCTAGAGATATACAATGGACGGGGCTTCGACGCCTTTGAGACCAACTGCGGAATTTTGCACTATGAAATACTTTGGGACAAGAGCAACAGAGGACCTTCAAGTGTAGAACCTGCGTCCAGGTATGGGTACAGTGGTTACTGATGGTGGAGACAAATGACCCGGTTAATCTCTGGATGGAACTTGGCAAGCAAGTTGACATCTTACTACACCCAACATTCGGTTGGAGTCTAACCCTACAACTGTCCCACTTAAGCTGAAGCAGAATTGGGCAACAACTCATCTCACACCCATCATCCCTAACACTGTGATTATCAATGGGTATGACCCTTCGATGGACGAAAACAATAGGATTTAAACACGGGTCCCTAAAACAAGGTTAGATAGAATGGGGCGGAGGAATAAACCACCAGAGAACCAAAAAAATAACCCAACTAGACTTGGAATGCTTGAAGATGATCATATAACTAGTGATGAATGCCATGAAATTGAGATAGAGGACAGATACATACCCTGCAAGCTTATCAAAGTTGACGGGTTGAGCGCACCTCCTCTTCGGCTCCTAAGCTTTTGCATGCACAGAGCTTTGCATGAGCAATTGGGGTGAGGGAGGGCGGTTACTGACCTTAATCGAAACTTGCCCTTTGTGCGCTGACAGAACAGGCTGGCTCGAGTACAAGATTATCATTCCAATGCAAGTCCGTTCTTTAACTTTTCTTGGGTTTTGACCGTTGCTTCTCTCCTTCTGGTATAAATTGGGTTTGTCAGATCAACCAATCTTCATGATCCTGATGATGAACTACAGTTGGTAGTTCGAAATGCGTCGTTCCTAAAATTCTCATGTGATTTTCCTGGAAGATTTATATCTAACTTTAATAAACTTTATAAAATATATGTAAAATTTTTAAAACAAAAAAAATATAAAAAAAATTCAACAATTATAACAAGAATTTGACGTGAGAAATACCAAAGATATATATAACCCCTTAGGAATTGAGGTAATGAGAGAAGACAACAACACATTGATGAATAAACATACACAAACTTATTAAAGGATTCAACATATATTAGTGTATAACATTGTCTAATTCATTCAAATAGCATCTTAAGATTTATCCCAATAAATATACATAAGGAGTGAATAACACCCTATATTAACCTATTGTCGAATTTTTAAAGTAATTAACCACAATGAGAGCTCATATTATATTTAGCTAGTTTATGATTAAGCAACCAGAAGGAGATTAGGTAGCATATGAGGGTTTTATTAGATACCTAAAATGATAAGAAACCTAAAAGTGATTGGATACTTTCCAAAAGTCATTAGACAACTAAAAGGAAGTATTGATGTAGTTATTGAACACGCTAATTTTTTTAATATTGATTTTGTAGGTTAATACAATGTGATTCTTGACATGATATAAAACTCACTATTGTATAAGTATTTAGTATACAATAAGGAATTGTTTTCTAGATGGAAAAAGAAGTAGCGTACTATTATTAGCATAATAGGAAGACAAAAAACAAATGAGTGAAATTGGTAATCTTCAGGTGGGGAGACTAGGTTGCCCACATGGCTAGATCAAGTTTTTGAATTAAAAAATTAATTAATCTAAGTCTTACATAATGACGCTTATTTAGGGAGATCAAACAACCTACTGGAAAATATGAACTAATTCATAATTGCAAATAAAATTCTAACTATTACTCTTTCTCCATTATTTTATAAGTTTCCTGCTCAATGGAGAAATGATTAATTTCCAAAACTAGCATTTTCTTAAAGAATTCGAATTTCACCATCCCAAGGGGATTTGTGAAAATGTTAACATCATTTTCACAAGTATTACAATATTTAATCAAAATTTCCTTAGAGTATACCTTCTCTCTAATGAAATTAAGTTAGGCATCAACATGCTTTGTCCTTGCAGGAAAGATTGGATTATTTTACAACTTGATTGAGCTCTAGTTTTCACACTTGATCATTGTAGCCTTATTTTTTTCTTTCCCAACATTTTGAACAATTCGTCTCAAACAAACAACTTCACAAGTTGTTGCACACAAAGCTTTGCACTCTTCCTTTGTAGATGACAAAGATACAATAGGTTGCTTCTTGCTACTCTATGAAACTATCCCGAATCCAATACTAAATGCATAACCTATAGTAGATATTTTATCATCTGGATTACCAACCCAATCTTAATATTAGCAAGTTGTGCACTCAACATCAAACGAATCAGTATATTTAAGACCAAAATCAATTATTCCTTTAAGATACCTGAGCACTCCTTGTGCTTATCTCCAATGGATTTCTAAAGGTCTCTCCATAAATTGACTTAACACACTAACATAATATTCTTGTTTGGGTCTCACTGTAGTAAGATAATTCAAGCTTCCCACAAGTTGTTTATACAATGTAACATTTACCTCCTTTCAGCCATCACCAAAATGAAGTTTCAATTTTTGCTGTATTAGAACAAAAGAAACTTTGCATTGATCAATGTTTAACCTTTTGAGAATTTCTCTCACATGCTTACCTTTAGTAAGAAAAGTATGACCAGAATATCTCCATACTTCAAGACCTACACAGTAATGTAACTCATCAATATCTTTCATTTCAAATAATTGTGACATCTGCTCCTTAATTTCATCAATTATTTTGACTAAATTTCCTCTAATAATTAAGTCATGAACATATCAAGAAATCATTACTACATGCCCCTTTGCATCAAACTTGGTATACAGATTGGGATCGCTTTGACTCCTCATAAAGCCTTGCTGAAGAAAGAAGGAATCTATATTTTCATACCATGACCTAGGCGTCTGCTTTAGCCCATGTAAAGCTTTGTTTAATCTAAAAAATAAATTTTCCTTCCTTTTTTTTCACAATCCCTTTAGGTTGTGTCAAATCCACCTCCGACTTTAAGTCACCATTCAAAAAAGAATAGTTTACATGTAAATGGTGCAAATTCCAATGGTACTTTGTAGGTAATGTAATTAAAAATCTAATATTAGTCAATTTATCTATTGGTACAAATGTTTATGCATAATCAATTCCATCCTTTTGTGAGTACCCTATTTCCACTAATCTAGCTTTACATTTATCTTTACTACCATATGCTTTAAACTTCGGTTTGTACAACCATTTAAATCCTATGGGCTCTTTTCCTTCGGGCAGTTCAATCATTTCCCAGGTTTTACTTTTAATTATAGATTCATATTCCTCCTCTATTGCTTTTCTCCACTCTTCATGTTAATTAGTTTCATTAAAACTCCTGGGTTATATTATATTCAAAATGCTAGTCATGAGAGCATAATACAAATATACTTAAGGTAGTCGACTATGCCGAGTAGATCTCTTTCCCACTTCACCATTTTCATCTATGTTCTTTGAAAGTACTTCTCCACTTCCGATTGGGCTCTGAATGCTAGTGATTCTTCCCAAATCTTTTGTTCATCACTGTCTTCTTATTTTTCTTCTACCTTATTGTCTTCAACTTGAGGAAGACTGTGTCATCTTTCATAGTTGTTATCCATGTTTCCTTCATATGCTTTCTCATAGAAAATTACATCTATACTTGCAAACATTGTATGAGTAGATGGATCAAACATTTTATATGCTTTAAATTCTGAAAAATATCCTACAAAAAAATATTTGATACCTTTAGCATTAGTTTTCTATGTTCTCTTTTGGAATATGTGCAAATTCATTACACCCATATATTGTTAAAGGATGAAGTGCCAGTTTAAAACCATACAAGGCTTTGAATGCGGTCTTCAAATCTAGATACCTTATTGGACTTCAATTCTTTAAATAAACAACAATATTAATGTCTTCTACCTAAAAATCATTAGAAAGGTTATTACCTTTGATTATACTTCATGCACACTCCACTAATTTCTTGTTTTTCCTTTCCGCAACATATTTTTTCAGTGGAGTGTAGGCTACTATGAATTGTTGCACTATTCCATGATCCTTGCAGTACTTGAAGAAATTCCCCTATTTGTATTCTCCCCCTTGATCTGAATGAAGGATCTTTATAAACTTACCTCTCTGCTTCTCTTCGATGTTTTTTGATTTTTGAAAATACTAAAAAACATCACTCTTTTTCCTAAGGAAGCACACCCGAGTGTACGTGGTGCAATTATCAATGACCAAAAGAAAATAATAGGCTCCTCCTAGGGATCTGGTCTGCATGGGTTCAAAAATAGTAGAATTCACAAGTTATAATACATGTACTATTCTCCTATCATAATTAGATGGGAATTCATCTCTGTGATTTTTTCCTAATGCACAACCTTCACAAGCAACATATTCATTCTTTAACATAGGGAGTCCTTCAACCATACTTCATTTCTGCAGCAACAATAAATAATGATAATTGATGTGACCATACCTCAGATGTCCAATACTATCTTTTGACATAATTGTAGAATTTAATTTTGGATGAATTTTGTTGGTAGCATCAAGCTTGTAGATGCCTCCAACTCTAACTCATTAAATGACAAGTCTGTAGTGATCCAACAAATATTTAATTATGAAATGTGTTTTAAAGAATTCAACCTTCAGGTTCTTAATTGTAATTGTAGACACAAACATCAAATTTTTCTTGATCCCAGACACATACATAACATTACAAATGCGTCTTAGATTTCCTTTTGGCAATGTTATAGGAATATCCCCATATCACTTCATCTAGTGTGGGAGATTGTCTCCAAGATATATATTAACACCATTGCATTCCTCCTTGAAACTCTCATACCATATCATATTACATGTCATATGAATCGAAGCTCCATAATCCACAAACTATGTATTACCACCATCCATTTCAGCAGACAACATAACATTAGGCACAAATATATCGACATTTTTTATATCAGAATTACGAGCTTCTCTTGCAAAATGTCCTAATTGTCTTGTATGTTTATGTCTAGATTCATCATTTTTATTCTCATAATAGTCTCTGGCAAGATGCCCACTTCTACCACAATAACAGAATTGTATTCCAGATGACATACCTTGAATTGATTTTAGAAATGACCATTTCTGAGACGAGATTCCACCTTTTTTTTTTCTCCTCCTTATGTCCCTTTGAAGAATATCTTTTTCTCCAGAAGTGAAAAATCTGGATTCCAAGGCTTCAAGTTCTTGTGCCTCTCTTCTTCGTGGAAGAGTATACCTGTCAATTCCTCAAAGTTTGGCCCTTTCTCCCTTGTCGCAAGACCTATAATAAACATCTGGTAGTCCTATGACATTCCATTTAAATTGATTGTCACAAGATCAGTAACAGGTACTCATTCTCCAATATCTCCCAAATTATCTTTCAAATCTTTAATTATGGAAATAAAGGCACTAACAGATCCATTCTCTTCCGTTTTAATATACATGATCTTACTCTTCAAGAACATGACTCGATTTGTATTCTTAATTTCATACAACCCCTTCAATGCATTAGAGGTCTGATAATCACGAATATCTTTAACATACATCCTTAATAATACCTTTTATTTGTTCTCTCACTTCTCCCGGTCTTGAATTTATGCAGCTATCGAGCCTCCATCAAGTTTTGCTTCTTCTTCCTTCATGATTGTCCAAGCCACATAACCTTACAACAATATTTTCAGCTTGAATTTCGAGTTGACATAGTTCGTGCCCTCCAATTTAATTTCTTCATTCATGCATGTCTCTTCTAGCGGATTTGCCATCTTCTCCCAATGATTTTGAAGAGAACTTCCAAAGCCTTCAAATAAATTTAAATGGAGGATAAAAAAAATAATAAAGGTTCAACCACTCCAAAAATAAGCACCGGGTTTAAAATATATAGGAGACCTTTTTTTCTTTAAAGTATAAAAAAAACCTTCTTACCAAAAAACATAATAAAGGTTCAACCACTACAAAAATAAAGCCCTCGGTTTAAAATATATAAGAGACCTTTTCTTCTTAAAAGTATAAAAAAAATCTCTTCTTACCAAAAAAAATACAATCTTTGGTGCTCTCCCTTGAAAAAATATATGTGAAACCACCCTCTTTAAAAAAAATACCGTATGTTTTTTTTTTTTTAATTTGCGCATGTGCTCATGGGATTTTTAAAACAAGCCTTATGAGCTCCAACCCTGCCGCCGTGGGCACGTTTTTCTATGGAGAGGTGCACCATAATTTTCAGAGGAGGAGAGAGGTATTGCAATGGAGGAATTTTTATTTTAGAATGTGCCCCTCTTTCAATGCAGGACATTCCCTGATAGAGGGAGAGTTAATCAGACAAAAAAAAAATGGCTCCACCGTCCTTTGACATGGCAGATTCAATGACACGGATCGTCACCTGAGAGCTAGTCGATCTGATCCGACAGAGTCTGCAGGAGCGCGTGAAGGATGGCGTGGTGGACATCTTATCAGATGGCACGACTGTCCAGTGTTGATCCGATCCAATAAAGTCTGCAGGAGCGCGTGGGAGAAGCTCACTGCGCTTCCTTCACCAACAGGCTTCGTCCTCTGGGCCCTCGCATAAGTAAAACTCTTTTGAAGAATATGTTGCAGATTTGACCCACTGTCGGATCCAGCAACAAGACTGCATTGGACCGCAAAATTCCGGAGAAATTTGGTCACAAATGTTACAAAAAAATGATGAAGAATGACAACCTTTTAACTTCAGATGAAGATCTATTCTACGATTCCCACAGCGGGAAGCTTCTGAAGGATGGCGCAGTGGAATTCTTCTCAGATGGCGCGGTGCCACCAAATAAACAACCCCGACCTCTATGCAGATCGATCCACTTTTCCAGAACTTTGTTGGATACGTCGATAAACGACCAGGTCCCTGAATCGTGCACACTGCCCTATGGTTCCATGGTAGCTCCAGTTCTGGCACCGTGGGCGATGTGCAAATGCTCAAGTGCAAATTATCGCGGCATGAACTTTGACAAGCACCCCGGTCACACTGTATTCACAATTGATTTAACGACAGTTTGACAAACTTTTACAAGGTAGAATAGGCACGCCTCCTATACGCATAACAACTCTTCCACCGAGATACAGACTTCACCCAGAAATGAAATGAAATTTAAACGTCCACGACACTAAACATATTTTATGGGACAATGAATTTCTTTTTTTTTCTTTTTTTATTTCAGTTCTTTTCTTATTCAAATTGATGATGAGCTAGCTCAACCTTCCACCAATCTCATGGGTGAAAAGACAATGCCAAGAAACCCATGCTACCATATTCCTATAGTTTTCTTCTGATGATGTCATCACATTCCAAAATGATTTTTTGACAATGCCAAGAAACCCATGCTACCATATTCCTATAGTTTTTTTCTGATGTCTTTCAATGCATCACATTCCAAAATGATTTTTTTTTCTGATTCCACTGCCCCAAACGTGTAAAATGTACACACTCATTCTTCCCAAGCTTATTTAGGCCTTTTCCACCATACCGAAGATGATGCAAGTTGGTTCTTAATTGAGAAATAATAATGCACCTGAAACTCTGAGCGCACTCCACTTGTATCTTAAGCGTACAAATCAAACCTATTGACTTTTAAAATGCCGAATACCAAAATAGAAATTCTGTTTCAACTCAAACATAGGAACTGGATTCCTTTCTTGTTTCATATAGGGCGCTGCCATATATTAATTTTATATCATATATCAGATACCAGCCACTGGTTTGAAACAAAACAAAAAAAAACATTTCCGTCTATTTGGTATTTGAAAACGCAGGTCCTTATTCGCAGATATGATTATCTGAATAAACGAACAACTTAAAACGCTGTTTTAAACCAGCTTCAGGCATATAAAAGTTTCAGCATGTAATAATTAAAAAAAAATATCACTATCTATCGACCGACTAGCCAATTCAAGGCTATAACACACAATTACAAAATGCGCCTTTTAATCTGTAGAATTCCTTCTCCATTTCATCGAGAATGCAGACCATTGATTATTGTTCGTTTTTTTTGGAACATATGACAGTGAAATGCTTTTAAAAAAAATGCTACCGGTCTCTCCCTATTACCCTTTGACCGCCATTTAAAATAAAATACATATACCAACCATATTTCCGTTGGATTTTTATTTTCACACCACATATTCGCCCCCCTCCAGCTCATTAATACAGGTTCGATATATGTGTATATCGATTGACTGATATTTCGGTCCAACACAACTATTTGCCACAATCGGCGGTCAAAACAAAGATATAACATATATATATAACAATTTATCAGATTTCATGCGATCTGAACCAAGATTGCCCACGAGGAACTGGCGTTGATACGCTCCAAGGTATTAACTGTCAAAGATCTTCAGTTTACAAATAATTGCCACCAGAATCGCCCTTTCTTTAACTCCTGTTATAATAGTTACCGAATATGTCTGGTGGTAAGGATTTGTTTTGATGCTGTTGTGGATTCCACGGTGTCAAGGCGAGATTTATGGACCGATTGCATACATGATAAAAATAACTTCTACTACGCACAGTCCAATTAAAACTAAAACTCACACGAGCTTCTCACTCTCTGAACTATCGCTCCATGGCCAGTTCTTCTACGCAGAATCCCCTCGCTGGTTACAATTTCTCTATATATTTTCCACTAATTACTCTAACAAATAGATAAGGTAATCTTCCATAAATTAATTCTAACAGAAATATTTTGATGCGCCTAACAAATCTTATCACTAAATGGAGCGATTTCACTTATTATAATAACAAACTGATTATGAAATCGACTCTCATAGTAATACTAAAATCAACCGTAAATAAAATTCACTTTGTCAAGCCACAACATGTGGAAAATTTTCCACATTGCTGGCCCGTTCCGATGCTCCTGCATCAGACTCCCGGAGAAGAAAAGATTGGTTCTTTAAATTTTCAGGATTTATGCCGTATTTCTGCAATTCAGTTGCTGTCAACCAACTGGAATCTTCCATTGGCTGCTCTTTCCACTTGACCAGATACTGAAAGTATGTCTGTCCTCGAGTTTTCTTGAATATCCTTTGATCTAAAATAGCTTCAACTTCTTTCTTGAATGTTTTTGGTACCTGTTCTTCCCAATCCACAGTTTGAACTTCATTACCTGTAGCTTCAGTCTGCAACTCTGTTTCGGCCTCTCTGAATGGATACAAGTCTGCAATATTAAAAATGGGGGATATTCCGATCCCTTCCGACAACTCAATCTCATATGCATTGGCTGAAAATTTCCTTTTGATTTTACAGGGTCCTATCTTCTTCAGTTTCAGCGTATTATAAGTTTTTGTAGGAAATCTCTCTTTCCTCAAATATGCCATGACCAAATCTCCTACCTGAAACTCTTTTTCTCTCCTTCTCAAATCTGCTCTCTGCTTGTATCTTTTGCTGCTTTCCTGTAGTTTACCTTTAACCTCTTCCTGTAACTTCTGCATTTGTTCAACGAAATCTTCAGCACTTGCACTTCTGGCTTCTTGTTTCCCCAATTCTCTTAGCTCATATACTCCTCTCGGATGCATTCCAAAGACAATCTGAAATGGACTCATTCCAGTGCTTCGGTTTGGTGTGTCATTGTAAGCAAATTCAGCTTGAGCTAATGCTAGATCCCACTGTTTGGGATTCTGATGTACCAAACTTCTTAGTATATTCCCCAAACTTCTGTTTACAACTTCAGTTTGACCATCTGTTTGAGGATGGTAAGCTGAACTAAAACTGAGTTTAGTTCCCAGTTTCTTCCAAAGTGTCCTCCAGAAATGCCCTACAAATTTAGTGTCTCGATCTGATACAATACTTACAGGCAAACCATGCAATCTTACAATCTCTGAAAAGAATAAATTTGCTATATGTGTGGCATCATTAGTCTTCTTACAAGCAATAAAATGAGCCATTTTAGAAAATCTGTCTACAACAACGTAAATAGAATCGTTTCCTCTCTGAGTTTTTGGTAAACCCAGAACAAAATCCATACTCACTGCATCCCATGGTCGATCTGGTATGGGCAATCGTTGATATAGCCCGGTATTCTGACTCCTTCCTTTGGCATACTGACATACCCTGCATTTCTCAACAAACTTTTTAACATCAGTTTGCATTTTAGGCCAATAATAAAAAGCATTCACCTGAGCGAAAGTTTTGTCTTGTCCAAAATGACCAGACAATCCTCCACTGTGCTTTTCTTTAATGATGTTCTCTCTCATGGAACATTTAGGAATGCATAATTTGTTGCTTTTAAATAACAGGCCTCCTTGAATAAGGTAGTCCATCCATTGACTTCTGTTATGGTTCACCGGATTCTGCACTATTGTGTAGATGTCTTTAAAATCCTCATCATCCTTGTACATTTCTATCATTTCATCAAAACCTACAACACCCACTTTAAATTCTTGCAAAAGAAAACTTACTCTGCTCAATGCATCCGCCACTTTGTTAGACTTACCACTTTTATGCTTTATTACAAAAGTAAAACTTTGCAGAAATTCAACCCACTTGGCGTGTTTCTGATTTAGCTTTGGTTGATTATTAATAAACTGCAAAGCATGGTTGTCTGAATATAAGATGAACTCCTTCGGCAACAAGTAATGCCTCCATTTTTTCAATGCCTGCACAATAGCATAAAATTCTTTATCATAAGAAGAATATTTTTTCTTTGCATCATTTAACTTCTCGCTGAAATATGCTATTGGCCTTTGTTCTTGGCTTAGCACCGCACCAACTGCTTCTCCACTTGCATCAGTTTCCACTTGAAAGACTTTGTCGAAATTTGGCAATGCTAGAATAGGCTTTTCTGTTATCTTCTTTTTCAGCAAATTAAATTTCCTGTCAGCTGCTTCTGTCCATCTAAATGGCTGATTGACCTCCTCGATTGTCTCAAGGATTGGTGCACAAACTTGACTAAATCCCTTTATAAAATTTCGGTAAAAACTAGCAAGTCCATGAAAACTTCTTACCTCAAAGACACTCCTGGGAGTAGGCCAGTTTTTGATTGGTTGTACCTTCTCCGGATCCATTTTCAAACCGTCTCTGGAAATCACAAATCCCAAATATACCAGCTCCTCTTTCATGAAACTACATTTCTTCAGATTGATTAGTAGTTTCTCTTTCTGCAGAGTTTTCAAAACTAACTTCAAGTGTTCCAAATGCTCCTCTTTACTTTTGCTGAAAACTAGAATATCAGCAAGGTAAACAACAACAAATTTACCTGTATATTCTTTCAGAACCTCATTCATTAGTCTCATGAATGTGCTGGGCGCATTAGTGAGTCCAAAAGGCATCATTAACCACTCATACAGTCCACTGTTGGTTTTGAAAGATGTTTTCCATTCACCGCCTTCCCGAATTCTGATCTGATGATACCCGATTTTCAGATCTATCTTAGTAAAATACCTGGATCCACTTAAACAATCCATTAAATCATCCATCCTAGGCAAAGGAAATCTATACCTGACTGTTATCTTGTTGATAGCTCTGGAATCGGTGCACATGCGCCATTCTCCTCCCTTTTTCGGACTAAGCACCGTTGGCACAGCACACAGACTCAGACTTTCTCGAATCAGCCCCTTGTCCATCAGCTCTTGAACCTGTCTTGCAACTTCTACATTTTCCTGAGGAGTTAATCTATATGCAGCTTTATTAGGTAGACTTGCTCCTGGTATTAAGTCGATATGGTGACTTATACTTCTAATCGGTGGTAATTCATTCGGCAATTCATCCATAATGATATCCATGTAACTATTTAACACAGATTGAATTTCTTCAGGAAAATCATTTAAATTTGTGGAAGTTAAAATTACCTTTGGCCTTCCCACGATAGCGAAATGCATCTCTTCGCTTTTATCCACCTCCTGTAGCAGTTCCTTACCACTCATCAACATAATACTATTTTCAGGCAGCTCTTTATCAGCATCATTCTTCACTGGCAGCAACGTATGTTTAACTCCATCTTTTTCTATGGTGTATGTATTTCTTCTCCCATCATGAATCACCTTTCGGTCAAATTGCCATGGTTTCCCCAATAACACGTGACATACATCCATAGGCATTATGTCACATAAAATCACATCTCTGTATGTACCAATCTGCATTTCCACATTACACTGTTCTGTCATGATGACTTGATGACCCTTCTGAAGCCAAGATACTTTGTAAGGTGCAGGATGTGCTTTCCTTGTTAACCCAAGATTTTCCACCATTTCTGTAGACACAAGATTGTCAGTACTCCCGCTATCAATTATAACCTTACAACACTTACCCTTTGATTTGCATGTAGTTCTGAACAAGTTCTTCCTTTGCGCAGGTTCTCCAATCTCTTTTTCTGATCTCAGTAAAGTTCTTCTGAGCAGCAATGATTCACCTTCTTCCGGTGGTTCTTCATTCTCTACAAGTCGAGGTGGTTCCGGCTCTGCCTCAGCCACATTTGCACCCCTCTGGCTTGCTGATTTGTTATGAGGACAGTCCCGCGACATATGTCCCCATTCTCCACAGGTATAACACCTAACATCTCTTCCTCGCCCTCTTCCTCTGGGTGCGAATCTCCCTCTACTAGATTCTCCCATCTGTGGTGATCTACTGCTTGAACTTACTGCTTCAAACTGATGCTGTGCTCCTCTGGATCTGGCAACTCCTCTACCTCTTGCTGAGCTCTTTCCTCTGTTTCTTTGACTCTGTTTCCGCAGTATTTTCTCCTCTGCTTTTAAACTTGCTTGATAGGCATCTTCAACAGTTTTCAAACTTAACAGGCTAATCTCATCTTGGATCTCATACCTTAGCCCATTAACATATCTGGCTACTTTCTCCAAATCATCTTCTACATGCCCTGTTCTGATGCTTAACCTGTAAAATTATTCAGTATATTCTTTAACAGACACTCCTTTCTGCTTCATATTTTGCATCTTCTTAAAAATATTCAAATGATAGTCTTTAGGCAAAAACTTGGCTTTCAGTTTGCTTACCATTTTATCCCACTGCTTGATCTTAGATTTCCCCTTTCTCGTTCTTGATGTCTGTAACTCGTCCCACCAGATGGCTGCGTGACCTTTCAATCTAGTGACTGCAAATTTTACCCTTTTATTTTCTTCAATCTCTTCATAATCAAAGTACTGATCTATGGATCTGATCCAATCCATGAGCTCCTCGGCATTTAGACTCCCTTCATACATAGGAATCTCCACTTTGGGTTTGCTTCCAATCTTTGCCAGCATCTTCATGAATTTAACATTTTCATTCTCTTCTTCTACTTCCACATCTTCCTCAGATTCTTCTGAAGAACTTGCAGCTCCCTCATCAGGCACTCTTCTCTGGGCTGTTTCCATTGTCTCCATTCGTTCACGCAGTCTTCACACTTCTTCTATCAAGACTGCATTTGCTTCTGGTCTCCCTCGACCAATTCCTCTCCTTGGCGGCATCTTTGCTGCAAACACCTGTCTCTTTGGCTCCGATACCAAAATAATGCACCTGAAACTCTGAGCACACTCCACTTGTATCTTAAGCATACAAATCAATCCTATTGACTTCTAAAATGCCGAATACCAAAATAGAAATTTTGTTTCAACTCAAACATAGGAACTGGATTCCTTTCTTGTTTTCATATAGGGCGCAGCCATATATTTATTTTATATCATATATCAGATAACAGCCACTAGTTTGAAACAAAGCAAAAAAACATTTCCGTCCATTTTGTATTTGAAAACGCAAGTCCTTATTCGCAGATATGATTATCTGAATAAAAGAACAACTTAAAACGTTGTTTTAAAACAGCTTCAGGCATATAAAGGTTTCAGTATGTAATCATTAAAAAAAAATATCACTATCTATCGACCGACTAGCCAATTCAAGGCTATAACACACAATTACAAAATGCTTTAATCATGGAGTCTTTATCATTTCCATCGAGAATGCGGTTATTGATTATTGTTCGTTTTTTTTGGAACATGACGGTGAAATGCTTTTTCTTGCAGCATCACAGGGTCTCTCCTAAAGTGTTTGACATCATTTAAAATAAAAATCTATACCAACCATATTTTAGTTGGATTTTTATTTTCACACCACATATTCGCCTCACCCCCAGCTCATTAATACAGGTTCGATATATGTGGATATCGATTGACCGATATTCCGGTCCAACACAACTATATTTGCCACAATCGGCGGTCAAAACAAATATATAACATATATATATAACAATTTATCAAATTTCATACGATCTGAACCAAGATTGCCCACGAGGAATTGGCGTTGATACGCTCCAAGGTATTAACTGTCAGAGATCTTCAGTTTACAAATAATTGCCACCAAAATCGCCCCTTCTTTAACTCTTGTTATAATAGTTACCGAATATGTCTGGTGGTAAGGATTTGTTTCGATGCTGTTGTGGATTCCACGGTGCCAAGGCGAGATTTATGGACCCAATTTCATACATGATAAAAATAACTTCTACTACGTACAGTCCAATTAAAACTCACACGAACTTCTCACTCTCTGAACTATCGCTCCATGGCCAGTTCTTCTACGCAGAATCCCCTCGCTGGTTACAATTTCTCTATATATTTTCCACTAATTACTCTAACAAATAGATAAGGTAATCTTCCATAAATTAATTCTAACAGAAATATTTTGATGCGCCTAACAAATCTTATCACTAAATGGAGCGATTTCACTTATTATAATAACAAACTGATTATGAAATAGACTCTCATAGTAATACTAAAATCAACAGTAAATAAAATTCACTTTGTCAAGCCACAACATGTGGACAATTTTCCACATTGCTGGCCCGTTCCGATGCTCCTGCATCAAATAAGAACCTTTCCCCTCCATAGAATGTTAGCTCCAATGTACTCTTTTTGTTGGAGATCATACGTAGGGTTGAATTCTTCAATGTAGTACTTCTTCTTTCTACCCAACTATTTTCCCCATACCTATTTACGAAACTTCTCCATAGCAAAATTATCTAGCTCCTTGCTATTTGTGGGACAAGCATTGAGGTAGATATTCCATTTTTGCATCCATGTGTAGTTTTGTCTCATCCATGTTTTGTTTATTTCACTCATGCCTTCCTTGAAGATAACATTAGGCCATCTACCTACTCCCATTTGCTCAATTCGTTTTAGATATCTTATGAGCCACACCATAGAAATTTATTTGATGGGAGTTGCTCCTGTTTCACTCAACATTATCTCATAAGGTACCGAACTTTTTATTTTAAACTTGCTCATAATAAAGCGCTTTTGGATTTTCTCAATTTGCTTCCACTTTGAGACAGGGGTTCTGCTAGCCCATAGTTCACACCCATATAGTATCATTGGACAAATTAGGAGTCCAAAAATCACTTTAATCATTTTCCAATCCCATAACTATGCCTCTCTACATCTGTTTTGAAGAGCATATAATGATTTCCACCCTCCTAAGATTCTCTTCTTTCTGTAGTCCTCCAAATTAAGTTTGTTGTTGAAATCAATCCCGAGGTATTTGTACTCATTTACTTCTTCAAGAATGTTTCCTTCAAACAAGAACGTATGTTGACTCAACTTCTTTTTATTAGATAAAATCATTATCTTGGTCTTGCTAATATTGACTTGCATCCCCACTACTCTACAAAAATGCTAAAGGGCATATAGGTGCATCTGTAATCCATGGGCTGATTTAGAAATCAACACAATATCATCAGCATATAAAAGAAGCTTTATCACAAACTCCCCAACCGAACACCATCCTCACCTTGCAAATTTAGCCACTCTTCCAGTTTATCAATATATAAACCAAAAAGAGTAGGGGAGATATGGCAACTTTGCTTGACTCCAATGTCACTTCTAAAGATTTCTAAAATACTCGTTGAAGTTCTAATTTTGACTTTCACCTCTTCATAAATTTTATGGACAACAACTCTATAATGCAAAGGAATTTCAAGTCCTTCCATTCTACGCCACAACTTATCTCTAGCGACTATTTCAAATGCCTTTTTGAACTAAAAAAAACATCAGACTACTTCTTCTTTATCTCCCCAAACCTTTTCAAGAATATGTCTCAACGTGATGTCGTGATCCAATGTAGAATGCTTCAGCCTAAAATCCGCTTCTCCTTTTTCCCTCTTTTCTTTTACTTCTGCCCACTTATTGATTCTATTTTCTACCATGCTACCAAAAAGATTTGCAAACAAAGGATTGATCATAATGGTTCTATAATTGGATGGATTATTAATGTCTTCACTTTTAAAAAGGGGTATTGCTACGCTAGTTTTCCAGTCTCTTACAAAACCTTGTTGTATGATGTTGTTGAATATTTCCATGACGTGCAATGCAAGAGTGTTCCTTTGCCATTTTAGATACTCTTCTTGAACTTCAACCAAGTCTTTTGCCTTTCCTGATTTCAACTTCTTAATTCCAATCTCCACCTCCTGTAATTTGAAGATATTTGTAGTTATGTTGAGCCCCGGGGGAGGCTCAACTTCTGATTCTTTGTCATAGAGTGAAAACACCACAAACCTCTCCACCGGATTTGTGGCTCTCTTCAACAGACTCGACGCTCCTCGTACAACCTCTACACAATGGAAAGCCGTCACTTGAAAAATGACACATAGGCCTTCGATTCCTTATTCTCACTACAAGAAAAAATCACATTGGTGAGGGTCATGCTTGTGACTGACCTTTAAGGTCTGTCACCAATGTCACATATGGTGACGGTCCTTAAAAAACCATCACTGTAAGTGTATATAGTGATGGTCCTTTATGGTCTGTCACCAAAGACATTTTCAATGACACTTTTGGTGAGGGTCGTTAAAGGCCCGTCACTAATTCTCTCTTTGCTGACACTTCTAGTGACAAACTTTTAATGACCCTCACCAATGCTCTTTTTGTTACTTTTGGTGACGGTCAAAAAATGTCGGTCATCATTGATCATTAAAATACCGTCACTGTAAGTGTATATAGTGATGGTCCTTTATGGTCCATCACTAAAGACATTTTCAATGACACTTTTGGTGAGGGTCGTTAAATGCCCATCACTAATTCTCTCTTTGGTGACACTTTTAGTGACAAAATTTTAATGACCCTCACCAATGCTCTTTTTGTTACTTTTGGTGACGGTCAAAAAATGTCTATCATCATTGATCATTAAAATACCGTCACTATAATTGTATATAGTGATGGTCCTTTATGGTCCGTCACCAAAAACATTTTTAATGACACTTTTGGTGAGGGTCGTTAAAGGCCCATCACTAATTCTCTCTTTGGTGACACTTCTAGTGACGAACTTTTAATGACCCTCACCAATGCTCTTTTTGTTACTTTTGGTGACAGTCAAAAAATGCCCGTCATCATTGATCATTCCAATCTGTTTTTTATGACACTATGTGCCTGTTATTATTATTTTTTCCAAAAGATAACGATTTAATACCATTATTATGGAGTATTTTTTATAATATGTCCAAGGCCATAGTGGTTAGGGTCAATCAATTTTTTTAGAAGTAATTAGTGTGTATCATTTCCCTCAAGTAATGACTAGTAAAAAATAGAGATTTCCTATGAGTCAACACATGATTCATATATATTAATTTTATTATCTAGCAAATTCCCTTTAGATAAAGTTCGACTATTGTGTGTAGGAAGTGTATTATTTAATACATAATCAAGCTTTGACAATTCTATTAATGAGAAATACCTAACAATCCTCAACAATCTGGAACACCTTAAATTAATGCTTTGGCACACGCTAACATTTCTTAGCACCCCACATGTCTTGGAACATCATTGTACTTAGAACATCTTGTGATGACACTGACGCCCAGGCAAATGGTGGCATGCGCTAGCACAACATGGAACTCTCCTATCATGTATTGGCATGCTACATATAGTCCTTAGCATGCCCTGGAACACCTTGGTTAATGCATTGACGTACATTAGCACTTGGCACACAATGCCACTTGGCATGTATTGGGACCTATTATTAGTGTGCCTAGCATGCCCCTTTTCAAAAAGATAAAGTCTTGACTTATTAACCCTCTTATTGGTTCTTCCTTTTGTTTCCTTGACACATATTGACATGCCCTGCCACCCTGTGCCACATCCTTAGCACCTAGCATGTATTGACATATCTTGGCACTATTAATTTTCACATGATATAATTAGCACACCTTGGAACTCCCAAGCACACTTTGGGAATTCTTGACATGCCTTGATATTCCCTACCATGTCTTACCAATGCTTAGCATACCTTTTCACTCCCTCCTTGGCATGAAAACTAACACTCATTAACACTAGTCTCTGGCACAAGTTCCTCATATTCATTAACTTCCATGAATTTTTACCTAGTGCTCCCTTAATGTTTTTTCCTAGTAATCCTTAACACTCATCAACATGCATGATCACTCTCTAGCACACCTTAGAACTCTTCAACATTCCCTTCCACTTCATAACATGCATAACACTAGTCCGTGACACATATTGGCGCTTGGAAAGTCTTAGCATGATTGGAATACGTTGAGATGCCTTGGTATGATTTGGCATGGTTTAATATTAAATTTATTTGTTATGATCAATTGTTGGAAAGTAGTTGAGAAGCAATAAAGGAATACTTGGCACCTAGAATGCACTAAGACTTTGCACTTGGCACCTATTGCCCCCTAGTGTTGGTGTGCCTAGCATGCCCCTCTTGGAAAAGGTAAATTGATGACTTATTAAACCTCTTATGTGTTCATTTCCTTGTAGTTTAACTTTTTTCTCCATTTTGTTGTCATGACAAACCCTGACACGCATTGACACACCCTTGCACATCTTGGCATGCCTTATCACTTGGCACATCTTAACATGTTTGACATGTATTCCCACTATCTGGCACATCAAGGGGGTGAAGAGAGATCTAGTCCTAAAGTAGGTCGAGTACGAGGGCCAAGTAAGGGTACTTGCTAAAGGGAGGTCATGATCATCCTCCAAGAGCAAGATCATCATGTGAGAGTTCAAAAGAATGTTGCATACCTTAATGGTTGGTTTGTCCTAGGAAGTAGGATGGCATATTGTTGGTTCTCTTCTAGCAGATCGAGCTTAAGAGAGGTTTCTCATGAGAATCTGGGCATGTGATTTTAATGGTGTCTTTGTGTGAAGGCCGCATCAAATTCTGAAATGCTGAAATTTGCAACAAGAAACAGTGAGATTGGAAACTAGAAAGGACAAAAAAAAAATGCACCCATATTGGTGAGGAATTTTGATGCACCAATACTGAGGAATGTGGGGCATCTAATTTATTTTTCCCTTAAGTAAATTGGACAATAAATTGTAATTTCATCTCATAACAACTTGTGTCAGTTAATTAAGTCATGATGACCAAGTTAGCTCAAGAAATTTGAGTACTTGAGGGTCTAAGATGAGGCATCTAGAGGGATTCTAATATTTTTGGGGTCCAGTTGAAGTTGATGCATTAGTGGGGTGCAAGTGTAATTAACTCAATTAAATTTGTTAAAATTAGTTTGACTAGTTCTAACTGAGTGATGAGCTAGTGAGAGGTACAGTGAATTAAATTAGATTTAATTCACAATGAGTGATCAATCATATAACTGAAAATTTGCTATTAATAGTTGCATGCATGTGAATTTCGAGGAATACCCAGCTGAGACAGAGGTTAAAGGGAACATAACTATCAGTTGTATTCAGAGAAAATTTCCCATGTGCAATTATAAATTCATTGGGATGCCATGATGGATTGCACAATCAAGGAAGACTGATTTTCCTAATTAATAAGGATTTAATTCCCTAGGAATTGCATGAGCAAGGAAGGCTGAAGTAAGGATGAGAATTGGCTAAGAACTAGACTGAGTTTGCCTAGATCAACGGGAGACAATTGACAGAGTGCTGGAGAATCTCATGAGAGATTAAGCATTAATGTATTGTTTCATGATTCCTTGACTTAATACACAATATAGATAGAGGGGCTTTGAGAAGTTTCTTTCCCCAAATACATCATGTTGTTGTGCAATTGGTAATTTATTTCTCTTACTTATATGTGATTGTGCGATTGTGTGTTGTTTTCGCAAATTGTAGGAAGGATTCAATATCTTGTTTTAGTAGATTACAAGATCAGATTGAATCTCGTTGGTTAGATTTTCTACATGGTATTAGAGCAGGAATTTTTTGGGCGATGAGTTTGCAGAGAATATCTGAATATATTGGTGTAAAATTTTGAAAAACAAATATAATATTTGGATTCCTTGTGAAAATCTACCCAAATGGAAAAAAAAATCGGTTGAATCCGAGCTCGGATGAGGGAGATATCATCGATTTAAAATCAACTCTTTTTTAGAAAATTTTTGTAACGTTGGGACAATGCGTGAGTTAAGAACCTATATGTACTTGAGGTACCAGATGCATGCAAAGATTTTAGGAGAAAGGCAGAAGTTAGAGACTTGGTGGTTTAGAGGGAGCATAAATTACCTCTCAACATGCATCCTCATGAGAAGCAGAGAGGAGACCGAGTGGAAGCATCCACTCAAGCAGAGACCTCCATGAGGGGGAAATTTCAAGCCAGATGGGAAGAGGGAGCAGCCATACCTCGAGGCGTATGGTGGGGTGATGTGTAGACATAATCCCAAGATAAGAAATTTGGGCAAGGTCCATTGAGATGGCGTGTCTCATGGATCGAACCTGGCTACGAGGAGCCCACAGTACAACAGTATTAGGAAGGATTATTTAGATTGATGTAGTTAGATGTCAGCAAGACAGAAATTAGAGTGATAGATGTCAAATACTGGAGCACAAATTAGATTTAGCAACAGTTAAAAGGGCACATATGTAGATGTCAGCAGCAGCGCAGAGAATCCAGTACTAGACAGGTGCAGTAGCTAGTAGCAGTCAGAAGACTCTAATGACATATGCATTATACTGATTCAATTGTTTGGAGGTTATTCAGTTTCAGGATTTGTAGGTGTAAACAACACTAGAGAAGTGTAGCATGCAGAACATTCCAAAAGTGTCGGATGGGGATAAATTGAATTCCTTTCTTGTTGAGAGGGAGTATTGAAATTTTCAACAAGAAATAGTGAAATTGGAAACTAGAAAGGACAAAAAAAATGCACCCACACTGGTGAGGAATTTTGATGTACAAGGAGTGAAGAATGTGAGGTGTCTAATTTGTTTTTCCCTTAAATAAATTGGACAATAAATTGTAATTTCGTCTCATAACAACTTGTGTCAGTTAACTAAGTCATGATGATTGAGTTAGCTCAAGAAATTCGATTTAAGGTGTTTGAGGTGGATATTGGTGGCCACCTGCCTATTTCACTTGGGCCCTCACCATTGTCTCTTTCAATTTTTCAGTTTCCTTAATTATAGCACAATTTACTATTTTTGTCAATTTTTTGGGTCCTGAACTTCTAGAGCCGTTTTGAGGCCCCAAACGATGTTTTTTGGGCATGAAAGGTTTCATGATTTCATATAAATCGCATTAGCAGTTGTAGTCCTCAGAGATATATTTCTAACGAGGTATCATGTGCGTTAAACGAATATAATATGACCAAGTTATGACCCCAGGAAGTTGACTACCCAACTAACCCCAATGGGGCCCATAAACTCTTGGTGTTACATCTCCTCAGGTTAGGGTTTTGGTTGTTTAGGGTTTTATATTATTTGTAAATAATAAAAAAACCCTTCATCCTTATTGTAACACAATTCAAACGAACATAACTATCAGTTGTATTTATAGAAAATTTTCCATGTGTAATTATAAAGTCATTGGGATGCCATGATGGATTGCGCAATCAAGGAAGGTTGATTTTCCTAATTAATATGGAGATAATTCCATAAGAATTGCGTGAGCAAGGCAGGCTGAAGGAAGGATGATAATTGGCTAAGTATTAGACCGATTTTGCCTAGATCAGCAGGAGACAATTGGCAGAGTGCTAGAGAATCTCAAGAGAGATTAAGCATTGTATTGTTTCATGATTCCTTGAATTAATACAAAATAGAGATAGAGGGTTTTGATTTGTTTCTTCCCCAGATACATCTTGTGTTGTGCGTTTGATAACTTTTTTCTCTTACTTATATGTGATTGTGTGATCATGTTTTGTTTCCACAAATTATAGGAAGGATTTAGTATCTTGTTCTAGTACATTACAAGATCAGATTGAATCCCGTTGGTTAGATTTTCTACATGAAATAGAAGAGAGGGTTGATACCATCTTGCCTTGTGGTGGTTAGTAGGCCGCAAGGTCTATGATAAAGACCAACATAAATGGAGGAGGGCTTGCACTGTAATTTAGAGCCATAACAGAAGTCGACATATGCATAATATTGATTGAGTTAACCCTAGTTTGAGGGTCGACATTGAGATCTGAAGTTCATGTCAAGATTCAGTCAAAGAAATTCCCAGAATCTATGGATCCATATGAGCTAGGTCGAGTCACTTATGGAAGCAAAAGTCGTGTTTTTTTTTATGTGTGAATAGGGTTTGTTCTACAATAATTATAAGTACATAAGTATAATGCCCTAGTTAGGACAGTTTCCTAGCATGTTTAGTTCATAATGTATGCCCTTAAGACTGTGAAAAGTTTTCATAGAAGAAGACGGGTTGTGACCCTTAGAGTGAGGCTTATTTCTGCAATAAAGACCGCAGATCTGGAAGATGGTTTTCAGATTTAGTATGTGTGGAGACATCAGATCCAAAGGAGGGTGGAACCTGAGCAGAAGATTGAGCATGCAGAAGAAATGTGCCACATGAAGAATGCATTGACATGTAGAGAAGTTGATTTTGGTGTACTTTCCATATAGTTTTAGACAAAGATCTGAAGAAACCTATGAAAAATTAGTAAATGGACTGTTAGTGGTTGATTTGTGACCCTAGTTCAGTCATCTATAGATTTTTAGAAGTATGATAAGAGGAGTAGTTCATATTTGTTCATAGATTGGACAAAAAATTAGAGCAAATTTTTTATACACAAGAACAATGATCTTGAGAGGACTCAAACCATTGTTAGGTGGAAAATTTGAAGACCCCTAGATGAAGACAATATTGTGGGCCCTAGATCAGTAAAAAGAATTGACTGTGGTTGGGCAGATTGATGGTAGTCCAAGTACAGTTGGAGGGTTGTTAGGTTATTGTCAAAGAAGAGACCTGAATCTTGTTCTGGTGAAGGACAACAAAATTGGTAGAAGGGTAGGTGTATAGGGCCAACGGATGTGCATACTTTGAAGGACTAAATTAACAGTCACGTGGGCCAACCAACTAGCCCTAGTTCACTATATTGTACAGGATTGAATCAGAGAGAAGAAGGGCAACCTCCATAGTCCTGGACTTCTCATCTTGGAGCTGTAGTATGGAAAAAGTGGGCATACCAAAGAGTTATTCACAAATGGAATTGTGAACAACTTGTTACCAGTCAAACTAGTAGTGGACCTAAAAGGGGTTTCTAAGAGGGCAACTGCTAGGACAAGGGAAACAATGGAGGCTTAGCCCATTGTCACCATAGCTAAGGCTCCTTTCTCTTCACGGACTTTCACCGATGGGTGGAGTCCCATAGTTTAGGAAGTCACTTGTAGAGTATAGGTCAATGAATAGGTGGGAAGTGACCCTCAAAACCATTTCCCTAAGATAAAATAAAGAGTGGGACTTGCTTTCCTTTTAAGCAAGGGAATTTATCTTCTAGGGAGAGAGGAAGGGGATTGAAGGGTTGAGGGAGAAGAAAAAGACTTATGAAGGAATTTCTCAATCCCTAAAATCCTTTGGGAACTTGGATTCCCAAATGGTCCTTGATGAAATTCCTTTGACACCAAATGGGACCACACGGGGCCAAGTGGACCCAGCCCAGGATCGGGGATGGAATTTAGCAACCAATGATGTTCCTATCCTGGACAAGGTGAGGGGAAAGGATCAAACAAGAGTTTTTACTTCGATAGGTCAAATTGATCCTACTAGGTTCTATTGTTGGGAACACCTAGGCAAAACTTGATCCTAGAGCTAGGGCTTGAGGTATCCGGAGATTCCACCGTCAGAATTGGCCCAAGTTCTGAGAAGAGTGAGGGCACCCAACAACGCAACTACCTCTAGGATATAGAAGTTTTCCTCTAGCTATATTCCTGGGAAATTGTTGCCCTAGGTGACCTAATGGGGCTAGACCTAGGGAATGTGAAAATTTCTTAATCTAAGAAACCCTACTGCAGTATCTTGATTTAATTATCCCACTTGAATTAAGTTACAAGTTAATTTCTGAAATATTCAATAAATTAGCAAAGTAAATATTAAATACAACTAGCAACATACACATACAGATTAAATATTGAATAACATGCTCATAGACAAAGTGACACATGAATTTTCTGGACAACTGTCCTCGGAAAAAACCCAATGCGGGAAAACCAGTGCACCTAGCTCTGAAGGGTTTTCATTATTATGCATAATCTAAGTACAACAATCTTGGGCACCAAAACTGGTTCACCCAACAAAGAAATAAAAATGGCAGTAATATGCTGCTCTGAATCCCTCTACGTCAGCCTGACTAGCCTGTTTCGGCCTCTGCGCTGCTCAGTAAGGGCCTACGTCACACCTAAAGGGCTTAAATTGCCCCTGTGCTGGCCTGACTGGGTCTGCGTCAGCCCTGCGTGGCACTTGCTGCCTCTGTGCTGCCCCTGGTGGGCTTTGGCTGGATTGAGTGGCTCCTGCTACCCCTGCTACTCTGGCTGGCTAGAATTCTTATGCAGAAAAAGCATAGGTAAAAATACAGCACTTGCCAAAGGTAACACATAACATTCAGGAAAAATTGAAGAAATGAAATGAAAATAGATCAATGTCCACAAATAACTGAAATAGCTCAATGGGACTAGAGAGTAAAATCTTTGAATACAGTAATAAGTGCTTATAGCATCAGCTAAGAGAATAGAGGAGACTAGTTCATGAGGTTAAAATGTTGTATAATTGTTGGTACAGGAAAACTATAGAATTGTTATAGTAAATATTTTCAGGTACCATTAGTTGGTGATCGTCGATTATCATTTTATTTCATCAAATACCCTAAAGAATGGGCCTTACAAGCTATTTGAGTAGAAAAATTCCATAGACGCTATGTGATGGAAAAATATTCACACTATATTGAAGAAAAAACCTACCAAATAAGGATGAAATTTCAAATGGGGCAAGAAACAATAGAGAGATAAACATCGAAAAAGTTAAAATTCTAGGGCAACAGGAAAGCAACTAGGTAGCATGGTAGAAAGCACAACAAAGAAAATTATAAAAATGGAAAACCCTAAAAATTAGCACCCATCAAAACATCACCACAATTTTTTCTTGAACTCTAAATCTCCAAATTCATCAAATTATATCCTGTATTCAAACTTGATCCTCTCTGTTAGCCATTTTGAAGATAAGGCTGAGAACTTACTACAGAACCATCACCTACATGTAGTGATCTTATTATGTGACCAGACAACCTACTTTCGTGAAGACACGGAAAGGTAAACACCCTCTGCCAAGATTTTCCATACAACCCAGGTTGAGCAACCACATATATATCACCAGTTTTTTCTCTTCAAATTTGTAACTTAGAAGAGCTTTGTCTGACCACCTCTGGGTTGCTCCCAGATTCACCCAAGAAAGCCCTCTCAGCATCATCCTCTTTCTATAGTACCTAATTAGTAATTTAATTAACCATAATAGTTTCTTGATCATGCAGGTATTTCAAATATATTTCGAATAAGCATAAAGCTATCATGTTAAACAATCAGGTCAAAATAATTTAGACTATGATTCAAAAAATACAAAGAAACCTCACCAACACTCAAAGGACAAACAAAGCCAAACCTCTACAAAGTATAA
This sequence comes from Pinus albicaulis, assembly GCA_034641835.2. Taxonomy (NCBI): domain Eukaryota; kingdom Viridiplantae; phylum Streptophyta; class Pinopsida; order Pinales; family Pinaceae; genus Pinus; species Pinus albicaulis. The sequence goes on from CM076576.1 coordinate 607,373,259, forward strand.
ATAGATATCTGATAAAATTCATTCCACCACAAAAATGTGCTTAACTAAAGAAAATTCTAATTACTGTGGTTTCAAGACAAAGCTTTCAAGGGCAGTGATGTTATAAACATACCCCTACACCTCGTGAACAATCAATGTGTATAATTAGACGATCATAAGGCTCATTTTAAACATCATTATTATCATTTTATAAATCATTTTCATCAAATCAACAAGAAGCAAGCAGCAATTGAACTCAGTTCCACAGAAGCAAAGTATATGGAAGTTTCATATACTTATTTATGAAGCTATCTAGATTTGCAACTTGATTGTAGAGTCAACCATTCAGTTGTTGAAGCCCAATATTCTCTCTTGTAAGAATCAAAGTTACATCAAGATCTATTAAAATCCAATGTGTCATGACCATTTCAAAAACATTGATATTCAATACAATTTCCTAAGATTCCAAGTTCATTAGGGAGTTGGTAGTGTTGGACCACTTTCTAAAAAAGTTGCATATGGTTAATAGTTTGACAAAGCTCCTAACAAAGGGGAAGTTTGACAAGTTGGGGGAGAATCTTGGGTTATTGGCTACTCCCTCCTTAGCACATCGAAAACTCACTAACATTTCCTGTCACAAACTCTTATTCGTTCATTTTTAAGTATAGTTTTATCTGGTCTGTTATGATGAACTGTCTAGTGGAATATCCATGATAGTTTATGAATCACCTCAACATCTATCCTTTATGCAAGTCATATGATGGTATTTCTTCACACTTATTTATCTATAGTTGTCCAAACACAGTACAGGTCATCACCACCACCCTTGCAAAATTGAACATGATAGGCTCGTGGTCCTATCTAAGCTTGGAAGAAAATTTCAAAACTTAGTTACACAACATGATGGAATATCATTATAAAGGTTTCCCATGCATTCTAATCAACAATATCTAGTGGGATTGGAACAACAACACATTTTATTCACGAGAAATATCCATGATATTTTACGAATCACCCCTTATTTATCTCTTGTCCCAACACAGTGCAGGTCATCGCCACCACCCTTGAAAATTTGAACATGATAGGCTCGTGGTCCCATCAAGCTTGGAAGAAAATTTCAAAACTTAGTTACACAACATCATGGAAGATTTATTAAAAAAGTTTCCCATGCATTCTAATCAGCAATATATGGTGGGATTGGAACAACAACACATTTTGTTCACGAAAAATATCCTTGATAGTTTATGAATCACCCCAACATCTATCCTTTATGCAAGTCATATGATGATATTTTTTCACACTTATTTATCTCTTTTCCCAACACAGTTCAGGTCATCACCAGTACCACCCTTGCAAAATTGAACATGATAGGCTCATGGTCCTATCTAAGCTTGGTTGAAAATTTCAAAACTTAGTTACACAACATCATGGAAGATTTATTAAAAAGGTTTCCCATGCATTCTAATCAACAATATCTGGTGGGATTGGAACCACAACACATTTTGTTCATGAGAAATATCCATGATAGTTTACGAATCACCCTAACATCTATCCTTTATGAAAGTCATATGATGATATCTCTTCACACTTATTTATCTCTTGTCCCAACACAATGTAGGTCATCACCACCACCCTTGCAAAATTGAACATGACAGGCTCGTTGTCCTATCTAAGCTTGGAATAATATTTCAAAACTTAGCTGCTCAACATCATGGAAGATTATTCTAAAGGTGTCTCATGCATTCTAATCAGAAATATCTTGTCGGATTGGAACAAAAACACATTTTTTTCACGAGAAATTCTAACAAAGATCACAATTAAATTGATAAAAAATAGTGTTTGGAAGACAAGATTCATCCGAAACCACAAAATAATGGATTTTGGTAATTCCTCCACTCCCTCTTGGATGCCCTTGTGACTTATTTGATGGTGTTGCACAAGTTATCCCACCTAGCTGTAAAGTGGGTGTGGTGCTCTTCCTCTCCCAGTCTTATAGCGAGAAAGTAAGACATACCCAAAGTTAAGGCTCCAACAACTGAGTTGATTCCACTGCTCTTTGTACCCTCCTCGAAATTGCATCCATCAAAAGAGTCAAATCCCTATAGATCATGGGGGATTCAAATATCATGATCAATTGGGTAAATAATTCATCATAGAAAACATATACCTACACCCCATCCTACAAGATATCATAGATTCCCCCAACTCTTTGGACTAGCTATCTTTCAGACACATTCTGAAGGAGATAAATACCACAACATACAAGCTTTCAAAAGAATCTCTCAAATTTCCCATCGATACCTTTGTGGTATTAGACTCCATCGATAGGATGGAGTATGACCAAATGATTATTCATGTCTAAGCTCGAAAAACAAGACAATCTATATTGATGCATGCACATTCCAATCATGACAATTAATTTCTACATCTTCTCAATAGAAAAAACAAGTAATATTTTTTCTCTGTTCACTTTACAACATAAACACCAATTTCACCCATAATGTTAGGTTAAGTTGAATAATATGATCGAAAAGGTGGGAGGAGTATTTTGTGGTGTATTGAACAGGACTGGGGTACACACATTTAGCATGGATGGGTAGAAGTGGGATGTCCAAGCATGGTTTACTAAGATCTATAATACAGGCATTAGATAATGAGAAGGGGGATTAAGACCTAATGTCATAGTGGCTAGGGGGCCTAGAGGGAAGGTAACAAGACAAATTGAAAGGGGAACCCCTCATAGAGGTGACAAGGGCATTAGGGGTCTCATTATCACAACCAATAAGTCATTAACCCACAACCATTAAATTCCCTATCCCTTAACCCTGAAGCCATACTCCCTTAAACCCTACAATCATACCTCATAAGCCACCGACCACTTGACACATTAAACCTTAAGCTATTAGCTCATAACCTAGAATCCATGAACCCCCTAAGCACTAACCCCTTATTCTCTTAACCCGTGACCCTTAAAACTTAATCCATAACCCCCAAACACCTTAAAACCTAACCCCTTAGCCCCTAACACCTAAATCCCTTAATTATTAAGCCCTTAACCCCTAAATCCCTTTCCCCCCAAGCCCTTGGTCCTTAAATCTTAACTCTTGAAGCCCTTAACCACTTAGTATCTAAGGCAAAACACAACACCTCAAACCAACAAAATAACCTCTTAGGAGAATCCTTCACCTCTAACTAAGAATATTGGTACCATTTGATTTTTAGAGAACTGGGTATTGGTCTCGAGGGTGTGCGTTCGTGGGTAATGTAATTATAACATGTATACCAAATGTAGAACAACTGGATAATTTGAAAAACCTCGATAAGAGTTGCTCACAATATCTACTCTTCATGTTGACATGGAGCTTGTAGTGTTCTCGCACATAAGGAGTTGACAATGAATAAATCACTCATAATGACACAACCTATTCAACCCTAATGAACAAGGAGCTAACCCTTGATATAAATATTTTGTTTGCTAAAAAACCACAATTGTGTCAATGTATAATACTATACATAAGAGAAACTAAAATGATATTATCCACATCAATTCTTGAAATAGCTTCACATTTGCCATGAGTGATGAGCCAAGGGGTGAATGTAGGGAACTATTAAAGTTACATCATGTTTAAATTCCTTTTACATCAAGAGATTGTTCTCCATTAGGGTTGATGCACCATCAGAAGGGAGCATGACACCTTTTTGTGGGGGAGTGATTAAAGTTGTAACACAATTTAGGTGACATACACCTCCAATGTAAATGACATCATTATACGTTTGTGTCAATTTGTTAAAGAGGTTATTTATAAACAATAAATTCAGTACCTGGACTTCATATTTTCATGGCCTTGACTCTAACATGGATTTTTACTAGGAACATTTCATGCAAATAAGAGGGGGCCTTAATTTTGAACCCTCATACACACAAGAGCACTAGATGTTGCCCTTCAGATCCCCCATGGTGGTTTCAAAGTGGGTTTACATTAGTGTCTAGTTGAAAACAATGACATCATGATATTCCTCTTCTCAATAACATCTTCTAGCTTTGCCATATACACAACATTGAGTTAGAGGATCACCTCATCTAATGATATTACAATTACAATTTGTAAAAGTTCACCTACTAAATTAATACTAAATTTGAGAAATTTTAAGTGACCGAACTAAAAATGACTAACTTAAACGGCTAAGAAAGTCATAATACATTGCATGTATTTCTCTGATCTCTAGGATGAAAGGGAAACCAAACTCAAAGCTAGACAATGTACATACATTGAAGATGGATTCAATTTTGGAAACTATCATTTAAAAAGAGGCTAGCTCTCCCCCAAAATGACAGTCCCTCCTCCAATACCTTGCCACAACTTCCATAGTTGTCAATTTTTACAATAATAGAACCTCTAAGTACAAGCTTACCATATACTTAGAACTTAGGTTGGAATTTATTTGATTCTTGAACGCTTTAGATGATGACTAAAGATCATTAAATATATAGATTGAAGCATTTGCTTGTAGTTATTGATGAACTTGTTAACCATCCATAGAGGAATACTTCCCTCAGACATGTACTTGATTTTTTCCACAATGAAAGAATCTTACTATGTTTTTGGTATATTTGACAAGAATACATCTTTAAAGTAATGAAAATTTAATTATTAATGTTTGAAAATCCTTTAAGAGGTGGATAGAATCAAATTCACAGAAGAGGAGGTATTCCCTTTGTTTAGCGAACCTCCATGGAGAGAAAGCAATAAATGAGAGATTAACCTATTGTTTATGTGATAATTAGGGAATGTATATCCATTCTCTCAAAGATTAGTCTTAGATAATGAGGAAGAATCTCCTATTTATTCTAAATAATCCTTAACTCTATTTATAGAATACCTTCTCACCATCACAATCACAATAGTCATTTTTTTAGGAAAAAAACTATAACAAAACTTTAAATATGCAAATAAATAACCTCCATATATGAAGGTAAAAACATATTTAAAGTAAATTAGAATATAATATAGAAAAATTAACAAAAATCTTGATACAACATTAATTTAAATAATTTTCTTTAACATAAATATATTATTAAAAACTTTCTGGATGCAGATGTCTAACTGGCTCGATGGGACAGCTGCCCCTAGACAACTCCCAAGGTGCTTGGCATGTGGTGGCCACATGGCCCTCCACGACGCCATTAAATTGGACTTCAATTCACCTGCGAGCAAAGCATTTACTTCACAGTGTCGGCTCTTCATCCTCCTTGGTAAGCCCAATCGTTTCATTATGGACGCGGATTTGGTTTTTACAGAGCATTCCGACTCCACGAGAAGATGTTTGGAACCCCTTGGCGGTGCTTGCCCTGTGGATTGTGCAGAGCCCAGTGCTCGCACACACACCAGTCGTCGTTGTTCGCTTTATAGCTTCCTTGAAACTCTTCCTGGTTCTCATTTCTCTCATAGCGCCCTCTGTCAAGCAAACATCATTTCTCAGTTTCCTTCTGGCTCGCTCTCTGCTCCAGCTCCTTTCCAAGCCTTTCCCCATTGCCTGAGACTGGTTCACGTAGTCAAGTCGGCCATGCCAAGACTCAGACAGCGAATGACTTGCTGCCGAGGAGGCACTCGCGATAGATCTGTAGGTGTACGGCCCTCCTTCAGTCGGAAATCCTTCGATTGTCCCTCTGGCCCTGCCTATGCTCATCTGCCTGCCTCTCCTCCTCATGAAGTGCCACGAAACTATGCATCTTTTTCCCCTCAGCCCTCTGGTAGCCATTTTATTCGATAAACCACGCAGAGAGCGGAGCTACATTTTGACAGTGCTTTTAATCGTCCCACCATTACGGCCTTTATCACCATTACCCTGCGAGAAGAAGCTACTCTTCGTTCTCCTCCTTGGCATGAATCCCCTCCCGCTCCTCTTGATCCCTCTCTCGCTCCCAATGACCCCCGCGCCAGCCCTACTATAATGCCCCCTGCCGATATAGGCGAACCCCCTGTCATTGCAGCTCCCTCCTTGGGCCTATTCTCTATGTAGGTGGACAAGAATGAAGTTCAAAACACAGGAGTTCAACACGTGGATGCTGATGCTGAAGATCTCGGGGACGACTACGGGTGCCCCATTGAGGAGGAGCAGCCCTCTCCCATCAACACCAATTAACTCTTCTATGACATGGCTCAATATGGTCTCTGAACTAGATTACTTTGCTAGAGATACTGGTTTTTTGTTATCCACAGCAGCATACTAGTTTTTTTTTTCGAGAGTGTTATCTTTCTATTGTTTTCTCACGACAAATGTTATAAACACCACACTGGTTTCCCTATACAAGGGCGGTGCAACTGTTTTTATACAACTGGTTGCCCTATATGGGCAGTTCAGTATCAGGATAAAGCTTGGACTTCAAGCCCAGTTTCAGGCTACCATAGTTGAACTGAGGCAGTTTTGTATTATAATGTTTACATAATAGAATTATCACAATTTAGAATATATATATATATATATATATATATATATATTATTAAAAACTACAAATTAACTTTAATAAATAAATAATTTATATAAAATCCCACTTTAATAATGAATAATTACTTAATTTATAGTTAATTTATATATCGATTCAATGTCACTCAAAAAAATAACACAAGCCATTATAATTATCCCACCCAATCACTTAGTTTCATTCCTTTGCCCTATTGTTCCATTTATTTTTCCAAATTAAAAAAAAAAATTAAACTATTCCAAATTCTTTGAAATCATTTAACTCAAATACAAATATATGGTGCCTTTACATTTAATGCCTCTGTATTTTTCTATTATTGCATTATCCCTCTCCCTGTCCTGAAACGAGCTCACGTCGAGCTCAGGAGCTCACTTTTGCATTATCCCTCTCCCTGGCCTGAAACAAGCTCACGCACTGAAACGAGCTCAGGAGCTCGCTTTTGTATAATCCTGGTTTGCAATTACTCTGGGATAAATCCCCAAGCCCCCAGATCCTTTCATGCACGACTTCCAATAGATCATTTATGCATGACTTCCAACAGATCATTTTCGTTTCTTCACCATCAAAACGAGTTCAGAAAGGTATTTTTCTGCAAGAGAATGCTTAAATTGCAAAATCTCATCATTTTTCTGGTGGTTGTCATGAATCCTGTATGCTCTGTCTTGGATAAAATTCATTAAATAAGCCACTGTATTCTCTGAACTAAATTTGTCGAAATAGGTCTTGCTCAAAACATTGTTTTAAGCAGCAGAATTAGAGAAAAACAAGTTGATTAAAGTATCTACAATGGTTCTTTGGTTCTTTCAGTTCAATTATTATAAGCTTTCAATGGAAAAATTTGACCCTATTTTGGCTTAAAGACAATATTTCATAAGCTAAGGCCCTCTATAAATGGACTAGAGGAGGTTGTGCTAAAAAAATTGTTTAAAAAAATGACAGAGTTTGCGAATAAATTCATTGAGTTAAAGGATGGGAATTCTAATACATTTCGAGTAGTTTGATTGAATGATTTCTCTCTCTGTTCTACACATTTCAAAGTTTTGGGAGAATGGACATTGATTATTCTGGTATTTGATGGTATTCTATTCAAATTACATAGAGTAAGATAGAAAGTTAGGGCTTTTAGAGGCTGGGCATACAGAATGCCAAAATCTTTACAGGTTTTTGTGAGATTTTTAAGATTGTCAAATAGGATAGAACATTAGGGATTTCACTAAGCCAAGAAGGCTAATGTCACATTCTTTACAGATTTAATTAATAATTACGAGACTGAACATTTTTGATGTTCAGGTGGTTCATAGATATCTTCAAGTGGTTTCTATTTGTATGGAACAAGCAGTTTCTGTTTGTATGCAACCGAGAATTTAATACGTCAAATGAAATACTATGCTTTAACAGGTTTTCCCTTTTAGATCATATTTGTGCAATAGAATACAATCTTTAATTCTCTTCAGTGTATGGATAAGTCAAAACTAATGGATCAAGAAGTAGGGACTATAGAAAAAGTTAGTAATGGAGAGGAAACATTATCCTTCACAAGATAACAACGTCGAGGTACTTTTTTGCTGTTTTGGCCAAAATAGGCCATCCAATTAGGCCTTAGAAGTTACAGAGAGAAGCTCTCTGTTTTCTTTTACAACGGCTAAAGTAGAAAACTGTTGCCACATTCTGGGGTCACCTCAGTCCATTATAGAAGGAGGTCTTGTAACCTGCTCCGAGTTGCCAGTTTCTCTCGAAGAAAGTTTGTATGGAAAACCAATGTTCTATTGAAGGTTTAATCATACAAAGGATGCGTAAAATGAAACTACTTTAGTGAGTCCAAGAAAAATACCTGGCGAAGAATTGGTGCAAAATGATACCTGTAGAAGAGCAGACAAAGTTCAGAAATTAAAGCCAACTTCGCCAATTATAAACTGCAAACAACCTGGAATCCTATCTTCAGGACGAGATTGTTTGAAGCACCCCAAAAATTCAAGTATGTTGCTACTATGCTACCTTTCTATAGACTGGAATTATTTCTTTTATTGTTGTAATATCAGTTATATAGTCCTAGTTCAAACATTTGAAAGATAGACTTGATTTTTCATCCAGTTGATTATGAGACTTTTTACTCAAGGTCATGAGAAAAAAAATTCAATACTTTTCAGCTAGTCAAGCATAAGTTCTTGAAAGTTAAATAGTAACTGTCTCTATCTAGTTTCCCACTGTGTAGCGGGCATATCGCTGATTTTTGCAAGCCTTAGCATTTTCCTCTCTAACTGCATAAGGAAGCAAATTTCTGAACTCTTCCCTGATACACATGAAAGTCAGATGTAGTTTCGGCAATGGCATTCGCAAATTATAATAAATTATTGTACACGAATCTTCTTACAGTCCTTGCTTCTCAATGGCAAGTAGATGCTACAATGAGAATTTTGTCCAACCATCCTTAGAATTTTAGCTATTGCAGTATGATTGATGGAGAAAATATTTAATTGTGTCATTATTGTTTATTTTCTATTTCCAACCTAGATTGCTTATATACTCTTAACAATTCATTTCCTTGAGAGCACAAGGCTGCCTTTTAAGTGCCCATTTTCCCTTCTTTATTACACAAATATCCAAAACAACCTTGTTACCCTGAATCTATTCTTTGACTCATTCCTTCTTCCATTGATCCTCTAGATGATAATATGGAGGTTAATCATAAAAACAAGACAAGATACACTGCTCATATTGCAGATAGGACTTCTTCATTTCTACATGTGCCAGAACCCAGTTGAATTTTCCTTCTTGTGACAAATACAAAATGATACACCACTCATATTCCAGACAAGATTTCTCCATTTCTACATATGCCAAAACCCAGTTGAATTTTCCTTCCTCTTATCATCTTGATTCTTTCTTAGCTTAGTCCAAATTCTTACTTTAGAAGTTTACAAAAAACTTACAGAATCCATAACATCTTGAGTACCTAAGTGGTGCATTTCCAAAATCAAAAGGTGAAGTCCAATTTCCCAGTGTCCAAATTCCTTCAATTCACTCTTCATACAAAACAAGAAATTATAGCTAGCTGCTAACATTCTCACTTAAAGCTTTAACAAGATTCCCAGGAATTACATATATCCTTTAGTGTTTCTACTCATTAGAATTTAAGGAGCCAGTTTAGAAAATATCACGCATAGAGGGAAATCAATAGGAACATTCTTCAAGAGATTAAAGCCAGACTCTCCTTAAAAATTACATCTCTATCATTCCTACTAATAAAAATATGAGTCGATTAGGCTTGTACTAGTGCAATAAGAACATATACCATTCTAGGGACTAATGTTTTATTCTTATTTGGCACAAAAGTGACTAGGTTTATGCCCATTGCTAGCTTCCAACATGAGTGGTTCCCTCTGGTGATTTCTCACCGTCAACATTTAGCCTACAGAGGGCTTGGTCTAGTGGTAAGTTGGACCAATTTCGATGCTGGAGACCAAGCTTCTATTCACTATAGGCATAGAAGTTTACTAGGACTATCTTGATTGGCTAGCCTGCAACGTTAGTGGCACCCTTCAGAGGGCTTCTGGCCATCAACATGAGCTGCAAGAAAAAATGATCTACCAATAAGGGGGAGTGCATATGATGACTTGGGTTCAAACCCTGACAAGTGCACTCCATTTTGTTACTAAGGGCCCATGATGAGGCCAAGAGGAAAATACAAAATTCAAGTCCAAATGGATTTTGTATGGGCATAGAAACCCCTCAAATGCAGCAACTTAGCCAATGTTCCACTGTGTTTGACAATGCTCTTCCCCATGTTATAGTGGGGAAGTGTTTCCCCTAATTTTGACCAAAAATAAAATAACAACCTAGAGAAGATATTAAAGCCATACCATCCATAAAAATCACGTCTTTATCATTCCTACTAATAAAAATATGAGTTGATTAGGCTTGTTCTAGTGTAATTTAAGAACATATACCATGCTAGGGACTAATGTTTTATTCCTATTTGGCACAAAAGTGACCAGGTTTATCCCCATTGACTAGCTTCCAACATCAGTGGCTCCCTCTGGTGATCTCTCACCATCAATATTTAGCCTACATAGGGCTTGGTCTAGTGGTAATTTGGACCAATTTCGATGTTGGAGACCAAGCTTCTATTCCCTATAGGCATAGAAGTTGACTAGGACTATCTTGATTGGCTAGTGTGCAACATTAGTGCCACCTGTTGTGGCCCTATAATTTATAATATTGGCAATCATAAATGACAAAGGACAACATAAAACCGCTTTGGAGTCCATAACCTATCCTTCATATATTCAGAGAGGTCTCTCTCTGTTTTTATGATTTAGCTTGATGATTATAAAGGCTGATATTAGGCTAGTTATATAAATTATGAGGGCTATTTGTTTTGATTGATTATGTGGTTGGACAGATAGAGCTATGAAACTTAATCCGTTGGGCTATGGAATCATAAAAGGCTGAATTGTGCATCAACTTTTCAAGGGCATTCACAGGGCAAGCTAACTATGCAGACTATATCTTACTAGCAGTGTGAATATGAGATGGAAGGAAACAATGAGTTCAGTAATAGCTAAAGAGAAGTTAAGAATTCTTTAACTATACTTCAGAATAAAACATTAAGATAGTAAACACAGACAAAATTAAGGTGTTCTCTTAGCAAATCTTAATCTAAATTTTATGTTTCACAATCAGACAAATTGATGCTCAGCGTGAAAGGCAGAGGAAAACATTAACACAAAAGAAACATCACCATTAACATATCTCAAGAATCCTATGAATGGTCTCTTATTATCGATGCCCAACAAAAACTACAGTGCTCCAATACAATGATCTTTACAATGCAGAGTCTAACAAGGTCCAACCCTTGACAATGAAAATACAAGTAGTATTTAACTGCAACTATGCTGGTTTCCCTAATCTACTTCGACAATATTCATTAACTAAAATTTAATTAGAATCTGACAACTGTGGCCATGCAAGGCCCGAACAAAAAATATCTCTGGAAAAACTAACTATAACATTAACTTTGGTAGCTCTTCGTAAATAAAAAAGGTATGCTGAAAATGGCTGAGGTGGTCACGAAGAGGCAACACTAGGTGGCTCTAACATCTGGCTCTGCCGTTCAGACTGCCTTTGCTGGATCATTAGTTCTAATGTGGCGCTGGCTACCATGTGTACCCTCGAATATCTCTGTCCAATATTTGCCATCAGTCACCAATTTTTGCATCTACATTGTCAATTTCTTTTCCTAGCTTGTGAAGCATAGCATCGATCCTATTTATCAGAGAAGAAGAAACATTGCTACCTACAAAAACTTTAGTTGCATGACACTTTTCATCCTTTGATAGCTAGACACAGAGAATCCTTCATCCCTGTTAGGAAAGGCTGAATTGGTGGCTTCACATTTCTATTTGCGCTCAGTCACACTATTTGAAGGGAGAGATTTTGTTGCCTTATGTGGTATCTCAAATATACCCTTTACAAAAAAACCAATTCCTCCTGCTATCTTAATTTCCTTCATGTTGCCCTCAATTATATCTTGCAACACTTGTGTTGGAGTTCACTTGACCTTTTTTCCATAGTATGACATTTGTTTCCGCTTGTAATTTCTTACTTCAGCTAAGGATTCTTCTCTTTTTTTCTCACTCTTTGTCCCCTGATAGGACGAACACTGCCATATAAGGCCATATTGCTCAAGTATGGGTTTATAATCCACGCCTTTTCTGCTCCTTTGTAGCCTTCCTCACGGCATTTTCATGCTCAAGTAATAGCTGAAATCATTTCAAAATCGCAAGAAGCTTTGCCTCTTGGAAAAAGGCAAATAAGACCTCTGCATGACGAATGATGACCTCAACAACATCCGAACCAAATCAATAGAAGAAAATTGGCCATACACATTCTCGAGATTTTCCACTACAACGTATTCTCCTTGTGAAAGTTTAAACTTCTGAAAGTGCATCATATCCCATTTCAGGGACAGACTCAAGGCAAACATCAATATTCGAAACAGGTGGACCAACAGTCCCAATTGTTGAAATAACATTTGGAAGGGAAACAAAACTTCTCGCAATCGTTTTTTGTGAAACCATAGTCCTGTACAACATGGAAACATTTCACTACTCATAGAAACTCTTCCACATGTCTTTCAAGTGGCGCTGCTCCTGATGACATTACACGGACATGTCCTCCAAAACCTTGTTTAATCTTGCTAAAGACAACTTGATCAAAAAGTGGAGATGATTTTTCATGTTTCAACCCTTTGCGCATATTATTAAGCTTGTATTTGTATGAAAATTCAAACACCTTTCTATTCGGAAATCCTCCAATGACAATCTTCTGGTTTAAACTTGAATATATGTGATCAAAAAACATGTGGGACACCACAGAAGATAGTTGGTTTTAGTTTTGCAATATCCTCCACCAAAAGCTTCACATCCCCGCGCCAAAAGCCTATTGAAGTACTTTTTGATATGAAAAATTCCTTTGTCACCCGATAAAATATATGTACTAGAGGAAGAAATGAGAAATGAACATCCTTCTCTGTGATCTCTTCATTCTGACATTTAAGAAAATAAGCAATTTCGGTCACCATAGAAACAATGTTTTCATTTGCGATCAATATGCCTTTAGGTTCACCAGTTGTGCCATTAGTGTACATTATCATGCAATTATCGCTCTTTTTGGGTAATCATAGTTCAAACCTCCTTTCCTTTCCCAGGAACAAAAATTCGTTCCAAGTATAGACTTTGAGCATTTATTTTACGAAAACCTAAAACCGGTTTGTGGAGAGCACAACAGATGTTAAGCCGTATTGTGATGAAGAGGGGGGGGTGCGAACATATCCTTAGCTTGCCACATGGTTAATGGCTGGGTTTGAAAAGTACCCATTTCGAACCCCCCCTCCTCCATTAAAATTTGAATCACCGAGGGGGTCCGAAATCAACTTGAACTGTCAATCTAAACCAATGGTTCTCCTTCATAAGTAAAACATGTGTGAGGTTTAGCATAATATCGGCAAAAGCTCCATTGCCATAGTGTTATAGTTCTTAGCTCTTAAATCTCCTTCTACCAGACCATCCTCTGTCGGAACACCAATACCCATAGCCTTACTTGCATCAGGTTGATCTTGGGATTATCTTCGTCCACTTCAGGAGATCTCTGCTCATTTTTAATTATAGATTCTGAATTGACAAAACATTCAGCCATTTCATTGTTTATATTGCTTTTAGACACACCTGTTGCTGTTGATATAGTGTGGGGAAAAGACTTGTTTTCATATTTATAACATTGAACCACCAGCTCAATCATTTGGGAATCTTCAAAGCCTCTATGTATATGCTCAATAGAATCTTTACTACGGCTTATTATTTCATTATTATTTTTTTGCTGATTCAATGTTTTGCAATGTTATATCTCTGAAACATGGGTAGTCATCAACTGTCACTCTCGCTATCTCCCTGATTTCTCTGTTAGTAATTGATAGCTCTCCACCAGCTTTATTTGACGAGCAATAATGTCAGCACATCTTGGAAGAAGTTCAACTGGCTGCCCTCCAGGGATCACAATATATTCAATAGAAAGTCTGGCCTCTTCTAAAGCATCAATCTCTTCTAGGGAAGATCTTCTCGTGTCTGCTCCATCTGATATCTCAATATCATTCTTAATCTTTTTGAATGAACTAAAATAACTTGCACCAAGATTCTCCATACCAAGAATAGTACGCATGACCCTTACCATATCTGCTATCATGTTTGTCTTCATCACAAATATGGGTAGATGTTGATATTTATCCACTCCTTGAACCCATGAATTCTCCTTGAGCTTAGAATGTAAAGTAAGAATTGCATTAGCTGCTCCAATGCCATTGTGAATTTAACTGCATTCTCTAGGCCCATTACTTCCACTACTTGCTCTAGATCAACCTCCATGATCTTTTATAAGTATATAAAATAAGTGGTGAATCATCATCCTTCCGAAATTGCTCATAACTACCTTTCAACCCAAAAATATCATCATCACCACTCTCATTACCAGCCTCAAAAGCACCATCAGACTCTAAACATGTCAAATGCTCCTAAAATGACTTCCAATGTCTGGTTTTTTTGTGGCAGGACTTCCATCTATCACTACCTTCATAACCATCTGGCGGACCTCAAATGTTGGAGATTTTCCTATTCACAACATATCATGGAAATTTTATATGATGTTTGAACACGCCAAGATAGATACTTGATTAATTATTTCTATTTTTGAATTGACATTGCATACTAAATCATATAACATATTTATCCCCTGGGATGGATATGAAAAAATTTATAGAGCACCTACTAATATGGCATCCACAGTTGCTTCTAAGCTGTGATGAATACGACATTCGGTCCCTGATGTCATCTCTACAGCATAAGTAAATGAGGATGGTACTTTTCTCTCAAGTATAGCCTTCTGAACTCCCCTTCTCTTTGTGTCATCATCTCCAAGGGTAACACTCTACACACCCTCTACAAGCATATCTAAAGAAGGATTCTTTATGATATTTTCAATAGTCATTCCATGTGCAGTTCTAACGAATTGGATTCCACGCTGAGAAATAGTACTGGCTGCCATTGCTTCAGGCTTTGTTCCAATTTCATCAGTAATAACTGTTTGAGGGATATGATTTCAACTGCTTCAATCATGAATTTATGTTACATATCAACATTTGGTACTTGCATTCTCCGTGACCGACCAATGCATGCATGAGGGATGTCTCCATCACCAGCTATTTCATTTGATGTATCAACTACCACAGTGCACTTCTTATCTGGTTCCATATTAGGCTGATTTGATGGGAGAGACATTGATGTTTCTGAAACATCAAGCATATTTCCCAATTTCATATCTACTCCCTCACTTATTGCTTCAACACTATCAACTGCAATTTCTTCCACTGTCAAGACACTCTTCTTCTTCATTATCTGAATGTGAATGAAATTCAGCATCAGAGGAAGATGAGTTTACCTCTAATTGAACTTCAAACCCCTCATCGTCAAATGAGTTAAACCTATCAGTTCCAATGGATTTCTCTCTATCCCAAAGCATCCATCACTTCATAAGAGGATCCATTCACAGTGTTAATCTCTCATGCCTCCTCAATTGATCTATACCTCTTTCTTGAAAACTCACGCATTTCACCTTCTGCGTTATCACTTGCGTCTAGATTATTAATAGAACCTACAAAGGTGCAATGCCATCCACTTCTTGGTCTAGCACTCCTTCCAATTTGGCAAGTAAATAATCCTGCTGAGAAGGCTCCTTGGCATGCATTGATGTATGATCTTCCTTGCTTACATCAAATATCAAATTTGGTATTTCCTTGATGTCTGCCAGAAGAGCATCTTCCAGTGGAAAAATCGAACATGTATGATTTCTCTCATCTAACAAAGATTATAGTATCCATTTCATTGTCACTCTTTCAATAGCCTCCTTGCCACTTGGCACCTTTTACTAAGACTCCACTTAATTCCTTCACGACATCACAATCCCCATTAGACTCAATGAATTGTTCCTCCACATTTTCTTTCTTATTTTCATCTAATAAAGAACCCAACATCCCTTGAATCTGTTTGTGTTTAAAATCAATTCTCATTGGATGAGAAGATACATCCAGGGTGGCATTGTCCAAAATTTTTCCAATCCTTATAAATGGAGATGAATATTCTCCTTGTTCATTCCCTGCCTCCATCCAGTTCTTGTTGCCTATACATTTCTTTTTCCTTCCTCCTCCATCCAGTTCTTTTTGCCTATACATTTATGAAGAAAGGATATATTCATGTGAAACCCTGTCCAATTGCTTCTCTTGGCTAATGCCATCACCTTCATCCCATAGAGAATCCGAAAATTGAATGTCGACTTGACCAAAGACATTGCTTACTTCCTGCTGAGATTGAACAAGAGAGTCAAAATCTCTCCTTCCAGGGGGCATTAACTCTGTGCTTTGAACTTGAAGTTTTCCTCTTTTCCCTTCTCTTATATCCCGAGATTCCAAAAACATGCTGCAGCCCATCCTTTCTGTCTCCTCTGCCCACTGAAATTTCAAAATAACTTCATCCTCGCCCTTATATGCTCCTTAAGTTTGGAATACAAAATCATCATTTCCACCATTCTTGTTTTCCATATTTACTTCTGTTGAATCTATATTGTGTGCTAGGTTATGAGTATATTGTTTTAAATTATTAACTTTAGAAAAAAGACCAATCATAAGAATATTCTTATTTTGTGCAGGCCTGCAATCCATGACTGAGGAGGAATTGACAGCAAACAATAAACCACATTTCTCAGAGGCATTCAACAAAATTGGCAGATCTTTAGTGTTTTTTCTGAAATTCATTCGACTGTTCAGACGTTGGCTGATTCTTCTTACCTGTATTTTCAAACCCATCTCCCAAAATATATAGCCATCTAGAAGGTAATGACTCTTTGAGCCCTTCGAAAATACACCACATAATAATCTCTGCCCAATTGTTTGAGCTGCTTATCAACTCACCAATGTCTGGTCCAAACAAATTTCCTTCAATGATAAAATTAATTTCCTCTTTTCAAATAGAGTTTAGAAGCATTTACACAGATTCTAGAGTTGTTTCTTCTGACCATACATTTAAAGGTCTCAAATTTCTTGATTTATATGTATTTGCACCATTTGAACTAAAAGCTATATTGTGCAAAGTTGTTTCAAGCTCAAAACTATTATCCTGCCTATAGAAGCCTGAACCCCAATAATCCTCGCAGTGGTCACTTTCACCAAGTAGAATATGTGCTTCATCAACATCATCAAACCTCAAACCTCAATTGCACTTCCAAGTTTTTCTCTATAACAATTTTTGTGAGTCCTGCTTGTCGGACACCAGTTAGAAACTTCGTTTCACTTGAAAATTCATAAAAATTGAATTTAAATTAGCCTCATGTGGGTTGTATTTCATTTCTAGTATATTTCGTTTGATTATTTCTTTATACAATCTCCCCACTTCTCTTATCCATGTTCCAGCATTCCTTTGCACCTTTTGGTGCAATTTATAGCTATAGTAATGTTTAATATTTTGGATCTATCGATCTGAGATGGATATTGCAACATAAATCTGAAGGATTCATGAGATTACTCCATGTTTGATCAGATTTTTTTTATGATAAATGTTATCTTGCAGGAAAATTTCAAAATTTAAAGTCATATTAATTCAGTACATTGATGCAAATTCATACACTGATACAATGGTGCAAATGCATGGATTTAGTTTTTGAATGATATAAGATGGTTTAATAGGAGGACAGGACACTCACACCCACCATTATAAGCTTAAGATCCAGGATTCTCATGAAAACCAATCAAAGGAAGGAGCAGCGGGAAGGTTAACCTTAAACATATGTAAAGCCATCCTTATTTTCACTAGGCGCAGAGACGTTTCGTTACAAGGTGGACTAGCTATCATATTCATCAGTTTTTATTTTCTTGTAAGATGTCTCATTTATACAAAGGAATAGGTTTTGTTTGATGTTCTATGCATTCTTTATGGTTTATGTCAATGAAGGTGATCGAATCACTAAGGGCGACTAGAGATGATCGGGGGCTTAGCATGTCAAATTTGGAGTAAATTCACAGAGGTAAATTGCCAGCAACATTGACAGGGACATTAAGGTGCAAAAATAATGGAGCAAGAGACAGTCAGTCAGATCGCAATTGTGCTATGGACCCACTCTGATTTCTAAGCAAGACAGGGAGGATTGGAATTAACTTTGTGCGGTTGATTGATTTCCCATAAATCCATGATATATTCTGGCACTAATTTGGAGGGGATGATTTGGTAGATCAAACCCAATACAAGCTATTTAGAACAAATGTTTGAGGGCAAGCTATAAGAAAAAAATTGCTTGAGAAAAAATGAATTGGGTTGATCCATGATGGATTCTGAATTGTGTTCTTTAGGTTTGTTCTCATGGGATATTCAACATAAATAATATGAACACTCATGTACCTCTCCTCAAAGATGGTGTCCTGGATCAAGTTCTTATCCCATATCTATAAACACGGCATGTTCATATCCATACCCCATGTCAGCCAGGGCAGAGGATATTGCCAAAGGCAGACAAGAGCTCATGAAAATGTTTGAAGGAATGCCTGAATCAGCTTATGAATTCTCCCTGAGTGATCTTGTGGAGCAGAAGGCTGCCATGTAGAAGAGATCAAATGAGGAAGTGCAAACAGAAAAAACATAAAGCAGAGGAGAGGAGTTCAGGAAAGCAGGAAAAGAGGAAGACAAGTGGAAGCTATATAAATGGGTCAAGTAAGAGTAAGGGAGAAAATACTAAACCGTTTATTATCAATATATTTATTCCCAGAAGCTTGACAAAATGATTTCATTCTACCTCTAGGTCAATACCGAGAAGAGCCATGATTCAGAGAAAGGATCAGGGAATACATATCCTGTTGCAAACCTGTATAAGATGAAGACATCCTATTCTCCTACTTGTTCTTCAATTGGCTTCTCCAAGGTGTCTCCTAAACCATCTTCTGCCCAGGATGGTCAGTCTTATCAGGTTCTCCTAGCTTCTACCATACATACTGCTTATAATTTTGGCCTTTGGAAATTGAGCATGAGTAGATGCTCATTCTGTTGCGGGTACACTTTCTTTTCCAAGACTATTTTCTAGGTGCTTCTTCTATGTTTCTCTTCACGCAACTTCTGAATTTTCAATTTTTGACCATTGAATATATTTTATCTTAATTATGAACTGGCAAACCCCAGGGTTCAAGCTTAACTCCATGCTTAATAACCACCCATGGCTTAAGAAGTCCACACTAGTCACTTACAAATTCCAAACATCACAATCTATCTACTTACAATTTCACTTATAACAACCCCAGTGCCTTGAGATGCTATCTTTTACTCTTAAAATGTGGGAACAAAAGATTATAACTTAATGGGGAGGTAGCACCTTCATTAAGAACTGATTATTTTATTAAACCTATCATTAAGGAGTGGAAAGATGGAACCTTAAAATGTTTGCTTTAGATTTTTATTCCCACAATAGTCTTGTTGTCGAGTGTGAACTTCATCCATGCTTTTTGTTGAAGTTTTATCAGATTTTATCTCTTTATGATCATGTTTTATCCATGTTGGTTGACATCAGAATAGTTTTTGGAATGCAACTAAACTTTGAGAAAGCAACCCCCGAGTCATCCTGAATTCAAAGTCTTTCTGCATATACATCAAAAAATGTTAGGACATGCTAGTGAAAAGTTGGAAACTACTAATTACCTATTGTCTATTTTCTTTTCGTTTATTTCTTTTTATCACGAGAATTGATAATTAACTACTGTCATTTTTCTTTATATTTATTTCTTTTTCCTTTATTTTTTATTTTTTGGGTATTAGGAGAATTCCTAAACATAGTGCCTGTCTCTGAGGAGGCCCAGGGTCATGTCTGAGGGACTGACCCTATACTCTTGAACCTAAGGCATTATGCAACTGCCCACGGACACACTAGGTGTGTTAACTGAGTTTCAAACTTGGGTGGGGCCTCAATATTGCTCAGAAAAAGCATTCTTCCTTGGAATAATCTGGGGGAGGTCCAGGATCAACCTTTGTGGCTGCCTTATAACACCAAGAGTATATCCAGCAACCTGTAAGCCTGATATAAGCCAGATATACCAGATCTTATGATTTAGCAAGAGCCTTATAACACCAAGAGTATATCCAGCAACCTGGAAGCCAGATATAAGCCAGATATACCGGATCTTATGATTTAGCAAGAGTGGAGACTCTAGGAAATGGGGAGTCTATGCCTTGAGGCGAGATCATAGCAAGCCATATACTCAATGGGATTTGAACTGTGGTCTCATTAGTTTCACCCAGTGAAAATTACCGTTAAACCACATATCACTGTATAATCAACTATTCTCCATTACTTGAAACATTTATAAAACTTTAAAGTCCCTAGCTGATTGGATTGCTCTAACATTGAGCCGCTTGCCATTTCATGAGGTGGGTTAACTAAGTTTCGAACCTGGGCGGCGCCTCAACATTGGTCAGCAAACACTTTCCAATGCAGGTCATCCACCGTTTGGCCTAGCACAATAGGCTAATTAACAATTGTTTGTTACTTGAAACATTTCCGAAACTTTTAAGTGCTTGGTTGGTTGGATTACTCAAACACTGAGCCACTTGCCCCATGAAAACACTTTCCAATGCAGGTCATCCGCCATTTGGTCTAGCACAATAGGCTAACTAATAATGTCTGTTACTTGAAACATTTCTGAAAATTTAAAGTCCTTGGTTGGTTGGATTTGTCCAACACTGAGCCACTTTCCCCTTCATGAGCGACGCCCTTAAGGGTTCAACATAGATGTGCGTATTCCTATTTCCAACTCCCTTGTTAGGCCACACTTTGGCTAAGGTCCCCTGCCTAACCTCAAGCAAAACTAGCTCTATCCCCGTCTTGAAAATTACACATACTAAGATTTACACCAGATTTTCCCTTTGCCAGTGTGGTACTGTACTACTGAGCTACCCACCCCTTCATTGTGGGCATCATTAATGGTTTGACCTAGATGTACGGATTTCTATCTCCAACAAAGAAAACACCTAATTTGGAAGTAAATCATAAAAACTGAATGAAAGAGAATGTATAATGAACAAAGTTTTTATGCCAACATTCTACCATATTCCAAAGTTTTCATGTTTGATTTCTAAGTCATTTATATATATTTTAATCATTTCTTTACGTTTAATTGAGTATAACTGCAGCCCAATTCGTTTCATATTTAATCATCCCTGAATTAGGTGTGCTCATGCTCCTAAGTCATGACTTTTAGACCTGTGTGTGGAAGTTCTCGTTGCTCTGTTTCCAAAGGTTTTGAAAGTGTTCATTTCAAAAGTCATCCCCATTTCCAAATGTTTTCCTTACCCTGTTTCAGGAAACTAAGACTTCAAAATATTGTGCTCTTTGGTTGAATCAAAAATTTTATTTTCATATTAAAGACTGGGAATCCAAAAGGAAAAAGTGGTTCCATTTAATGATATGTGCAACCTAAATTATCCAAGTTATTTTTATTACACTCCATCCATCTATTTCGTTGCAACATTCCTAGTCCTTTAGTATTCAATTATAACTCTATAAAATCAAGATGGCCATCCATATTCAAAGGCTTTTGCTTTTCTTTGCGTTATCTTCTAATAAGGATTTTTATTTCCAAGTAATTCAACTACCAAAGGTAGTACATGCGAGTAGAGAAGTAATTCAACTACCAGCTATTCTCCTACATAGTACATGCTTTGATAGATTATATCAAAAGTCTTACCAATACAATAACATTGATTGTTGTATGTGGACATTTTTGTTCAGGATGGTCCATTACATAATCAAGATGAGGAGCTAGATCATGCAATTGCACTTTCTCTTTCTGAAGAACTAAGCAAACTAGATGGTATATGATGGCAATTTCATTTTTTACAGTTACTTTTAGTTTAATTATATCATTTAGCTCGATGCTTTTCATATATTCAACTAAATCTTTGTTGCTTAACAAGACTTTGTCATTTCCATGTTTTAGTGAAATTTTTTATGGTTTGATACTCTCATACAACCTTTATCAAGTTACATGCACCTTCATTAGAAAAAGAAGAGAATTTTTCTTGCCATGACTATCTTTCTTTGTCATTGTTGACTTAAGAAAGTCTTTTAGCTAAGAAAATAGTTTCAAGGTTATGGCATAACTTGTCATATAAATTGAACAGAATTTATATCCAAAATGTTAACTTGTAAACTACTTAGTTGGTTTTAGGCTTTCCATTTAAATTCTACTTCAGTTTGAACTTTGAACGAGTTGTTCCATAGACTTGAATATTAAGAGATTTTGGTGTAAGGATTAAAAATTAGCCCGTAAGGCCTCTCAGTTATTCATTTATTTTATCTAATATAACATTTACTATTAAATTAGAACCACTCAGCAAAAATACGTCATAAATCAAGATCATACTTTGTAGATTGTCGTAGAATAAAAATAGGAGCAAGGACACTGAGTTCTTTTGGTTTTTCTGGTTCTTATTCCTTTGGTGTATCTTTGCACCTTTAGGGGCAATTGCTAGTTTAAAGTCTAATTCTTTAAAGGGTGCTAGCTCAATGGAAGAGCACCTGCTTTACAAGCAGGAGGTTGGTGGTTTGATTCCATCGTGCCCGGATATTCATATATAGGGAATGATGAAGATCAATTTTTGGTGACGGATGCTCTTTTGACCATCACCAATGAACTTACGGTGACATTTTTCGACCCTCACCAAAATATGAAATGGTGACGGTCAACGAATGCCACCATATATACGCATCAATAGTGATGACCATTAAAAGTCCGTCACCATAAATCATTGTTGTTTATATGAAATGGTGAGGGTCACTGTTTGTCATTATAGTCATTATCCGTGACGAACCTTGATGTCACCAATGCGTTTATAGTCACGGTCAATGAACGTCGACATATATATGCACCAATAGTGATGGTCATGAAAGGTCCATCACAAAAAATCGTTGTTGTTCATATGAAATGGTGACGGTCACTATCTGTCATTATAATCAATATTCGTGACAGACCTTGAATGTCACCATAACATATACTTTCGGCGATGCCACCTTCGGTGACGTTCAGTTTTTTGGTGACGGAGGCTATTGTCCATCACCATTGCTCATATGAAATGGTGATGGTCACTATCCGTCACTATAAATAATTATTGGTGACGGACCTTGAATTTCACCACAACACCTATACTTTTGGCAACGCCACCTTTGGTGACGTTCACTTTTTTGGTGACGAAAGATATTGTCCGTCACCATTGCTCATATGAAATGGTGACAGTCACTATTCATCCCTATAAATAATTATTGGTGACGTACCTTGAATGTCACCACAACACCTATACTTTTGGCGACGCCACCTTTGGTGACGAAGGCTCTTTTGACCCTCACCAATGAGCTTATGGTGACCATTTTCGCCCCTCACCAATGTGCTTTTTTCTTGTAGTGTTTAATACCAACTAGAAGAAGAAGAAAAAAAAACAAATGAGTGAAACTAGCAGGCCTGTGGAGACCCTGAGGGCTACCCAGGAGACTTTGAAGGTTGCCCACAACATTCACTCAATTCATTAAATTAAAAAATCAATCAAGGTAAATTTTATAGAATGGAATTTAGTTAGAGATATTAATTAATTTACTAGAAAATAAGAACTAATTTTTAATTACAAACAAAATCATAATTATTATAGTTTCTCCATTATTTTATAAGTCTATTTCTTTTAATTTCTTCTACTGAAACCAATTACAAAGCATTGTGCATTGATATCTCACAGAAAGCAATTTGTCTAAGATAAATTAGTGATGACATGCGAGGAAGGCATAGAGTAGCTATATCTATGAAGTGCGACAATAAAATCCAAACTAAGTTGTATCTCAACATCATTTTGTAATGGAAAAGATTACTTCTAATGAATTTTCATATCAACATTAGTTTTTAAGAAAGGATACAATAAAAAATGTATATTTTGTTGTGCAATAATATAAATAATATAAATAAGAACATGTGTGATATGTTTATTAGAATTTTGAGAAATGAAAATTTTCTATTATCTAGAGATAAATTATTTTTCTTTTAATTTAGTGATCAATGAAATCAACAATTGGGTGAGGCTCATATTCATGTGATATGGGTCTATTCGAACTACTATCACTATAATTTCTAAGTGAAACCACAATGACCCAACACGTTGTTTATGGGCTATTCATATTTTGTACATAATACTTCATAACATCCCACATTTTATGTAATATATTGCATACCTTACATAATATTTCATAACACAACACCACCAATTAAATTACCCATAGAAAATCTATTTTAGGTGGGGTGAGGACACTCTATCACTACCTCAAAGTGCTTCCATAACTCTAAGTTAAACCCTCATAAAAATAAAAAATTTCCCAATAATGAAATTATTTTAAATTTCCATAATATAATTCCCTCAAAATAATTTAAATTATATAGAAACAATTTATCTATTAAATAAAAATAAAAATAAAGAAAGAAATATAAAATTAACCATTTATTAAAAAATTTATAAAATAATTTTAAATCAATCAAATAAATAACAATGCAAACTTAAATTAATCTCACTTTTATAAATTATTTAATTTAAAATTGCCATCAATTTCTATGTAAATTCTTTTCTCTTTGAATTTTTATTCCAGTGAGATCACATGTTACTGGAACATAAAAATCAGCCATCCACAACAAACCATAACCAAGGAATTTGTTTTCTTTACACATAACAGCTCACCACATAATCATCATATTTAAAATGAAAGAAAGCATTCTGTTTACTATGAGCTTGCAAAGAGAAGCATTTAAAAATACCAATTAAAATAATAGAGAGTGATAACTCACCAAAAGTCAAAAAAAAAATAAAAATGCGTAGTCTAACGGGGCTTTCAATTTGCTTAGGAAATGATGAAATTTTTAGTTATATTTTGATAAATGTTTATTTTAATTTGGGCTTTCAATTTGCTAGTAAAATAATGAAAATTTTAATAAAATATTTAGTTTAATTGTGCTTTCAATTTGTTAGGAAAATAATGAAAATTTTAATAAAATGTTTAGTTTAATTGTGCTTTCAATTTACTGAAAAATAATGAAAATTTTATTAAAATGTTTACTTTAATTGTGCTTTCAATTTACTGGAAAATAATGAAAATATTAGTAAAATTTTCATACAATTTAATAAAATTTTTGAAAATTTCCAATTATAAATGATTTAATAATGGTGAACATTTATTTCCACAATTAAAAAAAAATTCAAACACTCAAACTGTTAATTGATTTTGAAAAAAGTATAATAACATAAAACAAAATTCAAATCCCTAGATATTTTTTTTTAAACATAACAACATTCTAGCCACTTTTTCTAGACAAATTTAACACGAGATAGACAACGCCTCAAAAAAAATAGCCATTCACAGTCTTTTTAAGCAACGGGTAAAATTTTCTAAGAAAGAGTATATTCTCTGCGCTCATTTGTTTTTTTTCAGCTCAAACAAATTTAACAAATTTGTGGCCTCTCTAAACAACGTCTTTTTCTGATGACGTTCAATCCAAATAAGAAAACAACACATCACCAAAAGAGGGGTCACACGCAATCCGTAACTAAGAGAGGATCAAGAAACCGAGCGCGCTGAATTTGCGGTTCTTGGGATGGTGAATCTACCCGTTCTGCAATGGAATATTTTAACCTCAATGGGGTCAGCGATGGAGTATTATAGAATTTTTCACGAAAGATACAACTAGGTTATCTATGTTTATCCATGTCCTAAGCGATATAACCCTCGTAGATTCGATTCCTCTATTTCCTTATTATATCTATTTAGTCGTACAAAATTCGTTGAAACTATAGTTTCGATGGGAGAAAATGCCAAAACAACAAACATATGTACTCCACATATATTCAGGTTGTATATGACAAGAAAGTGGGGTTCCGGGCCAACAACGCAGAAGTTGAAGTAAGAAAAGTCGTTGGGTTTTATCGCTGATGGGATACATCAATCGGTTTATGGATTGATCTGTCATAGCCTTTCTGTTTATAAAGTTTCTTCATCTCCTAGTGTGAATGGAAGTCTGCTTGAGGAATCTCCTTGCTCAATCCTCATACTTTTCCACTATAAATAAAAACAAATTAGCTGATGCATTTTAGCACATGACGCATGATAAACAAAAACCTTAGTCTATCTAGACAGTTATTTTGCTCTGAAAGTCATAGAAATTTTTGTAAGATTTTAATGTTGGAAACACTGTCAACCACCGCCATGAAGGCAGCCTATACTTAATTGAATTTTTGTCTAGGAAGGACAAGGAGCGGACGTTTATTTACGCAAAAACCAAAACAGAGTAGCCGAACCCATTACTCTGCGTTTATTTTCTTTTCCGCTGTTGACTTCCCTGTTTGCCCGCACTTTGCCACCCGCAACATTTACGTTTTACTAATAAGTCTTTCGCCAAATTTATTTCCCCGCCGATGCGATATCGACGGGATGCACCTACCTTACCACATTGCAACCATGCACAAACCTTTGTTATTCCGCCTTTCCTTGCCTTTCTCGCTGCATCACACTCTTGGTGGTTTAACTCCGCGCATACCGTGGCCCACAAATTTTAAGTTGTAACTCTTAAGCTTTCACCGAAGTTATGTTTTCACCGATGCGATATCGGCCGGACCCACCTCAACCCCTTGCCGCATTACCAAACTGTGAAAACCTTTGTATATCCATTATTTCCATACCTTTTGCATTTCACATTTCCCGCGGCTTACCGTGTCACAGCCCACACTTTGCAATGTTTATGACTTACCTTTTAAAGTTGGCCGCAGGTTATCTTATTTTTTTTGCGATGCACTCGCAAAGGGCACATGTCAAGCTTAGGAGGATAGTGAATACTACACATTGTAGGCTTAGGTGTTTAACCGATTAGTGCCTGCAAGTTAAAGTTATTTTGTTGCGATGTGATATGTGCCATGTCACATTGCACATCACAAGTCTTATTTTTTTCCCGTAAGCGCCCAAGATAAATGTTAAAATGACCTATGAGCGATTTGCGATGGAGCACTAGACACAATGTGTTTTCAGAAGCGGAACCAATAAAATTTCAGGTTCGCTGTTATGTGTTTTTTCTACGCGTTTTTGTATATAAAAAACAGAAAAAACCAAAGGATGATTTGGTTGGTGAACATTCGATCCAGCATTGAATAGCATTGAAATGTTCAAGCTTCGCCCATTTTTTATAAACCTATGTAATTTCATTTTTTTTAGAGAGATAGATGAATCGAATTTTAGAGAAGAGTTGAATAAATTTCAAATGTATTTCTCTCCCGTGTTTAACACTCTGCCTGTCTCTGCATGTCTGATATTTCCACAATTTTTGCATTCTCTATGTTGAAAGGGGAACACATTCCTCTGTGTTGTTGTTTATTCATAATTTCCAACATGGTATAAGATCAGGTCTAGGCTCTCAGTGAAAGAAAGTGTTCTTTACTGAAGAAGCTGAAAATTTGTTTTGAGAAGTTGATTCTCTAGCAGTGAAAAGGCTTTGTTTACACAGTCAAGATGGAAGCAGCGGACAAAAAGCTGACTAATCCCCAACTACCATAGTTCAATGAGGAGAATTATGATTATTGGGCTATTACAATGAAGGCCCTATTCTACTCACAAGATATTTGGGAGCTGGTGGAAACTGGTTTCCAAGAACCAGTAGATGCATCAGCATATAATACTTTGACACAAACACAAAGAGATTTATTGAGAGAAAATAAGAAGAAGGACTCCAAAGCCCTCTTCTATATCTTCCAAGCAGTACATGAGAGTATTTTCCCAAGGATTTCAGTAGCAAAAAAGTCTAAGTAGGCATGGGATACCCTCCAGAAAGCCTATCAAAGCATGGCAAAGGTGAAAACAACAAAACTTCAAATGTTGAGAAGAGATTTTGAAACTCTTTGTATGAACGAGTCTCATAACATAGACTCTTTCTTCACACATGTGATTGTTTTGGTTACCCAAATCAGGTCTCACCGAGAGACACTTGAAGAAAGGAGAATAGTGGAGAAAGTCTTAAGAAGTCTATCATTAAAGTTTCATGGCATAGTAGTGGCCATAGAAGAGACAAATGATCACTCACAGTTTTCAGTGGATCAGCTTCATGCATCACTGATGTCTCATGAGCACATACTGAACAAAGCAACATACTCCTCATTTGAGCGTGCATTCAAGACACAAATGTTTTTTGGTCAAGTTAGAGGTCGAGGGAAATCAAACTATCGAGAAAGAGGAAGAAGCCCACACATAGGTGGAAGAAGCAACCCTGCAAAGACAAGTGGAAGGGGCAGCAATCTGAATCCAAGCCAAGGCTCAAGCAAGAATCAAGCACAAGGACAAAGGTATGATAAATCTCAAGTCCAATCTCATTATTGCCAAAAGTACGGTCATTATGCAAATGAATGTAGAAAGACGCAAAATGACATGGGTAGTAAACCTAGTGTAAATTTTACAAAAGAAAATCATAACCAAGGGAGTGTGCTTTTAACTTTTAATGTAGCACAAGAAAAATAAGAAGATGTATGGCTCTCAGATTCAAGTTGTAGTAACCATATGACTAGAAACATAGCAATTTTTTCCTATTTAGATGAAAGTGTAAAATCTGAAGTGACAATGGGGACTGATAGAAAGGTCTCTGTCATGGGGGAAGGAAGAGTAAACATACTGGGAAAGAAGGGAGACAAGAAGTTCATGGTAGATGTCTATTATGTCCCTGACATGAAATGTAACTTTCTAAGCATTGGATAGCTCATGCAAAACGGCTATAATTTTTTTTTTAAGAATGATGTGTGCAAAATCATGGATATACCTCCAAGTAGATAGTTCATTGAAAAACTGCATATGACAAGAAATAGGATGTTTCCTCTCAAGATCAGATCAGACTTGAAGGAAGGAGGTGTTGTAGCAACTGTCACATAAGAAGCCGTTCAAGAAGAAGTGAAAGATGAGAACTGGTTATGGAATTTGAGATTTGGACATCTAAATTTTGGAGGTTTGAATTTGTTTCATAGAAAATACATGGTAAATGGATTACCACTCATATAGAAACGAGACAACCTATGTGAAGGCTTCATATTGGGAAAACAACACATAATCATTTCCAGTAGGAAAGAGTATAAGAGAAAAGGCACCTTTGGATATTTTCCCCTCAGATTTATGTGGACCAATGGAAACACCATCATTAGTTGGAAGTCATTATGTTTTGACATTTATAGATGATTGCACAAGGAAGACATGGGTCTATTTCGTAAAACGGAAAGGTGAAGTGTTTGAAAATTTATATCACTTCAAAGCTCTTGTTGAGAAGCAAAGTGAACACTACATAAAAGTGTTGAGAACTAACAGAGGTGGAGAATATATCTCCAAAGACTTCCTACATTTCTGCGGGGAGCATGGAATACACAAGTAGTTTACGACAAGGTATACACCTCAGCAAAACAATGTTGCAGAAAGAAAGAATAGAACCATCATGGACATGGTAAGAAATATGTTAAAGGAAAATAATTTTCCAAATGGGTATTGAGCAGAAGCTGTCGATTGTGCAACTTATATTTTAAATAGATGTCCAACCAAAGCTGTTATTAACAGATTTCTAGAAGAAACATGGAGTAGAACAAAGTAGTTTTTCACTTACATGAAAGTGTTTGGATGTGTGGCATATGCAAATGTCCCAGATCAGTTAAGGAAGAAGTTGGACAACAAGGGGGAGAAGTGTATATTTGTTGGATACATTGATGAATCCAAGGCATATGAGTTCTACAATCCATCAACCAAGAAGGCAATAATCAACATAGATGTTCATTTCATATAATAGGAAGCATGGGATGGATGTTTAGAGAAGACAGTAAATGTGAAGTCATGTATTTCACATGAAGACAAAGAGGAATTGATTGCAGAAAATAATTCCTCAACAATGGCTCCTCCTCCACCTACACAAGCTCAATAGAGCACACTGCAAGAAAGCAATAGAATAGCATTGCAAATCCAAGTAAGTGCTTCTCCAAGCACACCATAGGGATCAGTGACTCCCTCGAGTTCAAGTGCAACTCCAAGCACATCTTCAACAAATACAAGAAGATGAAAACTGAGAAATTTAAGTGAAATTTATGAGCAAGAAGAAGTTGATAGTAATGTTGGTTTGAGTTATTTACTTTCTTTACTTTGTCATGTTGATGACCCAATCCATTTTGAAGATGTAGTAAAAGAATAAAATTGGATTGAAGCAATGAATGAAGAGATAGGAGAAATAGAAAAGAATACAACATGTGAGTCAGTGTACCTCCCATAAGGAAAGAAGTTATTGGAGTGAAATGGGTCTATAAGACAAAGAGCAACATTGAAGGTAAGATAGAAAGGCACAAAGAAAGGCTATTTGTTGAAGGATACAATCAGCAGCAAGGAAGAGACTACGAGGAGACCTCTGCACCATTTGCAAGGATAGAGACAGTGCGAACAGTGTTGTCTATAGCAACAGAAAAAAAATGAAAGTTTATCAAAGTGATGTGAGGTCAAGATTATTGAATGGAGTGTTGAAAGAGGAGGTGTATGTTGAACAACCTCCTGGCTATGAGATAGAAGGCCAAGAACACAAAGTGTGTAAGTTGAAGAAAGCTCTTTATGGGCTGCAAAAAACACCATAAGCATGGTACATCAGGATTGATGCTTGCGTGGTGGACAATGGGTATGACAAGTGTGATGGTGAACCCGCACTCTACATCAAAGAACATGACGATAAAATTATTATTGTTGTTCTATAAGTAGATGATTTGATTTTCACAGGAAATGATGTTTCTCTCATTTCTAATTTTAAAGCAGTCATGAAAAGTGAATTTGAAATGACTGACTTGGGTTTGTTAAGATATTTCTTAGGAATACAAGTAAAACAAACAGAAAAGGGGATTTGTATCTCCCAAGAAAAGTATGTTGAAGAAGTTTTAAGGAGGTTCAATATGCAGAAAAACAAGCTATCATCAACTCCAACTGTCATGGGGTTGAAGTTGAGCAAGGAAGATTGCAGCAAGAATGTCGATCCGACATTGTACAAAATCATGGTTGGAAATGTAATGTATTTGACTACACCTAGGCTTGATATACTGTATGGAGTAAGTCTGATATCCAAATTCATTGAGACACCCAAGGAGACACATTGGAAATCAGGCAAGAAAATTTTAAGCTATGTAGATGTAACAAAGGAGTATGGTGTTCTATATTCCACAACTAATGATTTTAAGCTGATTGGTTACACTGATAGTGCTGGGCTGGAAGTTTAGATGAAAGAAAGAGCACATCAGGGTATGTTTTTCATTTTGGATTGCGAGCAATTTCATGGGCTTTCAAGAAGCAACCAATAGTTTCATTATCAATATGAGAAACTGAATATGTATCAGCAACAGCAGCAGCATGTCAAACAGTTTGGATGAGAAGGATGCTGAGAGATATATGTCATGAGCAAGACAAAGGAACCACAATCTTTTGTGATAACAACTCAGCAATTTCATTGTCAAAGAATTATTTTTTCCACAAGAGAACAAAGCATATCGATGTTAAATATCATTTTATAAGGGAATTAGTTAACAATGGTGAAACTGTTTTGCAGTATTGCAGGTTAGATGAAAATTTTGTTGATATCCTCACAAAGCCATTGGGACATAAGAGTTTTGTTTAACTCAGACAGTGTTTGGGAATGATTGATGGCAGAAATTGTGATTAAGGGGAAGTGTCAGACATATTCCCAACCACCGCCATGAATAAACAGTGGAAACAACCCACACTTAATTGAATTTTTGTGCAAGAAGGACAAGGAGCAGGTTTCAAGCCTACAAACATTTTTTGAAGAAAAAACCAAAAAAAAGTACCCAAGCCCATTACTCTTGAGTTTATTTCATTTTTCATCGTTGACTTACCTGTTTGCCCACATTTCGCAACCTGCAACATTTAAGTTTTACCCTTAAACCTTTCACCAAGATTATTTCCTCGCTGATGCGATATCGACGGCACCCACCTACCTTTCCGCATTGAAACCGCGCAAAAACCTTTGTTATTCTTCCTTTCCTTACCTTTCTCGCCATATCACACTCCTCGTCGTTTAACTCCCCGCATACCGCAGCCCGTAACTTTTAAGTTGTGACTCTTAAGCTTTCAAGCTATGTTTCCACCGATGCGATATCGACGGGACCCACTCCAAACCTTTCCCACATTACCAAACCATGAAAACCTTTGTATTTCCATTATTTCCTTACTTTTTTCATTTCGCATTTCCGGCGGCTTACCGCGTCGCAGCCCACACTTCGCAATGTTTATGATTTACCTTTTAAATTCAGCCGCAATTTATCTTATTTTGTTTGTGATGCGATCACAAAGGGCACGTGTCAAGCTCAGGAGGATAGCACATACCACGCATTGCAAGCTTAGGATTTTAACGGATTAGTGCCTGCAAGTTAAAGTTGCTTTGTTGCGATGCGATATGTGCCACGTCACATGACACATAACAAGTCTGATTTTTTTTTCGTAAGCGCCCAGTTTAAATATTAAAATCGCTGACGAGCAATTTGCAATGGAGCGCCGGACACGATGTATTTTTAGAATCAGAACCAATAAAATTTTAGGTGCATTGTTATGCGTTTTTTGTACACGTTTTCGTGTCTAAACAACCGAACAAAGCCAAAGGACGATTGCGTTGGTGAATCTATGATTCAGGATTGAATAGCATTGAAATGTTCAGGCTTCAGCCTTTTGTATAAACATATGTAATTTCATTTTTTTTACAGAGAGAGAAGAATTGAATTTTAGAGAAGAGTTGACCAAATTTCAAATGTATTCCTCTCATGTGTTTAACGCCCTGCCTATCTTTGTATGACTATTATTTCCATAATTTTTGCATTCTCTGTGTTGGAAGGGGAACACATTCATCTATGTTGTTGTTTATTAATAATTTCTAACATTTAAGAAAATTTGGCAGTGATTTTTGAAAATCTAGGTTATAGCTTTTTAACTTCAATATTTTGGGTGCCCTAGAGGTTTTTTATGGTGCCAAATTCATTTCCACCATCAAATGATTCAAAAATGACTTTGAGAAATTTCTTAATTTTTTTTACGAGAATTCCTGCCACTTGTGGTCCAGGCAATTCCTCCTCCTCCTTAGACAACTCTAAACAAAAGAGTATCCAATGTTCTCAGACACATTTAAATAGGGGTTATGTTAATTTGTGGACAAGCCTAGGTTCTTTTCTCGGAGACTTCACAGCAATCCGAAGCAGAAACAGTTTCTGATAAAGGATATTCATTTGTACAATAAATGCTATTTCCACTTTACTTTTCTTTCAAATCTCTCCAACCCGATTATAGAAGAGAATCAAAGCACACATATTTATACCTATACAAAATTCATTTGAGTGTTAGTTTTTTTTTTGAAATTGAGAAAATCGCGCCTGAAACAACTCCCAAGAATAGATAGTCTTTCCAGGAATTTCAAGTTTTCATGGATGACTGTAGGTACGAGAGAGAGGTTCTTCAATTTTCTAGGGTTTTGTCTAGCCCACTAGACTACAGTGCTCCATTATTGCACTCCGTTGATAATACTATCTATAATTCTTATCATCTCGATAAAATCACTGAGAAAGAATCGGTAAAAGCTTTCTCGTAACACGAAAGAGCGACATAGGCACCAGAAATTGAATGCCTCCATGTAATTTGTATGTAAATCATATTGATTTTTTTTATGGGCGTGTGCTTGTGACTATTTTTTTTTCTTTTTCGATAAACAAGAGTTGAATGTCTCATTCAAATTTTGCAGAAAAAATCAGTAATCCCGAGTCCCGACATTTTAAGCGGAGCTTTAAAGTACGTTTCTCAACTGCGACAACATATCCAGACACTTTCCATGCAATGAGACGTATTTTTGACTCTCAAAAGAATATCTGAATGGGCATTAAAGGAATC
Source organism: Pinus albicaulis (assembly GCA_034641835.2). Classification (NCBI taxonomy): domain Eukaryota; kingdom Viridiplantae; phylum Streptophyta; class Pinopsida; order Pinales; family Pinaceae; genus Pinus; species Pinus albicaulis. Next base: position 607,407,298 of record CM076576.1, read on the forward strand.
TGATACCTCCAAAATGCTCATAAATGAAGTAAAATTCAATAAATTCCCACATGCAATTTCAACCGAACTGAGGATTTTTGCTGCAGGAAGGGTCCTTCTAATCACAGTTCGGACATCACATGCAGATCCAGTCCTTTTTTCTAGACTATTTATGTTATTCAAAGAAGAGAAATTATATGTTATCAATGCTTCTACTTTCGTCTCCGGTGACAAGGACTGACATAATATACAGGTTAAGGTAGGAATTATATGAAGGTAGTCCTTCAATTTCATGTAATTGGATGAATTTTTCTATAATGCTCATGGGTGATTAACTTCATTTACTATCATCAGACCATGGAATCTAGCTCGCGATTTGATACAAGTGCTATATGTTTTAATATTTTACATTTAAGCTAACATAGAGGTGTTCCTTCTCTGAAATAATCCTTACGTTGCTAGCAAGCTTGAAAATATCTGTATGCTATTTGCATCTTAAATCAATTGCAACGGTTGACATAGAAAAAATCATGTGAGGAAAGCATGGCTTATGATTTTAGGGGTTAGCTCGGTGCTTGTTTCAAACATCATCTCATGGAATTATTGTATATTAATGTCGTTCAATCACTACCAAATGGCCTTTTCGCAAAATATTGTAGCGTCATAGTCTGCAAATAAGATATTGCAATTCCTATAATAAAACGTTATTAAAAATGAGCTCTCTCAGTAAAATGAAAAAATTGAAGTTTCTTTGATTCAATTTGTTTGATAATTTTTTTTTGGAAAACACAAAACCCAATAATAGGAAAACGTAGTTAAAAGAATTGGTAGTGCACTATAACATCAAAGAAGGTGGAATTCTCTTTTAACTCTCAAACCTATTGTACTTACTATCAATAATGTCGGAAAGTGAAAAGAGAAGTCGACAAAATTGCTAAATTAAAAATTATATTGAAATAGTAATTGTTACATTAAATTTAGCTTATTTAGTGTATTTTTTTAAGCTATAATTTGTAATTATATGCCTTATTTACAAGTGTAATATCCATACAGCATTACAAACACACAAATTATTATTAGTATTGCCAAAGAAAAAAAGTTATAAACTAAAAATTGTTGTAGTCCTACGAGATCCTACGGGATTCTAAATAGTTAGTTAGTTAGGAAGTTATAATCTGTTAGTTCAGTTAGTCATAGCTAATATTTTGAAGTATAAATTTAATTATTTTTCCATGAAGTATATACAGAGAAGACATGTTTATTAGCTATCAGTGATATCAGAGCCTCGCTCGGGGGCATCGACCTGCTGGCGGTTTAAACATTTGGGGTTTGAACCTTTTTTGAAGAGTGGTTGATCCTAAAGGATTGAAATGACCCTGCATCCACAAAACTGGAGGATCATCCGACTACTAGAGCCAGGAGAAGAGGCATGTGGCATTAACACAATTTCTCGATGGTTTTTTTGAAACCACTATCCTGGTGTTATTGCGCTATAGACTGGCTCGGGCTTCGAGCAATCTGGCACGATGGCCATGTTTGTATTTGAACTTTGAATTGAGTGTTTGGAACCGATTGGTTGCCCAATCCTTTGGAAAAATCTGTGTGTAGTCTGGTTGTATGAGCATTGAACAAACCTATGTTTTATTTTTTTTGGTCGAATTTGTGTTGCAGAGTGAAGGCGATGCTGTGTACCAAGTGTAGAAGGATCAGTAAGTTAAAAACTCCAGTTTTTTTTTAAGAAATATGTGGTTGAGATTTTGGTTGAAGAAGTAGCGTTGAATGGTTCAATTGTTGTAATTAAAAAGAGTTTTTATTTAAGAAAAATCAGTTCCTTTTAGTGATAAAAAAATATCACTGAAAGTTAAAACTGAGTTCTTTTAAGATAAATCAATGTCACGAGGTGGTTAAAAACAAAGCTTTTTTAAAATAATTTGTTGGCGGTGATTTAGAGAATTATTTTTTTAATATTTCCAAATTAAAAATGAACTCCTTGGTGTCCTTAATTTGGGTGGTCCTTTCCAGAAAGGAAAACTACCAGAAGTGGTTTAGGAAAGTTAAAAATACTCTTACCTTTAATGATTTATGGGATGGAGTCTGTGAAGGAGAAGGAGAGGATGCACTAGAGTAGCCTGATGAGAGGAAAAAACTTACAATCTAGAAATGTAAGGATAAGAAATCTTTTTCCTTAATCTCCACTTCAGTCTTGGAAGAGGTAAGCAGATACATTACTCAGAGTAAAATAGCTTATGATGCCATACGAAAACTAAAAGATCTTTATGATTCACATTTTGAATTGGAGATAGTTCAATGATTATTGAGTTTACTTAATCTGGAAGTGAGCGATAATGATCCTCTAAAATTTTCCTCTGAAACTAAAACCATCAATCATGAAATTGAATCTACTAGAGTTAAATTTGATTTTTCGCTTACTACCTTTATAGAATATCTTTACCCTAGTTATTCACACTACTTGGAATCTCTCTAAGCTATTGGGCAATTAAAATATTTAGATTTTGACAAATTAGTAGGGAAAATTGCAGAAAGAGAGAAGGATTTTGGAAAGAAAGAAGTATCCCATAGTTCTAATATCAAAACCCTATGTTTTTCTCAAAAAAACCAAAAAAATTAACAGGAATATTTCAAAAATACTAAAGGTAATAGAGTTTGAGGTAGGAAGAATTATAGAGGCAGTGGGGGTAGAAATATTCTGGGAGATAGAGATCAAAATTAAAAACAAAGAATTTATCTGATAAAACAACTGTAAAATGTTTTAGATGTGGTAAACTTGGACATACTACTACAAATTGTAGAATCCCTCGGAGAAAATTAATGAAAAATGAAAAGAGTTTCTTGAAAAGAAATATCATATAATCCTAGAGAGAGGACAGTCTTCTGAGAATGCACATTATGTTGTCACTCATTGTAATTTCCACATGGAAGATGTTTTTAGTACTTATTTTTCTACATGGTATTATAGTTGGGTTCTAGACGCAAGTGCCATGTTTCATATGAACTTTCAAAGATACTTGTTTGATCAATTCAGTCATAATATTGACAGAGTAGTGTATTTTATTGATAAGTCCCAAATCAAACCACTAGGGACTGGTTCAATTCAATTAGAAATCCCTAGAATTTCAAATTATATTTTGAATGATGTTCTTTGCATTCTGTAGTTCCAAAGAAATTTGTTATCTCTTATAAAAATAAGACAACAGGGACATTCCATTCACATATTTGATGGTAAATTAGAAATTAGAAGAGTAGCTGACAATAAAATTGTAATGACTAGTGTGGAAGAAGATAAATTATTGAAGTTGCATGGTATGTCATCTGTTTCATTGAACAAAACTTATTTTGTTCAGAAAAATGATGCTCTTTCCTCTCCTTTATTATGGCATGAATGCTTCAGTCATGTTAATTATGAAAGTATTCGAATTACGAAACAACAAGGGATTAAGGAACTTCCAACAGTTCTGAGAAAAATAACCCCATGTAATGCTTGTATATTGGGAAAGCATCACAAACAATCTTTTTAGAATTCTAAGTCTAGAGTTGCAAGAATATTAAGCCTCATACACTCTGACTTATGTTGTGAAATGCTTGTACCAACTACAAATGGAAATAAATAGATACTCACTTTTATTGATGATTATTCGAGGATGTGTTGGGTTTATCTACTTAAAGAAAAACCACAAGTTTTTGATGTGTTTAAGAAATTTCATCTCTTGATAACAAATGAAACACAACTTACTATTGGTACTATAAGGACTGATAATGGAGGAGAATATAATTCACATGCTTTTGAAACATATTTGCAAGAGAATGGCATAAAAAACCAGACCACAATACCATATAATCTACACCAAAACCGTGTTGCTGAAAGAATGAACCCAACATTACTTAATATGGTAAGGCCGATGATGTTTTTTAATAATGTAAAATTAATGTTTTGAGGAGAATCCATGCTTTGTGTGGCATACATTAGAAATCAGTTCCCTTCCTCTGTCGTTAACAACTTAACTCCATATGAAATGTGATATAGTCGTCTTCCTACTGTTAAACATTTCCAAATTTTCAATTCTAAATGTTATTCTTTGATTCCTAAAAATCACTGGAATAAGCTGAGTGAATGAAGCAGAAAATGTATATATTTTAGGGTATTCCATGACTTCTAAGGCATACCGATTGTATGATTAAGAGAACAAAAATTTTATTTTGCAAAGAGATGTATTTTTTCTTGAAACTGAGAAAGATTCCCTCATTGTTGATAGAAATTAACCAAATAGAAAAGTTTGTGCCTCAAACGTTTTATTATGAATAAGATAATATACTTCCCCATCCTAAAGGGGGGATTCCTATATTATATAGGTCTATGGATTTTCCTTCTCTCAATGATGAGAAATTGGTTGTGGTTGATGATTATAATTTCGTTGCTACTGATGATGAATTAGTTGATGCAAGTATTTCTCCAGAAACAATGACAGAAATGGAAAGAACTGAGCCAGATGAAGAAGATGAGCAACTTTCTGAAAAAATTCCTACACAACCTTTGCGAAGGTCAACTCGTATTCGAACATTTCCAAAGGAATATGATGATTTTAAGGTTGGAACTTCCTCATGTAACTATTCTCATTGTGAATTTAATTTTTCTATGGATTTTGAACCTACTTGCTCTAAAGAAGCTTCTAGTTATGAACAGTGGAAAGATGTAATGAAAAATAATATGATGCTCTCATAAAAAATGGCACATGGAGGCTGTTGGATCCTCCTGCTGGCATCAAGCCTATTCGTTGCAAATGGATTTATAAACTAAGTTTAAAGTTGATGGTTCGCTAGAAAAACACAAAGAAAGACTTGTAGGGAAGGGATATGCACAGAAAGAGGGTATTGAATATATAGAGACTTTTTCTCCTACAACTAAATGGGGCACTATTAGATATTTTTTTGCTATTGCAGCTCATAATAATGAAAAATTCATCATATGGGTGTCAAAACTGCATTTTTAAATGGATATTTGAAATAATATGTTTACATGTTTCAGCCAGAAGGTTTTTTCATTAAAGGGAAAGAACAAAGGTTTTGAAAATGAATGAAGTCTTTGTACATCTTGAAAAAAGTTCCACGAGCATGGTATGAGAATACAACTGAGAATCTTCTTAAATTAAACTACAAACATTTTGACCTAGATGATGTAACTCTTTTTGTTAAGAAAGTTGGAAGACCAATTGTATATCTAGTTGTATATGTTGATGATTTGATAATCACAAGAAACAATGATGAATATATATCATCTCTAAACAAGGAATCGATTAAGTTTTTTGATATGATAGATTTTGTGAGGGGCATTGGGTAGCAGCAAAAAGAGTTTTGAAATATTTAAAAGAAACTCAAACTTACGACATAAAATATTCCAAATTTTTATACTTCCATCTTGCTGGTTATTCAAATTCATATTTTGATGGCGATAAAGAAAATGGAGTCTCAACTTCTGGATATTTGATGAATCTTGGATTAGCAGCCATCAGTTGGAGATTGCGCAAGAAATATGTTCCTATTGATTCTACCACCGAAGATGAATTATATGTTGCAGTAACTCAAGCCACTAAGGAAATCATTTGGCCTCGAAAAATACTGGAAGATTTGCAGGAGAAACAAAAAGCTTCAACTACTCTATTTTTCGACAATTCTTCTGCAATCCAGTTGGCTAGGAATCCAAAGTTTCATGATCTAACCAAACATATAAACACCAAATATCATTTTATTTGACATCATTTAGAGGCCAAAAAAATTCATCTGACACATTGTCCAACTTCTAAAAGAGTTGCAGATATTTTTACCAAAGAATTAAGGTGTGAAAAGTTTGAAAAGTTTAGATCCTTAGTTTTTATGTCAGATTTCCCTTCGAATTAAGGGGGGAGATGTTGTAATCCTATGAGATCCTATGGGATTCGAAACAATTATTTAGTTAGGAAATTAAAATTTGTTAGTTCAGTTAGTCATAATTAATCTTTTGAAATATAATGTAATCAGTTTTCCATGAAGTATATACATAGATCACATGTTTATTAGTTAGAAAAAACAACAACATAACCACATATAATGAATTATATTAATGGCTAACTTCCATAGAAATCCAATTCAAAAAATGTTTGAATGCTTTATAAACTGAAAATAAAAACAACATAGCCACATATATAATTTTGTTCCTTACTAGTAACTCTCTAATTAATGTTCCATACTAGGCCCTTGATAAAAAAGTTTACAAGCCATAAATTTAAACAATTAAATGAGAGTTTCTTTCACATAAATGAAAAAAATGTTGTGCATAGAATCGTCCTTCACATTGATTTTTTCATATTCATCCCGCACAATCCTCTAGATTCTTCGAATGCTGAATTGTCAAATTTAGTTCCATTTTAAGCTAGAGTGATAGAATATTTCTTAATGTGTGATATTATAGTTTCACTTGTTAAGTGACGTGTTGAATTCTTGATGAGTATATTGTTGTATTGTCTCTCTTTCATTACCACCAACTCGATATGTTGACTTCTTGATGAGCATATTGTTATAGTGTCTCTCTTTCATTACCGCCAACCCAACATGTTGACTTATTGATGAGTATATTGTTATAGTGCCCCTCTTTAATCACCAATAACCCCCACAATAACCCCCATAAGATAAAAATCCTTCAAGTCCTTAGTTTTCTTTAGGGTGGAAGTGTGGAATTTTAGTGAGACTAAACTCTTGAAAGTTACGGAATTTTTGAACAATAAACTACATATCAAAGGTGATCAATAAGAAAGTTGCACAATGTTTAATGATATTCAACCTAACATCTAGGATTTGGATGAAAACATTATTTATGTACTACAAAAGCATGTTAGGAACATTTTTCTTAAAAATGGAAAAAGTCCATTATTAGTTATGAAATGTACTTCCAAGTCACTACAACAATAAAAGCAACAACATGACGAGAATAAAGTTGCATAACATTGAAGCTGGAGAAAAAGTATACCTACATTTACCAAGATAGTTTGATGATGAAATATTCGTTGGTAGGAATGGAATTTCACCATCAAAATTCCTACTAAGAACAAAATTTTTACTATAAGTACACTCAATATTCTAATCTCCATGTTTTCAAACATACCAAAAAATAATGAATGTGTTTATATATATAAGACCATAAAAATGATAGGTGTGGGGTTTACCAATAGTTATTAGCATATTCTCACTAACGTTCAGGCATGAAGTTACCTTTATTCTGAGGAAAGTCCCAAAATAAATGTACAATTTATTCAATTTTAAATAATTTAAAATAGTAAGAGAAAAACGTCCACTTGTTCCCAATTTCAAAGAAGTGTCTAATCTAACTATTAAAACCATATATGTATTCCTTCCAATGTACAAATAAATTTTTCCTTTTGAGCCTAGGATAACTGTTCTATGACAAAGTGGTTCAGTTAGAGGTTTCACTGAGTCGTAAAGCTGAATTAACACCTTATCCATACCCCAGCTCACATTCCAAAGACAAAGGGAAAAGTGAAACAAAGTAGAAGAAGAAATCATGACCATAAAAGGAAATGTGTTTGGCATTAGCTTGTGTGGTAATTTCCTCTTACAACAACATTATAGGAACTAATACTGGAATTGGAGTGACTTGATTAAGATATGTGCATGTATAAGCATTCATTATTTTCTATGGATATTACTTTGACAAAACTCATCCTGCTTTATGTTTTTTTTTTTTAATAGCCTAATTATTACATAACACATTGTTCAAAGTGGTTATGAGTTATCTTATGGCGTAAAAATTTTAATTTCATGTGTAGCATACTAAAATCTACAAATTACTTACCCACCCTGATCTAAGTAGAATATTAGAAATAGAAGAGATGTACCTGCACAGTAAAATACAAGATAGCTAGTCCATATAATCTCATGTAGGGGATAGAATTACTTTTAATGCTAACAAATGAAACTAGAAAGAGTTGAAGTAATCAAAAGTTTTTTGTTGTTTCTCTTGACAATCACTTAATATGCCATCTAAATGACCATTTCAATACATATATGTAATTAGGGTTCATGTGTGTAGGAATAGGTATGCCATTTTTTAAATCATCGAGATTATGGGTGCATAGGACAAGATTACATACATATGTATGCAAGTATAAAATTTTTAAATCTATCAATATTGAAAGAAACTAATTAAAAAAAAAACCACTAGTGTTATAACATCAGACCCTATTATGAAAACTGTAAAATAAATTTGCATCATTGAGCTACAGTAACAAAAATACATTGAAATTTATATGCTTATGCCAAAAATCATGGCTAGGGTATATAGCTATGGGAACTACAAATATTCAAGAATGTTAGCTGGTGTTAACAAGTATATTTAGGCATTAGACACAATAATCAGACCTCTATAGCAAGTTACCAGGAAAAATAAACACATGTACAACATTTGTATGGCTATTGGACATAAAATAGATAGATAAAAACCTATATATTAGATATATATGAATATACTATGGAGGATAGGTTGTTAGGTTAGCTTACTATATGGATTCATGTAGCAGATCATCAGGAATAGAACATGTAAATAAGAACCACAAATCAGGTTGTTTAGCATGGAGAGCACAAATCAAATCTTAAAAAACAAAAATTGGGCATGGGATTAGACCATACAAATCAAAATTTCATATTATTTTAAGTGAGGCATCCCTCAAGTTTGCCACATTTGGGCATATGAGGGATGAATATATGTTGCCTCTCAATGGAAACAAGAAAGATGACATCTTCATGGGGATGCAACCTTTGCAACGTAGGTACATATTTATAGAATCAATTAATTTATTAATTTCAATTCGAAAAATTGACTAATATTTACACAAAAGGGAGTTATCTCATGTAAAATTAGTCAGGTAGATTTTTTCGTTTCTATTTTTCCGTAGTACTAAGGGAATTTTGTAATATTTATTTGCACAAATGACTCAAGTTTGTCATATATCTGAACAATATATAGATAGATTTAATTATTTTCACATCAAAATAGTGAAAGACATTAGAAATAATATTCTCAAGTCCATCCTAGAGTAACGATTACATGATCAAAAAATCCATATACACCGCTTAACCGATTTAAAAAAAAAAACACATATAAGCAAATCCCAGAAGGTGATATGTTGGTGAAATTAATACATCTAGGAACTGTTAGGAACCAAAGAAAAATTGAAAATAACAAGCTACAATATATACATAAATAAATAACATATTTCAAATGAACCTTTCATTTATAGAACATTTATGGAATTGTTACAATGTAATTCAGATGAAGGTTCTTAAAAAGTATGTGAGGTCATAATTCTACAAAGTAAGCAAGTATGGATAAAAGGTAAACACCTATTTTCTTGATTGTTTCTCTTTCATGGATGTGGATTATTTTTTACAAGATTTTTCTTATCTTTTAAAACAAGATAACAGTTGGCGAAATATGATGAAGAGGAAAATATTATGATGGCATGATCCCATTTTATTTATGTTGTAAGGCAGGTTATTTGTATTAAATTTCTTAGAAATATTCATATAGCACGTATAAGTATCCCATATGCATATTTGTTGGTCCTAGGCGAAGGAGAAATAGTAGTTGTTAGTTGAAGTGAAAGTTGAAATCATTTCACAATTTTTTATAAAATAATGTAAGTAAATTTGAATCGTTTTCCTAAAAAGAAATAGAACAATTTGTGGTTAAATGCAATATTAAGAAGTTTTATGTCAAATTTGGAGAAGTAGCAAGTGATGTTTACAATGGGTAAATTTAGAAGATAGAGTGTACAATTTACTATAATATATTCTCATCTAAATATTTTGACGCGAGAAATTATTCTTCTTGTTGCCTAAGTCTGAGATATGGATTATCTTGCAACGATGAGAAGCATGAGAATGGAAACGTTGGATTGATCTGGAGGTATCACAATGATATTACTCTTGATATGGCAACGAATATTAAACCTTGTTGTTGTTAGGTGCCAATGCCTAGATTTTCCTCGTCTAATGCCATACCCTATGGTTTACGTATTGTTTAATCTGATGACATTCAAAGCGACATTTGCTAATGTGAACCCCTTGTGATGGGGGAAATGTATAGATATGTGGTATTTCACATGTCTCATGGTGTCCCTTTGTGTTGGTGGAAGTAAAACACCACGAAGGGTAATAAATCCTAGGGATTTTAGCCAGTTGCAAAGTAGATTGAAATGAATTTTCCAATCACATCATTGTCAAGGTCTTCACTGAAACGCAAGATGTTGATGAGTATAAAATTTTTCTTATTTCATAAGAGTACCTTTGTGCAAAGATATTCATCTTCTATTGGAGGAGAATTATTTTTTCTTTGTTTCTCTGCAGACCATAATGCAATTAGCATGTTCAATTTTTTTTAGCATTGTCTTATTATGCAATGCAAAAAAAGTGGTTCATTGCATACATGTGCATGGAATATTGGAATGATTGATTCTTGTAATGAATAGGAGAGGATTTTATCCTTGATATTATGATTTTCCTGTGTCCTACTCTAGGTGTTCCATTCTTGACATTCCAGAGGAGTTGGCAGAAAGTAACTTGGGAAGGGCTAGCACCTTGTTGATGAAGAACACTTGAAAGTGCTATGAATGTGTTGAAGTTGTCCCATAGTGCATTTCCACGTGATGTGTCTACATACATGGGAATTTATTTCATAGGTGGTAGTTTGCCTATATCTCCAAGCAGGATAATGGACTCATTGTCGAATGGTGCATTCAGTTAAGAAGGGAATGCTTCTTGGGCGATTGTCAATACATGAATGAATTTCAAAACCGACAAAGCTCATCTCATCAATAAAAATGCACTTTACATGGCGAAGTTATTCTTGGAGGTTGAGAGGTGATTATCCTTTGATATGATGCATTGATTGCACAATGATCCGAAGGGTTGAATGGATTATAAGGGAATTTATGTTGGAATATGCAATTCTAGTAGGTGCAAGTAGAAGTAAGGGGATTGTATTGTTTGGTGAGTTCACCAAATGTGCACTTTGTAGACAACTATTTAAATCCAATTGGATACTCCTAGCTATCCCCTAGATGATCATTCTCAGTGCAAGGATTAGTGTATTGTTTTTGAAGTGAAAAAGAACAATGTTAAAAGTTGTTCTTTGGGTGCGAGAGAAGGAGAGAGCTTGTTGTGGGATTGAAAAGGGGTGATGCAGAAATTGGGTAGTTGAGCAGTTGAATTCAGTGAAATGTATGGCAGTTTCTTACAAGTCACGAGGGATACTAGTGTGTGACCAATTATGGTTATCATGAAAGTCATAAATTCCGAGAAATTCAAAGTTGTCAACTTCAATATTTTAACCTCGGTGGAGGTGAGAAAGGATTTTCATTCATCATGTTCATGGAATCAGTAGGTGCAACCAAGGGAGTAGAGGGCTTTTCAAGATAAGGGGGTTGTGGACTTTTGGGTTCACAATAAACATGCCAAGGTGTATATGTCTTTTTTTCCCCATTATGGAATTATTTCCTCATCGATGGACCCATTTATTTTGAATATATGAAACAATTGTTGGTATGTTGTTATCAAGGTTTTTTCACAAATATGGAAACAATTGTTTGGCTACAATGGTGAATTACAATGGTTTATAAGTAGTATCATAATATTCGATGTTGGGTGACTAACTCATCGTGGCAGTGCATCAGGTGGAAAGAATATTCATGCATCTCAAATTTTGTAATTCTTGGTTGCGTGGTCATGGAAATGCCTTCAGGAATGAGGGTGGGGAATGAAATAGAAAAGAGGCTATGAGTTTTGTATATCAATCAAGTAAACTTCTCAAATTTGAATGAGTCAAGCGAAAATGAGCACATATGTGTTCAAGCTCAGTACATGAATTTGGGTGACTTTTGGAACAAAAGAGGAAGGTTGGAGGCTTAGTGGGGTGAGGATAACGTTAGGATGATGATTATATCAACTACAGCTTGATGGAGCTTGAGAGAAGAGGTGGTTACAATACACATAAAACAGGATATACATGTAGTTTTATCTGGTAAAGCATAAATTTAGATGGTTTAGTTGGACATCATTATATTAGGGATAATTTTTTAGCTTGTATTCAAATGTTGCTATTAAACGTGATTTACAAAAAAAGAATTTGTAATAATTTTATGTAGAATTGTGCCTTTCTAAAATGAGGATGTTCAATTTAGAAACCATATGAGGTAAATAGTTGGGAACAATACTGATGTCTTAGGGGAAACATATTGTATGGCCATTGTATTTGTATTGACTCCACGGGCATGACTAGCTTATAGAATGGGGTTCAAATGTGCAACGAGAATTTCATCAACTTGTGTTAAATTCTAAAGGGAAAGTGATTTTTCATTGGGGTCCACATTGTTTGAATGATGAAAATGATAGGTATACTTAGAGAAGCACAAAGAAAGAAATAAATATTACCATGTAAAAGTCTTATTTTCATACCTTGGTATGATTCTTTGTATATGGTGCAAACAAGCATGGTAGAGAGTTTATTTATCCTTTACCAGAATAAATGGTGCTCATCATTGACGGGGGTTGTATTGGCTTTGAAGAAGATGAGGTGAGTTGGTTGACACATTTAGGGGAGCACTTGAGATGGGATGGGAAGCACTTAAGGAAGAAGGGTTTTTTCATTTTTTGTAAAGAATTCATCGAACATGCATTTATTTTATCTTTTTTTTATCCATAGATAAAACACATCTGTTCATTTTTATCTGCATTTCCACTCTTTCATATCATATTTAAAAAATTAGGAATAATTTATTTTTAGAGTGGAGGCATAAGAAAATTGGATAGAAGAATAAATCAGATTCGTCTGCATAGAAACATAATTTTGAGTCTTTATATTAAAAATATTTTATATAATAAAAAATAAAATACATCATTTTTAAGAAATGGATGTGTCCATGATATACTTGTAAGTCTAGGAAGATACATGTCAGGTTTGTAGAAAAGTACATCATTATCGCATCAAATATCAGAATAAATAGAGCTTGACAATCAAATTTTAGTCTTTTATTTGAACATGTTTGAGAGATAAAATTCATCATTAAAAGGAAAAAAATTCGATCTATAGACATATAGACATTGTACAATAAACAGATTAAAGTTTATATATACTACTATGTATATTTTTAAAATTTGGAAGGGGTAAAGCATGTATATTTTGGAAATTTTGAACAAGAGTCTTGTAAAAAAAGAGTGTAATACAACAAAATGGAGATATTTTATAGAAATATGGAACAATAATATCTTCTGATATGATACACCATGTAGAAAATTTCATTTTTCCTTAGTGCCATGAAGAAATATCAAAGGTGATGGATAAGATTTGGTTGTGTAGTAGACATTTCTTGAATGTCTGTGAGAACCTCTTTCCATGGAGATTCATAATGAAGTTCCTCTTAATCAACCAAAATTGTTTGCAAATGCTAGAGACCATTGAAGAGGTCTATTTTTATCGAAAGTGTTAGTAAGAAAATTCAACATAAAATTCTTCCACAAATTTCTTAGACATTATATGGTTCGATAGAAGGAAGAAACAATTCTTTTGTTGTAACACCCATGAGCTGATATTTTTCATCACTGAAAGTTGTGAATTTTTAAAAATTACTAGTGCACCTCACTCCTACGTTGTCTCCTCTCGATGTTAATCCTAATCTCCTCGCTTCCAAGCTCGCTCCTTGTTTTTATTTTCATACGAATTTCTAAAATAAAGATCAAACAATGAAAAACAAATAAAAAATAGTATATTTCATTCTAATATAAACCATATTAAAGATAAATGAGCATCATACTAAGCAAGTAATCATTGAAAAACTTATGGAGGGTAAAATATGCTGTGTATTATTAATAAATCAAAGAGGGAAGCATAGAACAAGTGCCTTGATCTTGGATGCCTCCTTTAGGATGGATTTCCAAATCCAAGCCGAATACCTCAAGAACGCCTTCTCCTTATAATTTTGGCATCATTTGGGCACATTTGAGCACCAGAAAGGCAACTAGGAATGACCACCCACTTGGCGAAAGCATGTATTTCATTTATAGGGAGGATGGAGAGGTTAAGGATCCATAAAATCAGCAGGAAGGTAAATATATTATGGGAAAATTATTTAAATGTATGATCAAGGACCCAAAATGGGAGAAATAGACTCAATATTCAGCCAATTGATACTGGACTTCTGTTCTTGAGAATTCTGGAGGAAGAAGATGTGGCTTAATTTTTGGAGAACCTCATTAAATAGGACCATCACAACTTTTTACTTTAATTCCCGTTCTTCCAGTGTTTTTTAAAAGTTACAGACATGGTGACAGGTGTGAGGCTATATAGGACAGAAAACCGTTGGGATTGAAAATTAGGGTTGTCACAATATTTTTGTAGGGAGGCTTCAAGGCATTTCCCTTTTTGGTTTTCAGGGATTCTTTGAGCATATATTTCATGATGAATATGTTTTCATAGCTTTCATCACTTTTCAACATTTCTGGCATGAGTGACACAAAATATGACACTTTGGATAAGGGATATGGAATGCAACAAAATACTGTGTAACAAATGCCCCATAAATCATGAAAATAGAATGACAAGTGATTGTTGAGATGCTTTATGAGTAAAGGCAAGGACTTTGGAAAATCACAGTCACGAGACCTGCAAATAAAACAGCATACGGTATATGACATCACTCAATAAATATTCCTGATAGAACACTACTAACTCGCCATCAAATAACACATAAAACTACGACATGGGCACAAAAATCCAACTAGAAAGGATCATATTTATGGATCCATGAAATTTTCACAACCATCCTTATATAGTGGATCATATTTACAATCATGAATACTCCACGCAACATGGATTTGAATATATGTGATTCACAGTATTCATCTATGTCTCAATCCATCCAACGTATGAATCTAACCATGTGAATAGATGTGTTGATGTCAAACATGGTAGAAACCACTTGATTAATGGTCAATGTGGTAAAACAGTAACAACCAGGAGAGAAACCATTAGTAATGGTGATGTCCCTCAAGGTACATCAACACAATCTACAAGCGTGAATAAGGGAGCTAAAGTCGAAGGCGTGCATAATCATTTTATTGAAGGCCATGATGTGAACCTATTGTCGAACGTGAATAAATTTACAATCACGTATGCAAGTTCCAATGTACTGAAAGAGAGTTTCTAGATCAACTTCCTGGATAATGAGCTGATGTCGACAAGAAGCGGTCCGTCGAAGGAGATCCATAATGGTTCCCATATCTTCAACACAGAACATAGGATTTATCAAGGTAGATAGTAATGATTCAATATTGTTACAGAGATGTTTTGATAATTGTGAAAGGTTTGAATTTTGCAGATAGGACTTCTCTTGAACATATCGGCGATACAACTTCAGAGGTTGGAAGCGTTCAACTCAAAATGGGATCAATGGTCATAGTGACAACAAGGTATTGTCTAATGAAAGGGAAATAGGTTTCCCAAACCTCAGAAGGCAAGTGACGAAGAGAGGATAACAAAAACCTGACTCGAGATGTAAATACATGTCATGTTCAAGAGCAACATGTTTCCTTTAATGTAGAATACAAGACATGTTTACTTCCATTTTTTCCCACTATTTCTATTGAGTACCTCTTTATTTTTTATATCAATATTGAACAGCATACAATATTATTAGCGTATAATTTCACTCTTAGGATGAATCCATCCCAATAAATTTAAGAATCCCTAGGAAGGAGTAGCTTAGTCTCTTCATGGTGACAAGTCTTTCATCGTTTAAGTTTTACAATAAAAGTCGCTGGGAGAAAAGTTCCATTTCTTGTGTCAAGCTACTTAAAAAATGGATCAAGGTTTGTAGGAGAATTTCCTTTTCTTATGTCAAGCTCCTTAAAAAATGAAACAAGGTAAATGGAGAAGAGTTCCTTTTCTTGTGTCAATCTCGTTAAAAATTAAATAAGGTGTATGAGGATAGTTCTTCTACTCTGTCAACCTCATTAAAAAAATGAAATAGGTCCCTATGAGAATATTTATTTTCATGTGTGAAGCTCATTAAAAAATGAAACAAATCCCTTCTCGAATTGATTCTTTGATTATATCTTGTAAATATCCAATGGAATTGACATTTTGTTACCTAGGAAATCCCTTCTATGGATAGAAGCGATCCCACTAGCCCAATGAGTGGGTCTTGTAACAAATGAGAAAAAAGAAGGCAAACTTTCCTAGCTTAAATTAGAATGTTATGAGAAAGGAAGATGGCCTACCTCACTCCTATAATATCACTTCTTGATGTCAATCATGATATCCTCGCTTCCAAGCTCACTCCTCGTTATTATTTGCGCACGAATACCTACAAGAGAGATCAAACAATGGAAAAAATATAAATCATAGTATATTAAATTCTAATGTAAACCATATAGCATATCAAGGAGAATCATACTAAGCAAGTTATCATTGACAAGCTTATGGAAAGTAAAACACGCTTTGTATTATTGATAAATCAGAGAGGGAAGCATACAACCAATTCAATGATGTTGTAAGCCTCCTTCGGGATGGGTTTAAAAATCCAAGCTAAAGACCTCAAGCACTCCTTCTCCTTAAAATTTTGGTAGAATTTAGGCACATTCGAGCACTAGAAAGGAAACCAAAAATGACCCACCATTTGGGGAAAGCATGACATTCATTTATAGGGATGCCGTAGAGGTTAAATATCAAAAAAAGAAGGAGGAAGGTCCATATCGTAATGGGAAAGTCCTTAAAGGTAGGGTCAAGGACACAAAATAGGAGAAATTGACTCAATATTTAGCCAACTAATTGCAGACTTCCATTGGCGAGACTTCTATAGGAAGAAGCTTGTGCTCCATTTTTGGAGAACATGCTTGAAGAGGACCAATGCGAATTTTCACTTTAATTCCATTATTTCCAGCGTTGTTTTCATGTTACAGACTGGGTGACAAGCTCGAGGATATATAGGAGCCGAATGCACTCAGATTGCATATTAGGTTTTCACAATATTCTTGGAGGGAGGATTCAAGGAATTTCTCTTTTTTCCCTTTAGGGGATTTTTGAGCATATAATCCATGATGAATATGTTGTCACGGATTTTGTGTATTTACTACATTTGTGGCATGAGTGACACAAAGGATGAAACTTCGTATAGGGAATAGGAAATATAACAAAATACTATGTAACCATGTTTGATGGTGAAATATATGGGAAGGAGAGGAGAACTACATAGAGGAGATCCCAAAGCATCAGGGTTACTTGAATTCTACCCAAAGACCCATCATCGTTTTTGAGAGGTAGAGTGGAAACAATTCTTCCTACATTGTATAGGTTATCACGATGGATTTTCTAGGGCTTTCACAAATGGTTTTGATGGTCAGAAGTTCAATGATGGGGGAATATATTTTCCTGTTACCGAGTAGGTAATATGAGAAGTCACCGACATCCCTGTGGATGGAAAAATAAGTTTCAAGATTCATGTTTTTGCTCGAATAGATGTGTCATTTTTCATTAAGGATGAGTATAAGGATAGGTGTTGGCATTCAAAAATCTAGAGGTCCTGGTTGAAGTATGAGTGGCGTTGTCTCCTCTGTATCACACAGTATTACTTTAGTTGTGAGGGATGCCTCAACTGAGTGAATTTGTGTCATTTCTGGTTTATTTCTCAAATCACGGGTCACGTCAGGATGAATAGTCTTGATTTAATGTTCATGAGTCTGAAGCACATATACACGAGGGTTAGGGAAATACCCCATGTTTCTTATCATTTCATATATCAGAAAGGTTTAATTAAGTTATTGATTGAAATCCACTTAATAAAGGGAGGTAGGAGCTGGGATAATTTTCTACTTTGGGAGGGTTTGAAGAAATTATAAAACCAAGAAGGGGTAGAAAGAAAGGAAGAAAAGATAAAACTCAACACACCAAAAAGTAGAAGAGGGGACATCAAACGTACAAACCAAGAGTTAGAAGAAAGTATAATTGGCTCCTCCTTTCGTTCCCGTGTTACCAAAGGTGTATACATGGAAGATAGAGAGGCTCAGAAAAACAAAAGATTCCCCTTCTCCTGGTGTACCTCTACTTGTAGAAACATAAGTAATTAAACAAATAGAGAAGATAAAGGGAAAAATGATTGAGCCTGAGATAGAGAAGACATAAAGTGATATAGAGCACACCTTAGCATAAATTTTCATAAGGGGAAAAAGGCCGCTTACAAAACCGTTGAATAAACTTAGATTAAATATTAAGCTAAAGGAAAAACCTGAGTAGGAAAAGGAGGTCATTAACAAAGAGAGAACCCCTAAAAAATATTTAATTATAAACGAGAGGAGTCGAAAAGTTCAAATAAACCCAAGAAGACCAAAGGATCAAGGAAAACAGTTACCACAGAGGCCCAAATGACTAATAAAGAGAGGAGAACTAATGTGGACATCTTAGTGGAAGCAGCTAATAAACTCAGCTAGTTGGTTCGACAACACAGTTTTGATTAGAAATGTATCATATGAAGTTTTGACTTAAATCCGATAACTAGTGTGTCAATTATTTTCATTGTGATTTCTTGATGAGCGTTGATAGTTTCATTGTCAGCACAATTTTTTATCATTTTTCTATAAAACAATGAGAATGAGCCTGTCAGAGATCCTGGTCCTCATCTCGAATTGAAAGAGTATTAGTGGCTTGGTTAGCACTGGCAGATCAGATAGTATTGAGAGGAGGAGCTACATAATAGATGCCATATTTAGCATGATGACGGGGCACAAGTTCCTACAAATCCATACAAGATATGAATCAACGATTTTGATCCTATTTTTTAACAGAGATTCCAGCAGACAATTTTATATCTAGATACAAATATTTTTGAGATTATGTATTGTTTTCGTGTATTAGATATGATTTTTTTTTTTTGAAGCTTGTAATTAACAACATACTAGAAACCTACTTTTAGTTTGTAAATTTTTCTATAAACACAAAGTATTTAGAATGAAAATACTATTTTTGAAAAAAGGGTTCAGTTTTTGTTGAAAAAACTATTGTGCTTTGTATATTTTTGGATTTTTTTTTATCAAGAAGGGTTGAATTGACAACAAATATTCATGTGTTGAGTGTTTTGAATGTGTTTTATTCTATTTAATGTGTCTTTTCTTGCCATGGTATATAATCTTCTAATGATTAAATTAAATAATATAAGCAAAATTCATTAATTGTGATGCTTTGTTTATAGATTTCAATGTTTTCACTCTTCTCTCTAAAGCCAACGTTGGAAATCATCTATTTTATGCTCCTTCTTAGTGAACTGCTTCTCTCACATTCTTCCTTTCATTACAGAAAATCAATTATTGAGATTTATTCATCTACTGTCCTTTTGTTGGATGTTTTAGTGTGATCTTACAATTAAGCCAAGTGAAAATCCATCACCCAATCATATGTTTTTTTCTTGACATTCCAACAAACATAAATAGATTTACATTGATCCGGCCATAGTTTAACAAACCTGCTACCGTTGTGACCTAGGGTAGTTGAATTTTAGGAGAGATCGACCTCAATATTGAGGGGGAAACTTCATTCCAAAAGTGGTTAGTGGTTACCTTAATTTTTTTCCCCCATAGCCAATGATTTCTCTAAGTGATAACATTTTGGCGCCATTACTGGGGAAGGATGGACATACTTTCCCCCAACGACTTGATTTCTTAAATCACATCTCTGAGGGCACACAAGGGTTTGGAACATGATTTTTGACTTCAATATTTTTCTCTCGAGACTTCACTCTGAAATTTAAGGTGGTTCTAATGGGGAATTTCTATCTCATAGGCAAGTCTACAAATGGAGGAACCTTAATCCTAATCCACCAGAAAATAAGGCACAATTCATTTAGGTTGATCATGTTAATTAAAAAAAAATGTTTAATTTGTTGATGATATATATTTTGATATCAAATTTGCAAAAACACTATTTATATCTAATTCTAAAGGTAATCTTTCAGATACTGTGTTTTATGAGACCATATTTCAAACTATTGTTTCTAATTCTTCCCACCATGAATTAAATTTCTTACCAAAAGATCAAGAAATTTGATTTCAATTTAAAAATTTGGAGAAGATAGTCCATGAACTTCAGATAGCTACATCCAAGTCCCCAACTTTTCCAATTTTCATTCCATCATTGTTTGCCTCAACTAGTCCTCTCGTTTTCCTGGGACTTCATACTCCTATCTCATCAACTGTCATAAAAACAACTTCACTTTTGTGTTATCTGCATTCCATATCCCTAATGTTAGTTTAAATTCATTTCACAAACTTATGACTGTTATATATGCTCCTATCACTACAAGGAAAAAAACCCTCTAGTGGAGGTTATAAATGAGGTTTTTAGTGTTATAAAATTGGCCAAAAATGTCAAAAAAACATTTTCTACAACATCGGTTTTTGGTAACAGAGGCTTTGATGGAGCTTCTAACGAAACTTCAACACAATTAAAAAGAACTCGGTTGTCGAAGGTTTTTACGGATGTATTTCTTGTTGGTGCACGCTTCATGTGTGAATGCATTAGTGCGCTTTAACCTGTACACACCGGTACTGTAAACATACCAAGAACCGGGATGGAAAAACACTTTCGACCACCCTGGGGTTTTTAACAATGTCCCAATGCAATTCACCCACAAATACACACTAGGCCTATAGAAGGTTCGTGCACTGACGCCGTTAAGGTGTAAAAATGCACCAGGTCGTTAAGGTGTAAAAATGGACTGGGTCGTAAAGTTATAAAAACACACAAGTGCGTTAAAGGAAGCCCTTACCAGTGCATGGAACACTTGTCTTCCCGGGTCGTAGTCATCAATAAAGCACACTAGGCGTTCTAATTGATATTGGTATTTGTTGCGGTGCTCATAGGTCGTAGAAACGCATCAGTGCATAGTATCATACAAATGCACCGGTGCACAGTATCATACACATGCACTAGTGTTCATTTTCTATTTTTTATAAACATCGACCTGTGACAGTGGAATTATTGTGATTTTTTAAAATTCATTAATCATAAAAAGTCGACACATATATTATAACAGTATTCATATCAGTTAAATTTTTATTAGTGAATTTTAATGTGATGTTTGGATGAATTTGTTATATCATATCATCAAATTTTCGATATCTTCATTATAATATTTAATCATCCATATATTTAATCAGTGTTGTAACATTTCACAGTGAAAATGTCGAACACAATAGAATAAATTAGAAATTATATATATATATATATATATATATATATAACACTCTTTATCATACAAAATGGGACAGTTATTGGTATCCCATTGTCTTTCAATTGGGACACTATGGCCATTAGATTAAACAAAATGTCTGATTTCACAAACAAATATTTCAAAAAATACAATGCCTTGCTTTGATATCCAAACATATTGATCATCATTCTTCGCTGGAACTTTTTTCACTGCTCGAGCTACTTCCATGACTTGGGTTATTTGGAGAGGTTTTTTCTTCATTGTGTTGATTGTTTTCTTCTTCTTCAAGTTCCATCTACAAAAATAAAAATAATGTGTAATGAGTGTATGTACATTGGTGATAATAATGAAAATTTCAATATTAAATAATATACACCAATGTAAATCGAAAAGAAATGTACCATAGCAAGAATTGACTGAGGAACTATACACATTCTTTCAAAACAAAATTTCATGCCATATTTCAAGAGTTCATATGTTGGTGCATTTCCATACATTGTTTCTTGCACGTTTTATACCCCATAAAAAATCATGGATTTAATATAAAAGACTTTTTTGTTCTATTAATTATAGAAAGAACCAAGTAAAACAAGGTAGATACTTAGATTTTCCACAATTAATTTCTGATATGCCAACATATACTCACAACCCATATTTAACCCAATGTTAATCAATTATTTTGATGATTTTTCATTGTACGTTAGCACATGTTTGAAGACACTCAATGATTATTGTTGTAAAACAACTTAAAATATAAAAAAATGAGATATAGTTAAGTTGATATAAGGAAGTAATAATTACTCACAAACTTAGATATCAACCCTTTTCTTCCTTGTCGTATTGTTTTATGTGTTGAATGGGTTCCATTTTCTTTTATTTTTTGCAAGAAAATACTTGAAAGTTAATATTTAATGCTAAATTATTTGTTTATTGTACCTAATCGAAAAATTCAATCATTACATATTACATTTGAAACATGTTTTTGTTGATATGGCTCCTCATGTGATGCAATTATGTCCATTTATTTTACCATCTCCTTGTACACCTTTTTGTAAATTCCTACTGGCATATTTTTTATATTAGCTCGTTCATCCTTTGGATTTTCATAATCTTCCTGAAAAAGTAACATGAAAATAAACTATTTATTTTTTATATTAATATATGACAAATAAATTTAACAAAAGTGGTATTTATAAATGATTTATTTGTATTAATATATACATATAATTCTAGAAAAAAATTTAAAATAATAGTACCTTTTCAATCCTTCTTTTTTGTTGTTGTACTTTTTTTCTATTAAAAGTCTGGCATGTCTCATTGACCAATTCTCTTGAAACTCTTCTTGTAGTTTAAATAAAATTAGGTTCTTGTAATCATTGGATTGATTTTTGTATTGTAAGTGGAAATAACATCTATGCATTCGTTCCACTATATCTCTCAAAGTTTTGTAAAAGTTTTTCCCCTTTTCGTTAGCCTCCAACACCACTCAAGACGAGCTAAGGAGAAATTCATTTTCATTTGCATGTTCTATTTTCTTCCTTTTCTTAGAAAAACATTCATTTTCTTTGTTGTTGGTTATTGTAGAAAAATAAGCATGTCTGAATTAATACATTTTTTGAAACATGTTATCTAGTATTATACTATTAATGAAAATTCAAAAAAGAAGCTCATATTGGATCGATATTATTTTTCATTCACCCGATTCATCCTTCTCCAATTTTTCCATAAAGATTTTACACTCATATGGTCTTAGATCAGAAATAATCTTATCGAACTTCATCATTTTATGGCTCTACATGATACACACTAAAAAATACATATTAGTTAAACTTACATATAGTTCAACAATAATAATTTTTGTAAAAAAATTACAAAGAACTTGCCTTTTTTTCTTTTCTAGATGTGCTATCACTATTTTTGTTACTTGAAATCTTGTGAGCCATTTATTTATCAATATAAAACTAATACCATTCATTAATATATTTTATAAATAAATCGGATACCTTTCAGGTAAAAAAATAAATCAAGAAAACGGTGTGATAGGTTCTTATAAATGCACCGTCAATTTAGTAGAAACATTGTACAGTGCTCTTTGTCAATAGGAGACACAATGTGCTATATTAATACCAGAGCACCGATTAACATAAACATAAGTTCATAAAATTTTTTTTTTATCAAACAATTTTTTTTAAAATACACACCTGGTGCGTTATACTAAAATCGCGCCCCAGTGCACTATTTTAAACATTACACATGGATTAACAAAAGTTGTTTTTTAAACAATCGTGCAAGTGCCGATAGGGATTGGGATCCAACTCTGCAAGTGGTCCCATAGGTTAGATTTCATATGCCTATATATATAGTAATACAAACCCTATAAATCTAAAATGAAAAACCCTAATTATGAAGCCACATCAACAAGAAGAAGCAAGGGTTTAACGTAAGAATATTATTTTTTATTTTTTTCTGAATTTTAATTAAATGTAAATAGGAATAAATATTGCAAATTATTTTATTAGTAAAATGCATAGTAATTTAAATTTTTAATATGCATGTATTAAATCTATCAGAATCTGTAAAAAGAAAAATTACTACAGTAAAATTTAGCAAGTTTACTAGACTAAAGGGTTTTTGTGTGAATCACCAGATGTTTCAAAGTATGATTCCTTGAATAGTGCTATTTTTCATAAGTATTTTGTTGCTCTACCATGCTCTCTTGCTCCAGGTATGTCTCTTGTTCAAATCCCTCCCTGAATTTTTTTTCAAAAATAATGAAATAAGGAATAACTTTTACTATTTAAAGAAACTTTATGGAATTATATTTCTGAAAACCATTTTACACTCATTTTTTAGTTTACCGCTTTTTTTCACTTCTAAAAAATAAAGTTGCACTTTTTTTCCCTGATATTTAGTGTGTTTATTAACTAACAAAACCGATACGTTTATTAACTAACTACACCAGTGTGTATGTTAATAAAACCGTACTGATGTGGTTAACAATACATTAGCATCAATAACGATAACTCCTTTTTTAAGGCACCGAAATTACTTTTAGTTATGTACACAAAAAAATATTGTTGATTTTTCTCAAATGCAGTGAGAAAATCTCAGAATTATATCAAATGGACAATTCTTCAAAATTCGGCTCGTTCCATAATATTTCTCAAAGTCCATCATGGAGTTATCCTTATCCATCTCCAAATATAATTACTCTATATTTTATTCATATTTTCATTATCCAATTAAATTTATTTTTTTTATCCATGTCAACCAGCTGAATAAAATTAATGTAGACAAATTTACTGGTTCATGCAGATTTAAAATCAAGTTCAGATTCAAAAAATATTCAAACAGTTCTAAAGCTTTGGAAGCTCTTATCAGGAGCAACATATCGCAAGGCATGGCTGGTAGATGAAAATGGACAGTCACTTCACCTTGCCAATTGTAACATGACATCTTCTAGCCACAATCCTGGGACAACGGTGATAATCATTATTTCGTATAATGTAATTATTTCAACATCAAACCAATTAATCATGCATTGACGTGCTTACTAATTGATATCATCGATTTTGTACTAACCTCAAAAGAAATGCACTGTATCAAGTTCTTTTTTTATTTTAATTCCTAAAATAATACAACTACTTGATTACTTCAAATGGTTTTTCACTATATCATCACTTAAATAAATGCACCCTATATATATGTGTGTGTGTGTTTGTTTGTTTGTGTGTGTGAAATCTATCTTCATAATTTTAAAAAATGTATTAATGTATACTGTTATTTTTTGGTATGTAAGGTCATAACAAAATAATGATAATTCAAAACATGAATTTATTTGCATTATTTTCTAAACTTTATTATGTTACAAAAATTCATATTATTCTAGATTTATTATTTGACAATTATTTATATTCATACAAATTTACAATTTTATAATTATTGTAATTTAACAATATATACGATATAAATTTTACTTATGGTAGTTAAATTTTTAATTTGATAATTAATTTAAAAATTTAAAAATTTAAAATTTTTAATAAAATTGAATCATGACAGTATTTCATACAATTAAAATTACAAATTTACAATTTTAGAATACAATTACAATTAAAATTACAATTTTAGAAATATTTTACATACAATTACAATTGCAATTACAACTTTACAATTTTACATACCATTTACAGTTAAAATTACAATTAAAATTTTATAATTTTACATACAATTACAATTTAAATTACAATTACAATCGCGATACATACAATTACAATTTCAATTTTAAAATTTTACAAATTTACAAATTTTACAATTTTAATAAAATTTAATCATGACAATACATACAATTAGAATTACAATTTTACAATCTCACAATACAATTACAATTTTATAAATATTTTACATATAGTTACAATTAAAATTAAAATTACAATTACAATTACAATTTTACAATTTTACATCCAATTAAAATTACAATTATAATTACAATCAGGATACATACAATTAAAATTACAATTTTACAATTTTACAAATTTACACAATGTTACAATTACCAATACATAATATATAATAAACATCATGATTTAATATAAAAAATAAACATCATGATTATCATAACCATTGTAGAAACCTCATATTCTAAAATACACATTAAAATTCTCTAACATCATGTAATCATCGTGATCATGATCATCTAACAAAACACAAGCATTATGCAGCATCATCAGAACAAAAACGTCAAATATACATCTCATGTCAAATAACTTCTATCACATACACATCTATTTGCAAGAACATTAAATAAACATATCTAACATTACCTAACAATATACACTTGATGATGAACACCAACATGTAAATTAAGTACATCAACATGAACATAAAATACATGCACTATATATATATATATATATATTATATATATATATATATATAATGTCAAAAAGATACAACTGTAATAGAAATACATATAAATGTCAAATATCTGGTGGTAACACATCAATACTATAACTAGTACTCGAGGCCTTCTAAGTCATTGGTACCTCATACTTAGATGGATGTGCCTGCTCAGGAGGTGCTTGCGTGGATGGTGTCTTCTCAGGACTTGGACCCAGGTGCCTGCTCAAGTGGTGTCTACTCATAAGATGCCTTCTGAAGACTAGATGTTGGCTGCTCATCTCCAACGCGAGGCGAAGGAGGAGGAGTTGGATTTCTAGAATTATCACTCCCCTTGTGATCGTGTTTATCCGATGATCTATTGTGTTGCGCATCTCCATGGCGCCTATCGCTTCGTGCCACCAATAGCCTAGAAGCCTTGAAGATATGACACATAAGGCTCATCATATCGTGGGGCATGTCCCTCCAGAGATTTTTGAGTGTATGATCAGGCTGGATCTCTCTCATCGTCGTAGGGTAGACTCCCTCATCAACTAAGAGTCTACATAGTCTATCGCCCAACTCCATCCTGAATGAGATGTCTGCCCTATGTCGCATGCTCGCGGGTGTCTAAACCCAAGGATGTCTGTCACTCTGATCCATGACCTCTGCCATCTCCTTGTCATCTACATGACCATTCGTTGGTGGTGAAATCATGTCCCCAACGAATGTGCCAATCTCTACAAAATATATAGTACGAAACAATAACTAGAAAATTTCATTAAACAATTTAATAAATCAACTTAAACAATGTCTTATAATAAATTTTATTCTAATTAATTAAGATAATAAAACAAAACTATAATAATTTAAAGAAAACACTAAAATTACCTCTAGCATCTAGTGGCTCTTCTTGTGTGAAGAGGATGTTGCTACAACCTCTCCAATCCAAACCCGCGTAAGGACACAACACTGTCAGGAACATGTGATCATCAACACTGGTAGTAGCTCCAGTGCATCACTAGATATCCCAGCTAGATAATTAGACAAGCCCCTCTTGGGCATCATCTCGCCTCATATCTGCATCCGTACATGTAACATCAACCTATGAGGTAGGCAGACGAGAGTAGGCCTTGTCTCCAGAACCTCTCAGAAAATAAGCAAAATAGTGTTGAAGCAAAAGGGAAGGTCAACCTCCCATCTTCTTAAGAATGAAATCTATCTAATGCTATACAAAGCTACCAGAAAACAAATGGCAGAGCATCTCACAAGTCATGGCGTTTGGGATAAATAATCAAC
Organism: Pinus albicaulis; assembly: GCA_034641835.2. Classification (NCBI taxonomy): domain Eukaryota; kingdom Viridiplantae; phylum Streptophyta; class Pinopsida; order Pinales; family Pinaceae; genus Pinus; species Pinus albicaulis. Next base: position 607,434,765 of record CM076576.1, read on the forward strand.
ATAAAATAAAAGAGGGAAACTAATGTGTTTCCCGTCACTAATATAATGTGCAATGGTAGTCAATAGTAGTGAGAGGCACCTAACCTCCTTTTGGAAAAACAAAGCAATGCGTAGCAGACCACCAAAGACCTGAAATTATGCAGGAGAATGTATATCATCCATAATTTATCTCTGGGAGTATGAAAACTGAATCCCTACTGCATAAACAATGGGGACATCTGGGAACTGGAAAAATTTCTACCCTTTCCTACATAGGCTAGTAATAAAATAAATTTCCTCCTCAGTGGGTTGGTACCACTTTCTAGGACCCACCGAGAAATCCTATCGATGGGCATCCCACTTGTATATAAACTATCCTAATAACCCACTATGCCCCTTTGGGGATGTAGCCTCCTCATAAATCTTAATGAGGCCTACCTCCCTTAAGAGAAACTTGGTGGGTGTCGTCATAGGACGAGGGTACAAAATTCACTCCCTCTCCTGTGCCTCCCATTACTGTATCATGTTATAATTGTCCTCCCATTTCTCTTCATTTTTCATTTTCTCTCTCCGTTGATGCTGCTGAATGATTCACATATTAAATACATCAGCCTCCCTCATACATAAAACCTAATTTTTTTTATTAATTGACAAATGTATTCAAAAATATATAAATATAACTTTTATTAAAAAAAAAAAAATGGTGCACCAAAAAAAATAGTCATGCACCGCCACAGGTGCGTTCCTATTTTTCACGCACCACCCACAGTGTGCATGAAAAAACTTCACACACCATGAAAACAAAAAATCTTTTTGTGAGGTGCGTTGACCAAACTGTCCGCCTGGGGTAGTTGTTATAGCACAATGCACCACCAACTAGCAATATTTTACCACTAGTAGTGGTGGTGCGTTCCCATAATATGGACGTACCTGGGAATTATGTTTATTTTTACATAATGCCCAGTGCGTTCCGGTAAATGAGCACACCGCCGTACGCAGAGTGTTATTTTCAAAAAAAATAAATTGTCAGTGCGGTCGGAAAATGACATGCACAACACTATTTTATTGTTAAAGCATTGTGCTTGTTTAGTCAATTTAATGTTCTAAAATTTCAAGCATAAAATATTGGCCGGAGTCAGTAAAATGATGGAGTGTAGGTTCACTATATGTGCTAGAAGTATTTATAGTTAGAGTGAGGACTGAATTTTGAGTTTTGTTAATTTTTGAATTTTTGAATTAGTGTTAAATTGCTATGGATCAGTGAGTTTTGAGAAATATATTATCTATGTTAAATGTTACTCCTATAGTGAATTTCAATTTCAATTGAGTCTTTAAAAATGGTTTGTGAGATAACTCCTTTAAAAAGATATGTCAGATTAATTTCTACTTTGTTTTCTATCAAGTTGTTTTGGAGATTTTTATCCTGGAGCAAATAGAGAACTAACTCTAAATTATGAAAGCATGAAATATTGTACAATTCATAATTTATGAAAGCGTGAGGATTAAAAACTAACAAAAACTTAAACTAAAATGTTATGGAGAATAAAGCTTCTATCCATTGTAATTTTTAACTTGAAATGTAAACGAAAAATAAATGAGCTGAGCTAGATAAAATATGGAAAGAATTAATTAAAGGAATGAATCTATGAAATAAGCAAAAACATAGTATTGAACTGTTTAAACTAAACATGAAAATTAAATCAAAGCATCACCCAGATTCTAACTACGAAATGATAATGCATTTGAAATAAACTAAAAACTGGAAGCAAATGACCTGATCTACATGCAGGGACCCTCCGCAACGCAGTAGGTTTATTTAACACTTAAAAATTCATCAATGCATGAAAAAGGAGGTTCGAATTAAGATAAAATTCTCAAAAAAAATACTTAGAAAAATAAAATATGGCATGCCCCAAATACACATAGTTTCCTTGGTTTTATAGAGTGTGTTTAAACAGTACACGAGCTCTATGCCTATTGGTCGCTTTATAATCCTTATACGAATTAAAAACTTAAACAAATATCATTATCCCGTCGATTTTCTATTAGGAAATAAAATCAACAACGTCGTGACATTCTGGGACTCTGTGTCTGAGCGCTGCTACTTGTTGACTGCCACCTTTGACTGTGTAACTACGTGATATCCTTGATGAATTGGCTCGGATAATTAGGAAGATATCCATGAAGGGATACTCCTCTATCTACCCATATACTCCTTTACTAAGCTGGTGCACCAGAAACCTGTTATTAATGGAGCTAGCCGCAGATCTATGAAATAGCTGTGAAATTGTGTTAATTCTGCATCTGAATGTAATATTTAAAAAACAATAGGGCATATTAGAAAATATGAAAAATAGGAAACATAAGTGTTTTACCTTGCCAAAATCATATGATTACTGCTTTTATTAGGTTGATAGTGATAGGAAAAGAAGGAAAATATGGATGCAAAAGGGTGGCAAAGAAAAACAATTTTGGGACTCTAAATTCCCACACATTCAAGGTTTTCTATGTCCTCATATATGTTGGACATTGGGTTAAACACTCCCCGTGTGTTTCGCGACATGGACTAACTGCCTCTCATGGATCCTAACTCTGGAGATTGTAGCGGAGATTAACTACTGTGGGTTTTGGTTTAATGACAATCGTTATTCCAAGAATGCTTATCAAAGCGACAGGTCTCGAGTTTGAAACTCACCCAGCTCATGTTCAGGGGAGATTTTTGGACATTGGGTTCAATGCTTCAATTTTGTTTCATGATATGGACTAACCACCTCTCGTGGATCCTAACTCTGGCAATTGTAGAGGAGACTAATGCTTGCAGGTTTTGGTTTAACTACAATCGTTATTCCAATAATATAAACACAAAAAAAAATCATCTCTGTTAGGTTATACATATCCTTGGACACTTTTTCCAGTACATCCAACTTTCTATTTTTTACACTCTTTCCTGTTACTTCCATCCTTGGTTTCTTCATAAGGATTTTGTACTTCAGATTAACATTTTTTCTCTTCATGGCACTGTTTTCTTCCTTCAATTTCTTATTATTTTTGTATGATAGACATAAATGTATAAGTAGGTTATCACTCTTGGAAATTTTAACTTCATTATGAGCTTTCAAATATTGATTTTCACCTTTAATAAACTTGTTTGATTTCTTGAGTCAGAATATTTCATTTCTGAGGATATCGAGAACTAGAGGTTATCGTGGTGCATTAAACTGATCCTTATCTTCTTTTTGATTTGGACTTGGTCTCTTGGATTCTTCTCTTTTCTCCAATGATTTTATGTAATCATAAATCCCTTGTTGTATGGCATCAATACCTAAAATGTGTGATTCAAGACTCCGAACAGGTGAAATGTAGGCAGGTGGTTATGCTCTTGGAGAATTACTAAATTTTCTTCTGCCTCAAAATCAATGTGTTCTACATATTTGTAGGGTACTTGCTTCGTTGTTTTAAGACTTGTACTTATTCTTAATACTGTGACATGGGTCTTTGAGTTTAAGGATTTTCTTTCTGGGGTGAAATCTTTGTTTCGTTGCTGGCTTTATTTCTTCTAACAACTTTTGTGTTTATTTTCTTTAAAATTTCTGCAATTGGTATGTCATCTTTTGACAAATCTGGTTGTTGTTCTGGTTCTTGTTCCAATTATGTCTCGACCTTCCTTTTCTTATGAATTATGCTACTACTTGGTTGTTCATTTTTTTTCTGCAAAATTATTTCTTACTAGAACAGTTCCCCATGTATCCCCTATACTTTGAAGATGGAATTCAAAAAGTATTTTAACTAGCCCATGGTGATACATTGTGTTTTCTATGAACTGAATTCTCTTTTGAACATTCTGTGACATCTTTTTAAGACTATTCAACAAGAAATATGGAAGGTTCATTTCATGTTCTTCTAGAAAACTCATTGAAAGCATTATATGATAGAAAAACACACATCTGAATCGACCTTCGCAAGTAACAAATTTTTGGATGATTAAGAGAAAATTCCTACACATAATTTTTAGTGCAGAGTTAGGGATGCCTTTCCTGAAGACAATAACATTCATGCTTGGTTACTTCAAGAAAACCCTATAGTCATTTCCTTTTATTCCTATGTTCTTGAACAATTTCTCTCCAATACGAGGAAATCCAGTGGCTTCTCCAATTAGAGATTCTTTCATTGTGAATTTAATATCCCCTATTTCCACTTCTACACCATAAAAAACCCTTGAAAATTTTTTGGTGACTTCCTTGTGGAAACTATCAAAATTTTCCATGAATTGTGACCACTTTGCTTTTTGTAATAATTATGAAGCTTGTGGATATCCTTCCAATAATTCTTCCATGTTGGATCTATTCGGACAATCACACCCATTGTTGGAAGATGCATTGCCTCCATAAATTGTTTTTTTTGATGGGGCAATGAGCTTTGGTAGGGTTTTATTTGGAGCAGAAAGGCGGATGGTGATGGAAAAATGAGAGGGCAGACATGTATGAGATGAGAGTATAAGAGAGTGAATTATACATTAGGCATTGATAATTATGATTGAGGCAGTGATAAAATCAATGAATTGGGACTTTGAATCGTGGTATGATGGTGAAATGGAAATGGATAATTATGAGGGATTTGTCATGGCAGTATTGCCTTTCACAATAATGATTTCTATTTGTTAGATAATGTTATGTTCATATAATTCATACATGTGATATGTTTACTCCTATTTTTAAATTAAATTATTACATACCTTTGATTTATTTTCTTTCTAACCTTTACTTGTTACCTTGCAGGTGCTCTGTATCATAAGGAGTCTGTAATATTCCCAAATGGCGAAGCAGTAATATATGAAAAAAAAACTAGAAATAGCAGTTTAAATCAACACATAAACATTCGAGACTAATATGGAGTCATAAAATTATGTATAAGAACAGAAAATCAATACAAAATAGCGAGGCGTAAATCATATGCAATGAGCAAACAAGCCTCCCATAAGAAATCACTCCCAAGTATGACTTTTTGTCACAATAGAAAATGTCGGAGAGCAACTAAAACATAGTCATATTAAGCATAAATATAGCTATAGATTGTATAATGATATAAAAATACTGATATAGGCCACAATAGATACTATACATACAGATTTGGGCAGTAGATCAAATCTCCAAGACAACCCAAGAGGGTTTCCAGAAAATGCACAGAATGTGCCAATGTAAGATGCAGCCGTAGGGCTGAAGATATGCTGCAACAATAGAAATGAGAATATATGGATGAATTTGATGTAGAAACCTAAAAATAGTCTCCAATAGATCCTCCAGATGAAATAATAGCTCATCCATTGAAGAAATCACCTCCGAAAACAACCACTACAACTACCCCTGCAACTCCTCCCTAAAATAAAACAAATCTAGACTGAAAATGTGCTGTAGGGGATAAATACTCCTTAGCCTGATGCCAAATGTGTCAAATAAGCCCAAGGGGATTCTTTACAAGCCTTCCAATGGATGGAATCCTTCCTCCACTGAAAAAATAGCTTTGAAGGCACCCAATATAATTCTCCACTGTTGCAGCTTGCAACACAACAAAATATTCTGCAGAAAATATGCTGATGAAGAAATTTGTAGCTTGTCCCTAAGCTCGATTCTGGAAATGTCGTGAAAATCTCCTCCAAGAGTCCTCTCAAGGAAGGATATGGGATTCCCGCTTACGAACACCCCATGCTAAACAACACTGCAAGCACAACTAAACAACTGAAGAATGCAAGAAGTCTAAACAACCCACATGCAGAGTAATAATTCAAAACATAACCAATATGGTTTCCATCCTCTTCCTTATATAATTTATGATCTTCCTTGCCATTGGCCCCACTAAATTAGGTCATTTCCTTCATGCAATCAATCTCCCTCCAAAACAGCACTATTCCTCATTAAATGTCCACTTCTTCATAACAATTTTGTTGATTTGGTCAAAGTTGACCTATTCAACATGTTTCATCCCTGTTCACACTCAAAGCTGCTATATTTAGCTAATTAGAGGGTCCCTTCTCACACTTGAAGTGATTTTATTGTTTCTAATGAGATTTATGTGCCTCCCTACCCATTTATTCACCTACCTAGTGACAAAAAAATCTATAATATTCCATTTATCTAAAAGCTAAATTTTAGGAATATTACAATCCTCCCCTCCAAAATGTTGCTTGTCCTCAAGCAACTATAAAGGTGGAGAAAAAATCCTCCCCACCTCCTCTTCTGGCCTCCTCATCAATAGTCCCCACCATTGCTTCATATATTATACAACAATTTTGTCTCCCAATGGTTCCTCCCAAATGTGCAAGTTGGCCTTTGGTGGATAGACAAAATGGCCCTCATCATGAGAAAGTGGAAGGTCTATATGGAAACATTTTTGCTGTAAAATGGCCTCTTCAAGGTAACAGTAATGACAAGCATAAGGGATCTCATTCCCAAAGAGGGACTCCCATCTCCATGCTATCATCCAAATGAAATGAATCACCTCCCAGGACTGTAATTCATAGAAAAGCTCCTCCCAAATGTTCATGGGAGGCATCTACCAAGTGCTCCAAACAATCATATGGCTCACCTCATAAAGAAAAAAGTGATCTAACGTAGTAGCCATATCCTCTTTCATACTCCTCTTGAATCATGAAGCAAAAAAGGTGTGGGAAATTTCATTCCCCGTGGACACATCCAACCAATGTGCCTTCCCTCCAATCATGTTCCCAACAAAGATAAGAACATCATCAACATATTGAATCACAATCAAAGTCATGCTAGCTGCGATGTTTAGTAAAGGAGAAGGACAATGGTCCCTCATGTGCAACCAACACAGTTTTTCCCCTAACTTCCATAGAATATGATATAACAAGTGTTTCCCCTACCACTTGTTTGCTACCCCATTCTTCTTGCATTCTTGGAAAAGGTGTACGATGTTTGTTGTCAGTGAAGAACACCATGAAGAATACATCATCCCCCCAAAATATTATAAGGAATGGCCAATGTCATCATTGCTCATGGCCCCAAGTAGCCCATGAGGCTAGTAAGATAGAGTGCCCCCTCTTGGATAAATGCCCTCCACACGAGTGTTAGGAAAATGCAAGTATACAGTAATATATCATGATGCTCAGAAATACAATCCTTACCATACACTTGGTTCTAACTTGTGCGGTAGCTCAAAAATGAGCTCCCTCTCACACCCAATGAGTAAGAAGGTGGTGATGATAACTCTTTCCAAGATTTTTGTTTCTCCTCACCCTCCCAACAATCCATGCACTTCCTCACATGATAGTGCATCGCCTCTTTGAAGTCTTCCCACATTAATCCATCCAAAATAGTATGATATGATCTAATGAAATCAGTGGGATTGGAAAGAAATATCTCATAGACTGTATGTAATAGCTTATCCTTGAGCTTTGAGGCTCTAGCCAAGAATATCCTCTCCTGATAAAAGATGACCCCATATCTCATTGTATATCCTCCATCTGGAAATAGGTCATCAAGTATCCTTCATGTAAAGAGATCCTTGGAGTATTCCACCAATAGCTAGGATCTCCAATAAGGATCCAAAATCTCTAAGGAAAGTGCTGCTGATCTATACTATGCAATCACTATCATGTGGCTGCCCTTTTCCTTGACATCTCTCATGCCAAATTCAAGCACTGGTATGTTGCTAACATGTTCCTGTTTCTCCTCCTGTAGCTTCTCATGATCAAGTCAAGGTTGAAGCTTTTGGAGGCTAGTCTTCCATAGGAAGCTATCACCTATCCAAAATATCCTAGGTTTGGCCAATGCATGCATGAGTGGCCACCATCCACTACCAAATGGGGAAGATTCCTTCCCATGTGGAAGTATCCTCTGCTTCTCCAGTTCCATGGAGTGGTTTCCTTGCACCATGATGGTTCCGTCCTCCAGCCCAGAAACATCTTCTCTCAGCGCAGAATAGCTGTTGAGAGTGGGTAATGATGATATTGGGAGAATTTATCCCTCCTCCTTGAGCCTACCCAAGACTCTCTACACTGTGCCAAATCCCCTCAGGGTTCTCACCCCTCCTGGATGAATGAGTGGTGAGGTGTCTCTCATCTCCTGATCTGGTGGTCTCCCAGGTCAAAGCCCCCATTTAATGAGACATCAAAGTTTGAAGTGGATTATATAGGTGAGTAGATTTATTTGTCCCTCCTTTCACTTAGAAAAATATTCTCCTTCTTCTGTATATAAACCCATTGAAATAAAAAAGGGTGCATGCTCCCCATCCGTTGATGCTAACCCACCCTTTCTTCCCCTCCTTCAATGAAGGTGTTACTGCCCATCACTACTATTGCATGATGCTTCTTGGGAACCTTTTTCAAAGATGTAAAATCTCCTCCACTTGAAGCAATAGCTTCATACCCATCTCCATGTGTTGATGGTTCCCCTCCTGAAGTGACAACATTTTTACTTCCTTTTTTCTCTTGCTCCTCTTCAATAGTTGAGAGTACCTCATCATCAATGAGAGACCCTAGATCTTGGTCTTCCCTTGAAATAGGAATATCAATGCCTTCCTTTTGAGAAGAAAGCTCTTCCTACAATGGGGATCTTTCCCTTGGCAAGGTATCATACAAGTTTTTATCCTCCATAATAGAAATCTGAAGTGGATTTGGTCAATGTATCTTTCCAACTCATGCAAGGCTTTTGAATTTTTATGTTTTGCTAGCTTAATCAAAGATGTTTTAGATTTTTTTACATCAAATATCTTAGTGAATCCTACATAAGTAGCTATACTTTCATGATTAAATGAAGAATATTCATAAAACCATCAAGTATAAGCCTTACCTTTAAGATGCAGTGCTGCTATCCTAAGGGATTCCTTTTATGATACTTGATGTAGATGCAAATATGAGTCTAGCTGGTATATCCAGTCCTTGGATGTGCATGTGGAGGACCCATCAAAATTTTCCAGAAAGAATCTACCTCTTCTGCTTATGTTGTGATTTATGGGTCTTCTTTCCTCATATAGTTAGAAAAACTCTTGGAAGTTCAAATGCTCCTTGAATCTCCAAGATTGATATTCATACTCTTGAAGATAGTTACTCAAAGTCTCCTTCTTTGGTGCATATTGTTACTCCATCTCTCTTGCTATAAATCTGGGCATAAAAATGCGTTTTGGATCATAATGTGTGGCTGCATGTTCACACCCATCATGTAAAAATATAGGGTTTGCTTGATATTCAAACCCCCTTGGACATTCCTTGCACATCTCCCTTCTCATATTCATGAATGCTCTACATATTTTGAAAAATAAGTTTTGAGAGCCATTATTCCTCCCTTCCTCCAAATAATGGAGTCTTGTATTTGTTTCTTTTATTCATCTCCACTTCTTTTGATAAGATTCTCCTTATGGTGACATATTGTTTGAATGCACAGGCTGAGCCAAGGTTATGCTCTAATACCACTGTAATATTCCCAAATGGGGAAGCAGTAATATATGAACAAAAAACTAGAAATAGCGGTTTAAATCAACACATCAACATTGGAGACTAATATGGAGTCATAACATCATGCATAAGAACATCAAATCAATATAAAATAGTGATGCATAAATCATATGCAATGAGGAAACAAGCCTCCCATAAGAAATCACTCCCAAATATGAGTTGTTGTTATAATACAAAATGCTGGAGAGAAACTACAATGCAGTCATATTAAGCATAACTAAAGATGGATATGGCACAATGATATAAAAATATTGATATAGGCCACAATAGATACTATACATACAAATATGGCACTATATCAACTCTCCAAGAAAACCTAAGAGGGTTTCCGGAAAATGCACACAATGTGCCAATGTAAGTTGCAGCCCTAGGACTAAAGATATGTTGCAACAATAGAAATGAGAAGATATGGCTGGAGTTGATGTAGAAACCTACAACTCTTCTCCAATAGATCCTTTGGATGAAATAATGGCTCCTCCACAGAAGAAATCAGCTCCCAAAACAACCACTGTAACTACCCCTGCAATTCCTCCCTAAAATAACGCAGATCTGGACTGAAACTGCACTGTAAGGGATAAATACTCCTTGGCCTAATGCAAAATGTGTCAAATAAGCCCAAGGGGCTTCTTTATAGGAATTCCAATGGATGAAAACCTTCCTCCAATGCAAAGCTAGCTCTAAAGACACCCAATATAATTCTCCACTACTGCACCCTGCAACACAGCACAATATTCTGTAGAAACTGCGCTAATGAATAAAGTTATAGCTTGGCCCTAAGCTTGATTGTGGAAATGTAGTGCAATGCTCCTCCAAGAGGCCTCTCAAGGAAGTAGATGGGATTCTCGCTCGAGAACACCCCATGCTAAACAGCACTGCAAGCTCAACTAAATAACTGAAGAATGAAAGAAGTCTAAATGGACCACATAAAAAATAATAATCCAAAACATAACCAATATGGCTTCCATCCTCTTCCTTATATAAGTTATGAGCTTCCTTTCCCTTGGCCCCACCCAATTAGGTAATTTCCTTCATGCAATCAATCTCCCTCCAAAACAGTGTTATTCCTCATTAAATTTCCACTCCTTCATAACATCGATGTTGATTTGGTCAAATTTGACCTATTCAACATGTTTCATCCCCTGTTCACACTCAAAGCTGCTTTATTTAGTTCCTTAGAGGGTCCCTTCTCACACTTGAAGTGCTTTTATTGTTTCTAATGAGATTTATGGGCCTCCATACCCATTTATTCACCTACTTAGTGAAAAAATAATCTATAATATTCCATTTAGCTAAAAGCTAAATTTTAGGAATATTACACAGTCAATAATTTCTTCCTTTTTGGATCGTCAAATGTTGCTGTCATGTTGGCAGCAGAAACTGTCAAAGCTGTAGAAATCTATCAAAACTGCAAAACATCAGCAATTTTGTAGCTTATTTATTCCTTTTAAGAAAGGGATGCTAGAAGAATGGAAATATTTAGAAAAAATAGCTAAGAGAAAATTTAAGGTGCCAAAATAATTTTAGTTTTCAACTTGAATTTTTTATATAAAACATGCCAAAAATATGTTGGTTTTTCATGTTTATACAAATTATTTATTTATTACGTAGTTAGTTAGTTATTTTTTCTTTTTTGCATGAAAGAAAATGAACTTTTAAGGTTGAGAAGAAGAATTTGTTGAAATCCAACAAGAAATTCCAACACCTGCACTAGTGTGGGACTAGGAGGTCTTAGCAACACCTACACTAGTGTGGGCTAAATTTGGTGCAATGTCTATTTTAATTTTCCCTTAATTAAAATTGGAAATAAAATGCAATATTATCTGATAATCACTTGTAATGGTTAACAGAGTGTATAAAATCAGTTAGCTCACGAATTTCGAGTTTATGGTAGTTGGTAAGGCACCAGAGTAATTCTAGTTGTAACAGAGTTTGAAGTGCATTTGGTGCATTAGTTTAATGCATGTGTAATAAGTTAACTCAGTTAAGTGAGTTAAAGTTAGTTGAGCTAGTTGTATCTGTTTGTTGCACTAGTGAGAGATCAAGTGAATTAAATATTATTTAATTTGTTAGCGCTCAAATCTACCTTAGGCTAAAATAAGGTAAAACTCAAGGCTACATCAAACCACGCTCAGCCTCGTAGCTAGCCCTACGAGGACAGGAGAGGGCTCTCTCCGGGTCTATCTCGGAAAAAGGTCTTCAAAGGGGCTGAGTTATAATGAACAATGAATACTGATTTTAGGCTAGTAAAGAGATAGGAAAGTTTGATTTTTATTTTTTGGGTTTTTTGTTGAAAAGATGGGAAAAACAATTTTGGGTCCGGGGATAAGGCCAGATTTTTGCAGAATTCGAGTTGGGGCGATGTAGGAAATAGTCTTGATGCTTTTGATTGGGTATATGGATAGATCAGAACGACAAGGAGATGAAGAGGGCAAGGGAGAACATGAATCCTCTCCAAACAGGCGAAAACATGTAAAGCTAAACGAATTTAAAGGCAGAGCACTGTAAACAATGGATTCAACCTCATTCACTCATTCATTTAGTTTTAGAAGCATAAGAAGGGAATGACATACATTAAACATGAAATAACTTACAATAAACTGAGAGAAAACACCATCAAGAACTGAAAGCCACAAGAATCCCAACAGGTGCTGCAAAACCTCTGATCTTTCCTTAGCCAAAATATGAAAAATATGTACAATAGTGTGCCAAAATCTTCCCAAGAGTCCAACTTGTAGAATGTCTCAAAAATTACATCATATAGACCTCCTAACCCCTTCCCACACCTCTAGGGGTCGAATTCCTCCTTCTAGGAGCAGTTCCAACTAATTCTAAACAAAGAACTAGAATATAGGCATCTAAACAACTTGCCTCTAAAAGGGAGGAAACTGATTCTTACATCTGATTTTTACTTTTTAGGAGTGAATCATCTAGAATAGGTAAAAGTGAGTCAAAGTTACATGCCAACCATCAATTTACATCATGATAACTCAAAAATTTCATCCACAAGAAAAACTAGTTCAACTGGCCGAAATTCTGAGCTGGAAGGTGAAAAATTGACCAAAAATCTATATGCGTAGCGCGCCTGAGCCATATGTGTAGCGCGTCTTTAAGCCTAATTTTGGGGCACTTCCTGGCATCCAAATTGAGCTCATGATATCTCGTTGGAAAGCCCTGGATGTTGGCTATCCAACCCAAGTGGAATTTCCCAATTTGGAGCTCATTCTCCCCTCCAAAACTTCATTCTCCCAGAAGTATTTCCTGCTGGTGCAAAAGGTGGCAGCAAGGTGGTTTTCATGGTGTTTTTGGGCCTTTTGACCATCCAGAACCTGATGAAATGATTTGGAAATACTTGAGCATGCATAAATTACCATGAAAAACCCATAAATATAAATTTTTCCTTCAGCAAGTGTCCCAAACAAAAGCGAGCACGTCGACGCGCTATTCATATAGCTGAAAAATCTGTTTTTGGACCAAAATATTTCAAAATGACAAAAATTTCTCCGAATTTGCTCAAATTTGGAGCGAAGACCCTCCATCATGTATCATGCCTAGCCAACGAAGCCTCGGCCAAAATCCGGAGTGGATCATGTGTTTCACCTCGTTTCAGTATCCTCCTGGTGCATGCAGTTTCAGTAGTGAAAACACTGTCTCGGTTGTATGATGTGTTGTTGTCAGTCATGGTGTTGCAATGTGTATGTTCAGCTTGTTGAAAATTAGAAATGAGACCTTGGTGTCTTTGTCTCCAATCGCCAAATGCGTGCCAAAGGGGAATGAGGGATTGAGAACCCCTATAAGTGAGATAGGAATGGGATATGGTGATGGGGGGTAGTTTTTAAGGACAGGAGTTAAATGAAATGGCAACATATCAGTGATTAAAGTGGAATCAAGGACAAAGAAACAGCCTTTGAATGCTATGGAGATTAGGCTTTTGTCAATGGAGGAATGTAGTAGTAAGTAATAGGGTTTGGGATTTCACATGGGAACCAAAAGTATAAAGGGATATGAGGATAATGAATATGGGGAAGGGATGATGATATGATCACATGGTAGTGACAGCAGTGATGGAATACAAAGAAAAGGTTGACAAATGGCAAGAATTTAGCACCAACACAATCTTCAAACTTTATGCATAACCCTAGGAGCAGATTTGGTATAAATGTAGGGTTTGATGTTCACCATATCAAACACTTGTTTTCTTCACATTCGAAACACCATAACAAATCCATGAATCACTGAGCAGGCATAAATAACTTACTTGCAAACAAATGAAGTGGTTTGATGAGAATTTGGGTGATGAACTGTTGTTTTCCAGCCTTGGGGCTATAT